>WEKX01022782.1:257457-435262 GCA_013390025.1 Pitta sordida | reverse complement strand
TCCCATGAAACATACCGTGTTCAGTATTAACACTTAAGGCAGAGCTAATTACCCCCACATATCATTTTGTTTCCATGTCCAGCTCACATAATTTAATAGATGTTCCTGGGTAGCTGCTCAGATATGTTACAAAAATACCTACAAAACAGAGGATTTTGGGAAATACATTTCCAGACCCAAAAGCGTTTGTGAGATTAATTCCAAACTCTGATANTTTGCCTTTCATATGATGCCCTTGAATATTTAATCAGAGGGAAGACTACTTACATTCAGGAGAGGAATAGTCCTACCAAAATGGTAGGATATAGAAAAGAAAAACGTTTTTAGATATGCAGAACAATGAACAGTAATTTCTCTACTACACCTGGTAGGTTATCTGAAAATAGAAATGATAGACTAGAAACTGGAAAAGAAGATTGAGAACCAGAAGAAAAAGCTCAGGAAAAAAAGAAATGAGAAAACTGAGGTTACACTGGCCAGGGCAGGGGGACAATGTGTAAGGAATCTAATCTCGCTCAGAAGAGGCTTCTTTATATCTAGAGGTGGATGAAGGTAGTATGTGAACTGTTCCAAGTTACTACAAGTTAAGCAGTCACAGAGTCATAGAATCATTAGGGTTAGGAGGGACCTTAAAGATCATCTAGTAAGTCAACCTGGGCAACTTCAGGCTGTCTCTGACTTTTTTTGTTTGCCTCTCACCATCATGTTCTCAGGCTTTACATTTAGTGGTGTTTCTGGTACCATGGCACCTGAGTCACTATATCCCTGTGATCCCTGTTTAAGAAAGAATATACATAATATTTACTAGGAAATATATCCATTTTTTTACTCTGTTTCTCCTGAAAACTCTCCTAGTATGCATCACTTTAATACCTTGCATATTTCTCTCCCTCAGTTATGGGTAGATTTTGCACATTGAAAATTGCTGCTGGTAGGGACTGTGTATCAAGTAATTAAGTGTCACTTCTGTGCCCTAGAGAATACACTCAGAAACAGCAACATTGAGCCGTGGACAACTGCATCAGGTAGGAGCCTATTATTTTCTGAAATAAACTGAAAAAAATTCTCAGAGGTAAGAGACATATAAACAATAAAATCTGGTAACAAATTCTTAAAGCCCATGAAATAAGAGAATATTGCAAAGTGAGAACAAATTTTGTATGCCAAAACACAGGTTTCTACCCAAATAGTCATTCACAAGAAAAAAATAAATTTAAAAAACAGGCAGGTTCCAGAACAACAGATAGTTCCCACTTTAGTTAAAGGATATTGCCTTGTGTTAGAATTTGTATGTTTCTTGGGTTTTGGATGGTCTGTTTTCAAATTTCTAGCAAGAAAAGCCATAGGAACGATGATGCTTGTGCAAATACGTAATACATAGTATTATTGTATGCATAATGGAAATTAAAGCAAACCTGATTTCTTGTTAAAATCCCAAATGAACAGAGTCAGGTAGTTTCACTGGCTCAGAGTGCTGGTGTTGGTAACTACCAGTGCTGCAGTGCTGGTAACATCCAGTACAACCAGAATAGCAACAAGGCAAGTGAGTTTTGTAAATACAGAGTTCTGCTAAAGCATGTGAATACATTTAGTGCATTGACTTTTGGAAGCAGGGCTAAATTGGGATGGGATAGATATGAAGAGATAGGTAAAGCTCATTAATGTATGATTAAACAGTATAAATTATCTAAAGAATAAGATTTTCCAGCCTGAACGTAAAATTCATGTAATGATGCATCATTGTACCCTCCCCTCCCCTTTTGCATTTACATTGGAGTAACTTCTCTTAAGAGCAAATGTGTAATAATATATCACTTTTATGTACAGTTTTGACCTTACTGTGCTTTCAGTGAAAGAATGCTCGTTTGTATGTATCAGTTGAAATATGCATTTTGCCCCATGACTAAAAAAGGTAAAGAGTCACTAATATGGTCTTTTAGCCCTAAAAGACTTTAATACCCCATTTCCTTATCCTAGATCAACTTTATTATAATACAGTAATTACACAGAAAAAAAAAGTAATGATCCTAATGTAAGCCACATTTAACCTCCTTTGATCTCCCAGGATTCTTTGCACTAAGGGCTCAAGGAAAGGCCTTCACTGACTTCCTGATAACTGGATGAGTGATTATCCTCCTTGTTAATGGGCAATGATATAGAAAACTCTTCCATATGTACAGAATATTCATGAGGGGGCTGCGCTAGCCAAGATAAGAATATAAGATGCCACAAGCAATCACTTATAAGAACATTATAAAAATATTCACCCTCGGGGACACTGTTAGACTTGGGGTTCGTGGGTGAGGGTGAGAGAAGGACAGAGCCATTGCTGTCCAAGTGACAAGCCTGCTTCCCATGACTGAGTTTTACTAATTAAGGGCATCTGGCAACAGGACCTTCCAGTGGAAGGCATCCCTGCTCATGGGAGGGGGTTAGAACTGGGTGATCATTAAAGTCCCTTCAAACCCAAACTATTCCATGATCCTATGACTATTTCAGCTACCACATGCCAATGAGATTTACCTTCACCTGGAATCTCAGCCCCAAATCTGTGCAACCAAGACAAAGCACAGGCATTGGTGAACAGGGGGAGCTGGAGTGGCTTTCTTTGGGAGAAGCTGGCATTGTCTGAACTCCTGATGGGCTGCCCCTTATCAGACAACTGTGAGTCTGGAAAAGACCTTTGAGATCATCAAGTGCAACATTAACCCAAACCACCAAGCCCCAGTGCTGAATGGCTTTTTTCCCCAACCCGGCAAGTTTTTTTTCCCCAACCCAACCAAAGCTGAGTTGGATTTTTTCCAACATAAAATTAAATCTGAACAGATGACCCGAAGTTCTATTGAATTCCTACCAGACCTTAAACAAAACAACTTCGGTCACAATCAAATCTGAAATGATTCATGTTCAAGCAGGTACAAATTCATGGAAATTAAGCAGGAAAGTCAAGTGGACAGGCATTGCATTTGGAGCATCTCTTCAGATCACCAGCCTTTGTTCTTATAGGAGACTTCAACCTCCCAGATATTTGCTGCTGTGGATTTCTCAGGATAGCAACTACTGAACAACAATGACCAGGCTTGAGTGTAGTTTCCATCACAGCATTTGCAGAGGTTTCAGCTCTGCAGTTTAAGTGGTGCTGTACACATCTGCACTGGCTGCAGGCACACGAAGCAGGACCTGCTGGCCTTGCATGAAGCACCAAACAATATTTAGCTTTATCTACACATGGGAAATACATTTAATTCTTTTTTTTTCTTTCTTGTATGAATAGAAACATGATTTTGTAATTTCTAAAAAATGCACTAGATTTGAAAACTATTTCTGCAAAAATCCTTTATCTGCCTCCCTTCAGAAGTGCAGGAAATCCTAATATGATTTATCAAATATCCCCGCTTCCAAAAGCCGTTGTGACTACTGAAATAATGAACTACTTGAAAGTCACATTTAATTTACTTCCAAAGAAACAAGCTAGAATTGCTCAAGGTTGCTGGGGAAACAGAAAAGCTGCTTTAGATCAGTTTGCAGCAGAGACGACTTGCTGATATTTTGCTGTTTGCACATGATCACCATAACTTTAACAATCTCTTATTTTCAGAAACCTATTTCTGACTTGGTGTTAAATATTTGTCTTCACTCCTACAGCATGGCTTTGTTTTCAGCTGTGGATTCAGATTCATAAATCTGACTTAAAAATAAGCTGGTTTATCACAACTCTGTACATATTTCTTCTTTGGGGGCCCATTTATCAAAAAATACATCCAATTTCAGCCCAAGAGAAGCCCACAGTAGGCACAAAAATCTCATTTCTTGGGTTTCTACAGTACCAAAGTTTTGTGCAATTTCAGCTGACCAGACCCATTCCAAAACCTTTTATTGGTTTCTCTTAGACTTTTTCTGCTATAAAGAAAAGTTCTAATACTTTCTGGAGTTGTAAAATTAATTTACTGTGTTCACCTAGTGTTCTGCTATAAAGAAAATGAAAATCTCATTTGAAAGCAACATGCTCAAAGCGAGTTCTGCTAATCCTTCCCTGGGAGACAAACCAGGACCCTTTTTTCCCAAAGTTGCAGTGAACAGATGTAATTTAACATGCACATATTCTGCACTATCAGATTCATTCCCAATTTTCTCAGAGTTGCAGTGGTGAAATGACTGGGCCAAGAGAGAAATAAGGAAGCCCGTGGTCTGCAGTGCTCAGCTCCTTGGTAGAGGAGTTTTCTCACAACATCAAGGAGATCAGTATCCCCTAAAGTTTTGACGGAATGTCAGCAAAAGCCTCCTAATATGTGATTAGGTAAATAACAAAACCAAAAAACAACCAACCATCCAAACAACAACAAAAAACTAAAACAAAAAAACCCCAAACTAAAACAAACAAACTCCCCAAACCCCCACACTGTTATGAGCTGCATGGAAGAAAGTTAATGAACAAAACCAAGCAGTGGGTAGTGATGAAATTACGTACCTGTTGTTCTAGGCTATTGTCTAAATTGTGCTTCTGTGAGACTAATTGAGAACAATCTGTACTCTATACCATCTATTATTTTAAGCACTTTAATTTCCCTTAATATTTTCCTGCGTTAATTTTTAACTTACTTTCTTCTTGCTGTAATCCTGAGATTCCAAAATATAAATAATGTAATAATTAAACAACAACGCAGATATTACTCTTCTATTCCTATATATGCAACTCATGTGAGTGATGTGATTTTAGCAAATTGTGTATTTCTCTGGTTCAGAATCACAGTATTTTTTGGTTACTGTAGTGATATTTTCAATTGAGTGCTATATTTTATTTCCTTAACTCTTAGTACTTTTATCTCGTAGCATGAACTGAAGAGAGGAGAAAGCTGAGGCAACCCGAAGGAAGAGTAGGGGGCAAGGGGAACAGCACATTGGAGGTTTGGACCATGACACCTTTGAATACAACGTAGACAATGAATAATAGAAACAAGGATGAGAGGAAAAGAGAAACTGAAGATAAGTGGGCTTGTCGCTAAAAGACTAATCTTAGAAGAGAGAGATTTTCTTTCCACTGAAGTCCTGCCTGTAACCTTTAGATCGGAATCCTGCTGTGCCTGGAAGGAAAAAGGCCTGGGTCTGGGTAGGAAATCTCTTCTCCTGCAGGGCATGCATACTTCTGCTGCTGGGGAAGACAGGTAGACTGGCTGCCTCCCCTGGAAATGTGCTGCGCTGGGGAGTTCTGGAAACTTGCTGCATTCCACTCACATTTCACTGATCATTCTCTTGCAAATGTAAATGTTGCTGCCCTGTGTGACAGAGGATAAGAGACTCGACAAAACTGATAATACACCAAGAGTGGGAACACTGTCGGGCTGTGACTCTGAACAGGTCGAACCACCCCACAACATGGGCTGTTCAGTGGGGTCCCTGTAGCGGGGCACTGACAGGCTGGTGAGGCACAAGGAACTCATCTTTTCTGAGGCACTATTGATAGATAGATCAAACATCAGGAGTTCAAGGAAACCCCCTCTTTTATGTGACACCCAGACCTGTGACAAAAGACATATTGGTGACATAATCAGCTAAAAAACTGGAAGGTGAATGGGCAGCCAAGCCAAACTTCAGGAGAACTCCTGATGGCCATTTACTGAACAATGGTAACAAAATACTAACTAAAAGTGGGTGGCCTTGGAATCCTGGATTCACTAGTTAAAATTCACTAACAAGTGACTTCTGCTCTTTGTATTGCCATCTCTGCTGTTGAAATCCCAGAGAAGGAAGTGAGAAGGTAAGAGAGATTAGTAGGTAGTATATTCCCATAGTTCGATGCCATTCTTCATTGCTTGAAAATTAGATGAACTTTTAAACCAGGTTCATTAATGGAAACCAGATTTTCTGGGAGGGGGGGGGAAAGGAGGGAGGAAGAGAACTCCTTAAAAAGATCAAGAGCCAAAGAGGCAGAGAGTGCTCCTCTGTGAATGAGCAATTCAAACCTGGCTTGCTTTCTAAATAATCTGGCCACACATCCCAAATATGTATGTAGTTGCTTGACATTTTTGAAAGAACAATTGAAGGGAGTAGTGCAAAAAATATGAGTTGCTTTTTGGCCATAACAGCAAGCAGTTCCACCAAGAAAAGTCTTATTTTGCCGTCTTTAAGATAATTCATCACAGGTATCTGGAAGATAACCTTGCTTTCTGGAAGGAAAACCTTCTACAGCTGCCATTGCTTAGAAGAAAACATCTGAGTGTTTGGTACAGCACATCTGTGAGCAGCCAGCTCACACAAACAAAGGTCAGTAGCTCATCTTTTACAGCTCCTCTGGAATACTGAGTTGTTCTACAAGACAAAATTGGACTGTGTAATCCTGAGCTCTGGCTGACCCTGGAGTCTTTTATCACAGTATCACAGTATAGATAAGGCTGGAAAGGACCTTGAAGATCATCTAGTCCAACCTATCAGATCATCTAGTCCAACCTATGGCAGGTTCTTCTTCCAGGAGAAAATAACCTAGAAAAAGACACTAGAGAAGGAAAAAACCCAAAGATATAACTATGCACAGTAAAGCTTATCTCATAGGGTGTCTACTGTACAGACCACATGATCTCAAAAAATTACTTTTTATTCAGGATAGTTTTCACCAAGAACTTTCCGTTTTCCAGATTTTCATCTAGAGAAAAAGACAGAACAGAGAGAGCTCTATGAAGTGAAATTAAAATGGAGATGCAAAAGATGTTCTAAGATGAAAATCAGAAGTCCCTAAGTATAGCTTGGTTATTCACTGAGAGCTAATTTGGAACATAATTATCTAGTCCTGCCTGAAGAGAAAACACAATATCATTGGAAAACATTATCTAAACTGGAATAAATACAGGAACCAGTAAAATTGTATTAAGAGATTACACTAAGAGATTTCTGAGAAATCCGAATTTTGTACCAGGAACAGTCCATGTGTCTTTTGATAAAACACATTTGTGAAGTGCAGACTCCTTCATATCATAAAGCTAAGCCTGTAAGCCCTAAGAGTTACACAACTATGAACAATCACATTCAGGACAGGGCAAAAATAGGTAATTACTATCTCTATATTATGTTATTGTACAAATTAGTATATCCCACATCTCTCTGAAAAGAAAAAAGATGTGTATGTTGTGTTGGAGACTTAGCTGACAATAGACTGATCTCTCATGAGAACACAGCAATGCAAGTGTTGCCTTGCGCCAACAAAGAAAAAAGAAGAAAAAAAGACAAAATGATCAGAGAAGGCATGAAATTAAATGGAGAAAGTGATTTAATTGCATGAGGAAAAAAAGGAATATTAATACGGGAAAAAATGCTCTTCTGTGGAATTAAGATACTACAGATAACAGAAAATAGATCTTTTAAAAAGCCATAAATTCTACTTAATATTGTCAGTTTAATTTAAAATGCTGTTAAATCTCCCAGTATACATTAGTTTGTATGTTCAGATTGGTGTGTCCATAAAGGCACTCCAACAGAAACACACAATGCAATGCTAATAGGGTTAGGTGCTCAGAATATAAGGTAACATAAGTGCCATTTGATGCAAGAGTTGCTAGGGAAGGCTATTTTTTCCTGTCTGTTAATTAAGTGAATTTAGTGCTTTTGAAAGGTGCCAGATTGACAATCCTGGGACTGAAGTCCTCTATTCATGGAGCAGCCAGAGCCCAGGGAAAGCTTCCTCACACTGCCCCTCAACCTTGACCTGCAGGGCTCACCTCCAGCGATGAGCCAGGCTGGTGGCTCAGTTTCCAAGCCTGTTCATTCTCTGGCCCCTCTGGGGAGGCTGCTGATAAAGGTGCTAATTAGGGCCAATTGTAATGGAGGGTTTTGTGCTGTGAACACCTGTCCATTAGGAACTGAACTGGGAATACCAGCTTTTTTCCATACAGGGCACAGCACAGGCTCTTAACAAGTGAGGATTTTTCGAGCACTGCTGACCTGGGGTCCGAGCTGAGATAATATGTACAGGAGAGGCAGCTTGAGGATTGCACTAAATCTCACCCAACTGGGAAAAATATTTTTTTTAAATATGATGTCCATCCAATTGCTCTGATGACTGCTTCTAGAACTCTCCCTCTTGACTTCTGCCTTTGAGAAGAGTCTTTTTCACATCTGTCATAGTGTTTCAAGAAAATATGAAAGATTCAGGACAAAACCAAAGAAAGACAAAAACTAAATCAGCACAGCAATTCACACTGTCTAAGGCTGCTGTAATTCTGGAGTATGAGAGTGCATTTCACTCTGCCATGATGGTATGGAGAAAGGGTATCCATGTCCCTTTGAAAAATGGAGCAGTGGGGAGGTACCTGTTGTTGAACAAAACATTTCAGATGACCAGGCTGACTTCTGCTTATTTTATGGACTGTTTGAGAGCAGAGGGTTTTCCCAGAATCACACACAGCATTAAAGTAATTGGATGATTGGGTGTACAAATGACATTTCTGATAATTTCTTGTAATTCTACTTTGATGCAGCTTTTATTCCCTATTGATGATAACCATTACAAATCTAGAAGCAAAACCTCCCCCAAACCCTGAGCCTTTTCAAAGTTTTGCCTTTACTTGATTTAGCGCAAGAAAGTCAAATAAAATCTCACTGCAAATATATGAACATCTAAGTTGTGACATCTACACTGACTAATACAGCACAGTTAATTTTAAAATAAAAGATTCTGTAAATGTATATGTTTTGGTTTTGGTTTAGTTTTTCTATCAGAAAAGACTGACTTCAAGTCTTTATTGCCTTTCACCTCTGGAAAGGTGGGACAGAGAAACAGCAGCTTAGTGTTCTTGACATCAGCAAACAGGCTGAAAAAGTATTATCAGGAAAGAGCCAATCTTCTCTAAGAGTTGAATAGTACTCACCCTGATGATAAAGGTTTGGGTGAAAGATGAAATGAAAAAGGTGTCTGTAGCTGCCTGGAGCAAACATGCTTTTCTGTAGCACTTACATCCCCTGGCTTAAGTGTTTCTATTGAATGAGTAGTGGGTGCTTCGTGTGACTTTGTTGTTGAGTGGAGCAGCCCACTCAACAGGAACTTTTTGGTGGCCTCACTTTCTGAAATGATGTGAAAAGGTTTCACGGATTATTTCTTCAATTTTTGTCAACTCTCCTGTGAAAATTGGGAAACCTCTTGGTTACTCCCCAGTGTTTTCAATCTGCAACAGGTAGTAACTGTACCTACACATTCAGAGACAATCATGCCTGAGGTTCACTTGCTCTCTTAGATGGAAGAGTTCAAACCAAACTGCCACATGTAGGGCTTCGAAAAAGATATCTGGCCAACATATAAATCTCATGGTTTGAAATATATTTGTAGTCCACCAGTTTGGAAGTAACATTCAAATGTTTTCCTCTGACCAGGGACAAACTCATCTATGCTTTTTAGAGGAATAAAGCCAAGGTACAGTAAAGAAACCCTTAAAAACTCTGAAATCCACTTTTAAACTGCTTTAGAATATGCTCCCCTGCTGTGAACATCACAAGCATAAGTATTTACTCTGCTTCTCTTCCATCTTTTGTGTTGGGGTCACACTAGAGCATCATTCCAGGTTTTTGTTTATTTTCATTAAACAGCCTCATGGGAAATGATCTGCAGCCAGCAGATCACGTTTGGAGTACTTCATATATACAACCTTCACATGAAAATTCAGTTAGAATCTCTTCTATCTTGCTCATACCCTTCTGTTCTGACACTCAGAGGAGGAGCCAATTGCTGCATCCTTAGTAAATCCTGGATTTTAAAAAACACACTTTAAAATATTTAAATTAATTTAAAAAAAAGGAAAAAATAAAAAGGAAAAACTGTGGGACAGAAAACCAGGAAGACATCAGTCTTCCTCCAGAAGTTAAAACTCAAGACAGGAATACTGGAATGAAAAAAGCATTTCATAGGCATTCCTGGACCATGAGTTAAATTTTAGAATAAACTGACACTGAAGTTTTAGGATGGTGCTAGGAGATAATGAGGTGTTCATCATAGTAAATGGTCTTTCTACAAAAAACTGAGTAGCCTGGTACCAATTAGCAGCTATAGTTAAAATTAAGAGAGGCATTAAAGGATATCAATATGACGAATACTAACGTTGATATTTCTGCTGCTGGATGACCAAAAAAAAAAAGTAATTCATTGTTATAGTAGATAAGGTGATGAAGACACACACTAACACCCACAGGCAGCCTGGAATAAAAAAAGCAACACATGCAGGATATGTCCTCTCTTTTAAGAGTAATTCTCAATGCTAAAGCTGATTTACGGAGAACAAAAGGAATAGCACAGATGAATCAAGGTCAGAAAGGTGAGTAAAAATAAGACAGTTATTATGTCTTTTCTGAAAGCAGAAGCAGGTTAGAAAATAGGTCAGGCAGTCCAGGAAGAATGTTATTTGTATTCTGCCAATTTGCAAAGGACATACATAACTGAATACAGTGAATTTGTACTAACCCCTTATTCTAGTTCTAAGGAATGATGTATTCCATATTATTTCTTATTAGTAGTAGTATTACATTATATTTTAAAACACAGTTTCCTGCCAAAATCAAAATCCTATTGTGATGGACACTGCACCATCAAAGAGCAGGAGAAAGTTTCTGTTGTGAAGAACCTATGGGCTATGGGAGAGAAGCAAAACGTAGGAGGGGATGTGGTTTGTCAGGAGCCATGTAGCAAAGGGGGAAATAAAGTTTGTCTCCACGTCCCAGAGCAGTGCCATACCCAAGAAAGACATATACACTTCACAAATTCACTCAGTGTTGTGGTTCTGCCTGATGTCTCCAAATATTTGGCTGAATACAGAAATTTCTCTAGTTCTTTGGAAAATGGAAATTCTTGATCTTATCCACTTATCACAGAGGAGGCTGTGAGCATCCAGACGACCACCAGGAATGAGGAATGACGCTTTCGCTCAAAATGCCAGAACCTTCAGGGCAGTCCTTAGCCCTGCATTTTTTACCCATTTCAGGGGGGGATTATTTACTTCTCTTTTCTGCTCTTCTATTAACCCAGAGGATGAGTGCAGAGACAAAACCAACAACTGCTGCTAACAATGAGACCTGGGTAGTGAAGCAAACCCATGCTCATAAATAAATATATTTTTAGTGCAAAAAGACCTTTATGCAAAAATGTTTGATTAAAAGAAATTAACCAGTTTTAATTGTTTTAAAAATTGATCCTACAATATGTTTTCCTTTAAATGAAGTAACAGATTTTAGGTATGTACTGAATATAAGAAAATGGGGAAAAAAATTACCTAATTTCCAGTAATTAATTTCAAGTAATGATATTTCAACTTGATTTGAATACGTATTAATGTGTTGACATCAGAAAACAAAGCATTTCTGTGGTAAGACACATCACCATGAACTGATTTTGAAAACAATGTAAGGTTGCCTTAAAGACTGTGTTTTTCCTTAATTATATAAGACAAATGCAACCTATTTTTCACATACATACAATAACGCACTAAAATTCTTAAGAATTTTATTATTTCACTTTCAAGGAAATTTTAAACAAGTTTTGCTTGTAAGAGCTTATTGCCTTTCCCACACACTTCCTCT
Organism: Pitta sordida; assembly: GCA_013390025.1. Lineage (NCBI taxonomy): Eukaryota > Metazoa > Chordata > Aves > Passeriformes > Pittidae > Pitta > Pitta sordida. The sequence goes on along the minus strand of WEKX01022782.1, from coordinate 423,715 downwards.
AAATTCCTGCTGCATGTAGGGGAAATGCTCTCTAGAATGCAGATTTCCTTGTGGATGTGTGGATTATTCTTCCTTACTCTCAAGTATCAATGACTGGAATCTTATCCTAAATAAGGAGCTGACATGTGTAACTAATTTTTAAAAGAACTTTCTTTAAGCTTATTACCAAAGCAACTGCTTTCATTCTTAAGATCTGAGCAATATAAGTAAAGGTAATTCCTTTATCGCCCTGCATGAAATCCTTTATTATGTTGTGTACCAGACAAAAATATAAGTAAATTCTAATACATTAATACACATTTCTTCCTTGTTTTTTCGCTTTATTTCTAGCCAGTATTTATTGTGGAATAATGCAGGAAAAAGTTTTCAGTGTGTTGTTGTTACCACTAGACACATTCCAATTCATATTTTCTATTCTCGATAAAAATATTCAGCCGCTGTCTCAAATATTTATCACAGTTACAAACCGACATTCTTGAGCATTGGCTGGGTAGATTTTTGGGTTTAATTTTTATTGCTATCCTTAGTTTCTAACCTCTCATGTGAGCTTTCAAAGGAGAAAACCAATCAAGATTGCAGCAGAATAGGCACAGTGTTTAGAATTTAACAAGCTTAGTGATTAAAAAGTTCTGATCATACACTGATTTGTTTCCACAGAAGATATAGTTCTCCGGATCATTTTTTAGCACAGCAATTTATAAGCTTAATATTTCACATAGTTTTGAAATTAGTTTTTCTTCCCTCAATACTTCTTGGTGTTTAATTTTCATATGACTGTTTTATTGAGTAGAGTTGTAACAATGACACTTTAGAAACTTTAAGGTGGTTGCTTTTCTTTGCACTGGTTTACCCGTAAATGCTGCAGAAAAATGGAAATAGAATGTCCTCTAAAATATAAACTGCTCCTGTACAATGAAGTTATTAAAATTGTAGATACACAGCCTCCAGGTTAAGCTTCTCTATAATAACAGCAGCTGTATTCAGCAACTACAAAGGCAAAGTGTAATTTCTTTTGGAGGCAAAGACATTCCTGGATGGAAATGAACTCAGGAAAATTCTCTGGTGTAGCACAGGGCAGCATATGAAGAGAATCCCAGCAGAACATTAATCTGAATAGGAAAATTAGTTTCAATACTTGAGGCTATTTACTATTATTATCTGTTCCCTCATTTTGTCTGGGAATAGCATTTTGTGGAGGACAATGCAGACTGAGTTGTTTTCATGGAATGGGCTGGGTTGGAAGAGACCTTTAAAGCCTATCTAGTCCAACCATCCTGCAGGGACATTTTCAGCTATACCAGGTTACTCAGAACCACATCCAACCTGCCCTTGAAGGTACCCAGGGATGAGGCAGCCACAGCTTCTGGGCAACCTATGCCAGTGTTTCACCACCCTCATTATAAAGAATTTCCTTCTTATATCTAGAATAAATCTACCCTTTATTAGATTAAAACCACTGTCTTTTGTCCTGTAGCAACAGACCCTACCCAAATGTCTGTCCCCATCTTTCTTATCACTGACAGGCTGCTCTAAGGTCTCTCCAGAGCCTTCTCTTCTCCAGGCTGAACAACCCTCAGCCTTAGCTTATAAAATAGGTGTTCACCTCTGTTCCCCTTGAGCCCCTGTGACACCTTGACATAATGATTTTATTTCTTACTGTGGGAAAAGATTTCCTATGAAAACTAACAAAAGAAAAAGAAATTAACTACGTAGGAAACAATGAGTAACCAGAACAAGATGTGGACAGAAGACATAGATTAGCAAGAAGTTGTTTAGGACAAAAAGGCAGTGGAATTAAATACTGTTATGAATTATTTTACTATTCATTCATTGAAAAAAAATGGGTGGAATTATATATAAATGTTCTTCATTTGACTTATCTGCTCAGCCATTTGACAGTAGCTCTGTCTGCTTCTGGAAGGAGCCAAGGTAAACACCGAGGGTTCCACAACAATTTATGAAAAAAATTAGAAGATAACCTATCTTCTGCCTTTCTTTCTTTCCTTCCCTCCCCACTCCCTCTCTTCCTGGAACACTAAAATTAGAGCTTCTTACAATTTCTGGCCAGAATATGAAAAGACACACAGCGAATCAAGCCTCTGGAATCGTGATCAATTAATGTATACGAAGTACATTGCTTATTGTAAAAACTTCTATGTTTCTTGCTTGTGTTATCCAGGGAGGGACAGTGAGTGAATTTAGAAGGTTTGGGAGAGCTTTTCTTTTAACCTGTAATTTACACAAAGCAACAATTGAAACATCTGCATGGTAAGAGTCCAGCTGACCAGAAAAAAAAACTGAGGACTTTACCTGTTTCTCATATTCAAGTCCGTAGGATGGTAGAAAGGGATTTACCTGAAAATCCACACCACGGACCTGGGCTCCCCTTTCTGATGGCTATTTTGAAAGTTTTCTGTGGCACTTAGACACTGAATTATTGAAAAGTGGCAAAATGCCGTCAGAGTCACCAGTAAGGAACAGAACCTGCATCAGTCGTTGGGTTGTCTGAGGTAGACTATTTCCTCAAACTAAATATATTTATGCAAACATGCTCAAACCTGTACCCTCCCTCTTGTTGGGCCATAGATCCTGATTTAAAATGCATGGCTAAATTTAAAACTTCGGTAAGAGCCAAACTCTGAATAATCCTTTAAGGATTATTGTAATTAAGGGACTAATCCTTAGATGCTTCTTAATTTGTGTCCGTTTTAAAATCGAGTGCCACTTCTTTCATCACAAAAGAGAGAAGAATAGGTGAAAATGACAAAGGTTTAAACATTTACAGCTTTTCCTGTACCCTAATGGATCTGAGCAGATAGGTGGAATATTTAAAACCAGGAGGTCGTTAAAACCAAGCAGGGAACAAGTCCTATGGGGAGCGACTGCGGGAGCTGGGGTTGTTCAGCCTGGAGAAGAGGAGGCTCAGAGGTGACCTCAGTGCTGGTTACAACTCCCTGAGGGGAGGCTGCAGTCGGGTGGGTGTGAATCTCTTCTCTCAGGCTGCCAGCATCAGAACAAGAGGACATGGCCTTAAGCTACGCCAGGGGAGGTTTAGACTGGATGTTAGGAAGAGTTTTTTCACAGAGAGAGTGATCCCTCAGTGGAATGGTCTGCCCAGGGAGGCGGTGGAGTCGCCTTCCCTGGAGGTGTTTAAGAAAAGACTGGATAAGGAACTCAGTGACATGGTCTAGATGATGGGATGGCGAGCTGGTTATTAAAAACCAAACAAAAACCAAGATGACATGACCCCGAGATTAGCTCAGGTAGATAAAACATGGTGCTCATGGCACCAGGGTTGTGTGTTCGATCCCCGTATGGGCATTCACTTGGGAGCTGGACTCTCATCCTTGTGGGTCTCTTCCAACTTGGGATATTCTGTGTGTGATCCTGTGTGCGAGAACCCTATCCCCACAACAAAAACCAAAAACAGACCCATAAAAACCAAGAGAGATCTTAAACATGGAGAAATGCAGTGATGGTAAGAAACATTCTCAGTGCAGACAAGGCAAATACAACTTAAGCACCACATTTTAAGTTGGCAACTTGTGAATCTTCTTTCCAGGAACCCACAAATGCCTGTCTGCATCAACCCCCTCCAAAAGGAAATTGTTTTTCTTTCCATTAGAAGACTTTCTTAAGAACGCATCAGTAACAGCTGTTTTTCTAATCACTCCAGCATTTATATTTGTTTATCTCATTTACATGGAAAGAGTGAATTGGACAACCTAAGTTTTAAAATTTAGGAGAGAGGCAGATGTTAAAGTAATTCAGAGGTGAAGGTTCATGAACTAATGTAAGAATTATTGAGGTTCAAGTCAGGGAAAGGAAGAAATGAGGTACCATTACAAGGCTAAAACACCTGTGAGCAGCACCAGGCTATACCTGGTAATCGCTTGTGGTCTTTAAAGAGTGGTCACTCCCTCTGCAGCAGTCCTGCTCCAAGCAGTGGGAAGGAGGAGGCAGGCCAGTCAAGACAACGCTAGTATGATTGCAAACAGCCTCTCTTCCTAATTTCACTCCGACCAATCTTGGGTAAGACACAGGTGTATGCCTCTGTTAAATGAGAATATTTGCAAATGTTTACAAAGCAAGAAACCCCTCCCTCTTGGGATTGTTATTATGAGTAGAAAAAGAGTGAGAAACAAGCAGTTCATGCAGCTCGTGCTGTGTTAAGAGTTGAGTGAATGTACAGCGCTGTGGCTTGGAACAAGGGCATAGCAAGGCTTCAAAAAAAGGATGAGAAATTAGGAGGTATGTGGAAAAAGGTTCAGTCATTTTTGTATATTCTGGAAGTAGCATATCCTATTTTTTTCCTCCCTTAAACACGTAAGTACATATTACAAATATTCCGTGCTGGATTTTTTGGCAAGCCTTCAGGGGCAGGTGTTTAACATGTCATTATTCTACGGGCTCCATAAGAATGATTGCTCCATGATTCACATTTATCTTTGATCTAATATAGTTTACAGGGTTGGTTTTTTTGTTCTTCTTGTTGTTTTCCTCTTTTTTTTTCCTTTCTCAATGACAAATTACATTGTGCTCTATGGAAATGTAACATTTTGTATGAATGGCTGGGAGCAGCCATGTTGCATCGTAATGAGCAAGACAAAGTACCTCCACTCTTATTTGCAACTGGCTCAGACCTTTCCATTAGCAAATTAAAATCTGTTCAAATTTATTTACTAATATATTAGGGGAAGCTTCAGGCTAACCCCTGTTGACCTGTATTATATAGCAAACAACTGTAGCAGTGAAAATAATTAATGGAATGTATTGTACGTCCTGCTTGTTTCTCACTCGCACCCCGAGGTCGACTGGGTTTGCCATCTGCATTCTGCTACAAGGCCACATTTACTTAAAAATTATCAATTACATTTTGAAATTACTTCCTTTAATTGAACTCTCTGTGTTCAAGGCCTCCTCTCTCTTTTTTTTTTAAAGCTTCTGAAAAGTTTTCTTTCTCAAAACTTAAGAGGAACTTTCTGTATTACTTGTAGATGTAAAAGGAGCAAACATGCCAGAGCAACTCCTTGGTGCATGAGTTATTGTCATACTAGAATCATTCAGGTGGAAAGTATTGCAATAAATTTTCTATTCTGCTATGGCAGCCCTATCTCTGGAAGTGTTAAAGGCCAGGTTGGATGGCACTTGGAGCAACGTGGGATAGTGGAAGGTGTCCCTGCCCATGGCAGAGAGTGTAATAGGATGAGCTTTAAGGTCCTTCCAACACAAACCATTCTGTGATTCTATGATTCTATGAATGAGCATGAAACGCAACTGGCGCCCATTAAAAAGCTTCATTCAGAGAAACAGGGGCTGCTGACATGAATGTGATATGTGGGAGCCCAGTTTAGGTGAACAGTCAAGGATGTTGCAAGCTGCATCACAAATGACCATGGTGAGCTTTTACACCCTGGAAAACAGCACCTTCTGATTAAGAGGTCTTAATCCAATTTTTAAAGGAGAAATTGATTATGAGACATAGAGCAATAAAAAAAGGCTCTGAGGAAAAAATGCGGTTTCCCACTACACAGGCAGTGTTTGTCTGAAGTTTCGGTGTCAATAAAGTAAATGACAGGCATGTGTTCATGCTTCCTTTATATCAGTACAAATAGATACAATAAAAGCTGTCATATGATCTGCTGGTAAGCCTCAACCCTACACAACAGGTACAATCCTTTAGAAGGAAGCCAACATGCCATTTTAACACAGCAGGAAAATATTTTTATATGGATATATAAATAAATTTGCACGTTAATGGATATAGTGACAGATTTGACACAATAAGTGTAGGCTTATTTTATTATTATGTGAATAAAAACAATTGTGTCCTCTGGGAAACATACATTTGTAGACAATTTACTTAGTTTTTTGTTTAGGTGTAAACAGTGGATAAATGCTCTAGAAAGTTAATTATCATCCTTCAAATATGTTAAGAAAAAGAGATTATGAACAACTGTATTATTTCTATAAACAGCAGAAAATCTTCTCCAAAATAACCAGAAAATCTAGTCTGACTAGGTATTTTTATTACGTGTACTGTATTTCATGCCTAGAAATAAGGGAATATCAGCCATTATGGATCACTGTTGACCTCTTGTGGTCCCATTGCATGGCTGCACAGAAAACTCTAGACTGGCCCAGAGTGGGACTTCAATGCTCTTTGTGGGTCTCTTCCGACTCAGGATCCTCAGTAATTCTGTGGTAGACAGGAAATCCCTGGAAAACTCCTCTTAACTTTAAAAGGTACAAACCCAACATCACTTCTGCAGCATAACACGGGAACTTAAATTATAGATTCTTAACAAGTGTTTTTAAATTAGCTTAAACAATTCAATACTGAAACAAGAAATATCTATTGAGAGTAAAGTTTTGAGGGTTAGGAGGAATTATAAATGGAATGTCTAGTTCAGTGGTTCCCAACATTTTTTTTTGACCATGAGAACCTGCCAATCTTTAATATTTGTTGGGGGAAATGAACAGAATATAACGAGATTAATTTGTCTGCATATAAGGAAGCAAAAAAAGAGCAGCCAAAATCATCTTTTCTCAGCTGAGAGGCAGCAGAGCCAGGGAAGGAGCAGGGGGCAGGTGCACTGATGAGTGAGGTTTGTCCAGGCAGGCTCTTCCCAGCCACTTATAAGACTTCCTGAGGGGATTATACTATAGTGATGAAAACTAATTTCTGCTTCCATGTCCCTGGAATCCAATGCAGTGCTGGGCTTTCCATGTGATCCCGGCTCCATACAGGGGTTCTCCCGCAGTGGAGCAGAGCTCTGCTGGCAACACCGGCAGGGAGGTCCCTCTTGTGGAAACACAGCACAGACCAGCAGAGCATTTTTCTGTTGTATGTATCTACGCTTCCTCCCTGAACTGTATCAAGTAAGCATTATTTGTCAGCATCTATTGATACTACATCAGTTTTTCACACCTTCCAAAACATTGCCTGGCGCACATGATTTCTCCCACTGTGCAGCAGCACAGCTCTTCTAACAAACCTTCCGCACTCAGATGTGACATTACAGATCTCACTCCCAGCAGCCAGGTCTTTCTTTTCCAAAAAGAAAAAGAAAAAAATTACAAAACAAACCCCCGCTAAACAAAAACAAACATACAAAGCAAAACTTTAAAGGGATGCAATACAACGTGGTGTTCTTCTTCTCTAGTAAATATTCAGCTAACCAAGAAGTAATAATTAGGAGCAGGAGAAAAGGCAGTCAGTGATGTGGTGTGTAATTCCTGTGCCCCGGGTCTCAACTGGAAAGCAGCGAATCCAACAAGGATCTGTCCACTGATTCCAGTAGTCCGAGTGGAGTTCTACCCTGGTAACTTATTTACATTGGAGTCTTCACCCCACCAGACCAGCAAACACAGGTAATTATTTACTGATCACTAATACTAGCATTGTGTTGGAAATTGTTAATTTCTTGAAACAAAGCTTGAGAGGTTCAGTGATTTGTTTTGAAGGGAAAAGGGGGGAGGAGGAAGATGAGAAGTAAAGGAATGAAGACCCAGATTACTCTCAGTACTGATGAATCCAGCATTTTGGCATCTCCACGGGAAAGAAGTTGTTTTAAGTAATTATTTCATCTGGAAGCTCTACAGGCTCTAAATTTCTGTGCTAATGATCATGACCACTCAGAACACTGCTGCCAAGATAATTTTGCTGCTTGAGTATTTGATCACAGTGTCATTGAAGAGGAACACATTTTGGCTGCTCTTCTGTTTTGCTGACACAACAAACCTAATCTTTCCATCATTTCAGATTAGGATATCCTAAATCTCTGCTAGAACTGTACCACAAACAAGAGCATTTCATCATCCCCTTTGTCCTATTGCAACAGGCCCTGTTAAAAAGTCCGTCCCTATCTTTCTTATAAGCTCCCTTTAAGCACTGAAAGCTCACAACAAAGTGTTCCTGGAGCCTTGTTTTCCCCAAGGTGAAGAATCCCAGCCCTGTCTTGTAACTATCTTACAATACCTAATTTACCTTTTTCAGCAGTCCTGTCCCTTCTGCCCTGGGAGAAGAGCCTCATCCCCACTCAGCTCTACCCTCCTGTCAGGGAACTGTAGAGAGTGAGAAGGTCCCCCTTGAGCCTCCTTTTCTCCAGACTGAGCCTTCCCAGCTCCCTCAGATTTGTGCTGCAGACCCTTCCCCAGTTCCTTTCCCTTCTCTGGACTTGCTCCAGCAACTCAGTGTCTACTTTTGTCTGGGTTCGTTATTCTTTCCCACACTAAATGTTGTGGAAGAGTATCTCCTTAATCCTTTAAAGAAGCGTAATTTTAATTCAAAAACTTTACTGTGACATGGATTAAGGCTGGACAGATACGTCAAAACCCACCATCTGAAGATTTAGTTAGATTTTGACCTCTACCTTATATCACCATTTGTTAATATATCAGGATGTAAGAAAATCCTGGGAGAAAGATGTATCACTGCATTCTGTTCTATTTTCACATTCATTAGGAGTAAGGGAAATAGCCCATGTGTAAAATTAATATAAGTTGATGCCTCAGGCTCAGTAAGTGATTTGAATGCTGTTGAAAAAGTTTCAAGCTGTATATTCAGGTGAAAACAGTTTTTACCTTCTAAGTACAACTTAAGTAATACAGAGTTTAGAAGATTCCAGTGCTGAAGAGACATTTAGAGACACATCTTGGCATATTGTCTGCTTTCTTACTAGGGAAAGCAAAACCAAATGTGTTAGTGTACAGATAAATGAAATCTGCAATTTTTTAAAATTGAAAAATTACCGAGGAAGCAAAGTTACGTTGAGTTACACATATTTGTTAAAAAGATTGAAATTTGCACTTCTATGCTAAGCAGAAACAAGGAGATGAGCTCTTGTGGTTATTCTTCTCTGCCACAGAACTGCCTCTGGCACCGGCCTAGGAACTTTCCTTGTGTGGGATGATGAATGGGCAAACAGGAATCCTGTCCTAAAGGAATTGAACACAATCCTTAATTGACTTAAGGATTTTAACAGTGGTAATTCACAAATACGCCACGAGATGGCAAATCATGATTGCATTAGGCAGCTTGTACTCCTAACAAGTGCAGCAAGGCATTCAACAAAAAAAATCTAATTACAATTGTTGGGATGGGAAAAGTGCATTTAGAAGAAACATTTACAAAATCTAATGTTTCTTTCTAGACTGGAAGTAGTTTTGAAACTACTTCCTTTCTCTGTCTTTAAACTTCCTAGGGTTCTCTGGCCCACTTTGTAGTGACAAGGGTTGTAAAGTACTGGAACAGGCTACCCAGGGAAGTCACCATCCCTGGAAGTGTTTAAAAAGCATATGGATGTGGCATTTGAGAACATGGTTAATGGTGGCACTTGTTGATCCTGCAGGTCTTTTCCAATCTTAATGACTCTATGATTATATTTTCCTCAGTAGTTTCCGTTTTGTTTAAGTAGCAAAAATACCACAGTTACTTAATAAATAACAGCATAATATGACTGTTCATTTTCAGCGAAATAGACTCAAGACTACACGATGTAAATGCAAATATATGTGTTCTTTATTTTTTTCTTTCCTTGGGCGGCTGTAGGAATACAAATCCAGAAAGATTTATGATGCATGCACACATTCACCCTATATCAGAAATACAAAATGGCCAAAACCCCGATCACTTTCGTGATATTCTGTCTTTTGCCCACAAGGGGAGTCTTCGTGGGAACTACAGCCGCAGCATCCTCAGCTCTTCCTGAGGGACACTTCTAGCAGTTCAGCTTTGTTCCAGCTCCAGAACTGGTGTCCCACCGGTGAAGACCTTGTTTTCCTGTTAGGTGCTGAACACGGCCTTGTAACCACGTTGCTACTTGAAAAATCATCCTCTTGAGAGGAGTGAAGAGAACGAAATTGCTCTTCCAGGCTCTCTTCTCTTTGTTCAGCCGCGGAAGAGTCTTCACCGATAATTTCCACCCCCCCCCCCTGCCGCTAACAAGGATCCGCAGTCCCTGCTGGGCAGCACGGGATCTGCAGTCTCTGCCCGGCACTGCTCCTCAGGGGGTTTAAGACAGGGATGATGGATGCTCTGATGCACCTGGTACAGGTGACCTGAGGAGGCACAGATGATCTGCGCTGCCACAGATACTACAGCAAACCCGGGCTGCAGGAGCCCCCATTCCCGGGCTCTCCCCGATCCAGGGCTCCTCCCGTTCCGGGGTTCCCCGTGTCCAGTCGCGCTCGGGGAGGCGATAGCAATGATGGGGAGTGAAGCAGCGGGTCTGGCGGATCCTCCCGCACCCCCCTCTGTCCGCCTCAGCCCGGCTCCACACCCTGCGCAGCCCGGGCAGCTCGGGCATCCTCTGCCTCGCCGAGAGGAAGCAGCGCGGCATCCCCGGCAGCGCAGGCAGGTGAGTGGGCTCCGGCTGTGAAGGGGGACGGGGCCGCGGGGGTGATGCGAGTTTCTTGGCAACGTGCAAGGAAATAGCTCTTCCGATACATCCAATGAAATCTTGGGAAAGGAAGAACTGTTTCTGAGAGACAAATGTTTAAGTAATTCCACCACCGCCCCCCCCAGTCTATTTCACGGCAGATGGATGCTCATGGAAAAGGGAAACCGCCAAGGATGAGAAGATGATTGTTGAAGCAAGGCGCAATGCAAACACGACCTGCTCTTTCAGGGTTGAAGTTGGATAAACCTTCGCGTCTCGGCGGGTGGAAAGCGAATCCCAGCCTGGAGCGCTCTGATGGGTTCCGTGGTTAATCCCCGGGTGGGCAGGACCAGCGCGTAAGTAATTGAGGAGATGTTTTAGGGTGGGAGCCCTACAAAAGTCATTGCAAATCCCTTGCTGAGACGCAAAATGGTTAGTAAATGATGTCTCGTTCCCTCCCCGCTGTATCTGAAGGAGCCTGTTACTGTGCCATTCATTTGTTATGCAGAGTGTGGGAGGTGTCAGGCTGGTTGTTCTCGTGGGGTGTCGGGGAAGGCTGTGTGCCCCAAAGGGACACCACATGCTCGCTGAGAGGAGCACAGAGGCTGGAAGGGGACAGGTTCAACCCTGGGTTGAGCTGGTGCAGCTGCAGGACCTGGCACCCGGCTGGGGGTGGGTGCAGACGCTGTGCATGCCCTGGGTGCTGAGGGCACCCCACGATAACCTGGATGTGACAGTCCCCAGTGCTGGAGCTCTGCCTGCACAGCAGCTCTCCTGGCAGCCTTTGGACTCTGCCAGGGGCCCAGACTTGCCATTGAGCGTATGGGGCATGCAGGTGTCTCCTTCACTCCGTGCCCGTTTGCACAGGACAGGGATTGAGCAGCCTCAGCATCCTGAGTGACTGTGGGTCTGTGCATTCCCCAGGCCTGGATCCAAGTGCCCATTCCTTCAAAGCCAGAGACCCCCAGCTGTGATGACCAAGCCCCAGCCCAAGGGGGTGATGCTGAGATTCAACTTCCCTGCAATGGCCAACCAGGTAGAGAGGATTGTCGACAGGACAGGCAGTGACTGGCACCCTGCAGCAGCCCTGCCACTAAGCTGTTAACATCACGCTCAGGTTTCTGGGGCTGCCAGCTGGGTTTATCTAACATAGCCCATGAGGAAAGTCCTGCAGTCGTGTTGGCCAGGTTGCTCACAAAACTGAAGTAAGAGAAAAATAAAAAAAGGCAAATTTTTATACAGATGGCATTTCATCCAGCAAATCACTTTGTTGGTAAAAGATAATGGAACATAGTGTATTATCACTTGGTATTGTACAAAAACCCACCATAAAAATAGCACATTTGGCAAAAGTGACAATTCAGCTCCAATAACTGAGTGAACAAAAACAGTTACTCAAGGAGTAATTTGGGTAATTTTAATCTGTTCTGGCAAATGGGTATTAGGAAGAGGCCTAATTAAAATATGCAAAGTCAAAGGGGAATAGAGAATAGATATTAAGTCACTTCAAATGAGTAGTTCATGAGAGGGTGGAACAGAGAGAAATGAATGAATTTATCCTCTCAAAGGGCCCTAATATTCCATTGTTGCAGAGCAAAAAGCTATTCAGGGCCTGAGGACATCTTATCCTCACAAAGAAATTGGATAGGAGAAAGATTTAAGAGCTGTACAGTGGCTGAGGGATCCTTATCCTGTAGGTTTCCCACAAGCCTCAGGGAATTTGTTTCTGCAGGGGCACCAGGAGCTCCATGCTGAGCGGAGAACTTTGGGTGGGAAAGTCTGATTTGAGTGGTTGTACAAGAGGTGGTCAAAGGGGGCAGAACAGGCAGGAAGAACCCATGAGTGTGTCCCCATTGTGCCAGCTGCTCTGAGGGCTCCCCTGCCATGTGTGGGACATGGACGTTTCCCTTGTGAATTAAAACAAATTCTATCCCATTTCAGGCAATCACAGATGTTTGGAATGTCCTCCAAACCTCTGCAGGTTTAAAAAGAAGTCAAGTTTGGTACAGCCAGGGCTATGATGTGAGGGCTGCGAGGAAGAGAACTCACTTGTCCTGGAGTCAGCTAGTGTTGACAAATACCTCCTAGGTCGTTGGAATAATACAACAAACACTGCATTTTTAGTGTTAGAAAACAAGGTATTACTTTATTCACCACACTGGGGTGTGTACGTGACTGACAAAGCGCCTCCACACAGACACAGATTCAAAACTTTTTCGTCTATTGATATATTTGTAATAAACCAAGAGATTAGAGGCTCCAAAAGGAGAGCAAAAATCAACATTCTGGTGGACAAGAAGCCAACTGAAACCGTTCCATGATTGGGAACCTTGCACAGCCGGTACTGTGATGTCAAAGGACTGTTGACCAGTCATTGTGGTGCATCCGGTACAGCTCTTCACATGCTTGTTGCAGGAGGACCCTTCTGTTTGAGGAGTTCACAATGGGGAGCTCACAAATGAGAAGGGGATTTTATTTTCCCTTTGGTCGTCCCTGTCTGCAAACCATAGCACAGTTTTGCTAAAATGTTACGGCGAATCTGTACTGCAGTTTGTGATTTTGTGGCGGTTTCATCTGCTTTATATTTTCGTCCAGAAAGACCCTGGCTTGTGACAAATCATCTAATGGGTGAGCAGTGTTTTTTCCTGGGTGCAGCATAGCTAGCTTGGGGATTACTGTGTTCTTTACACTGTTGCTTAAGAGCTGAGAGGATGTCTCTATGTGGACAGCTTTTGGATGTAGCCTGAGAGGGTTGTGTCCCCTACACTGGATAATATGTGGAGTCTGTATTCCATCAGTTTGCTGGTTCAACCAATACAACTTCCAAAATGCAGACTTGGGAGAGCTTCTCAGAAGTTCTTCTACAAACTGCTCAGTGTGTGCTCCTGAACCCAGGAGCAGTTGCTGGACTCAGTTTCTTTTGCTTACTGGAAAAACAGAACAAAAACTAGACAAAAACCTGTAGGAAAAGATGAATTGAGTATTTGGTCCTGTTCTCTGGACTGCTGCACAAAAGAAATGTTGCTCCGGGAGGGATATTGTGAAAGAGAAATGCTCTCTGTTTGTGTGGACTTGTTTCATGGGATTCCCCACAAGAGGCATTTTTCTAACAGCATCTGATTCCTTTTTCCTTGCCCATTGCAGACCGAATTCTCAATGCATACGGAGGTGGACACAGAGCAGTCCATTCTTCGGTGAGTGGGAAAAGACCCTTTGATGTTCCCAGTGTTTAAGAACTGTGGAGCAAGCTGTGAGCCTGGCCTGCTGCAACAGAGTGCCAGCCTGGTAGGCTGGAAAAAACATCCATAGCAGTGTCTTTGCCAGTGCAGCTAAGGGATGAATCCCCGGCTCTTTTCTCACTGTGGTATTTTTACTGGAGCAAAGAGTTGAAATTTAAAAGAACCCACCAGTGAGATGTGAACATGTAGGACGATGCCTTGGATTTGCTTCGGTTCTATAAATAGCCTTTGTAGCAGCTTTAAAGCCATTGGTGAACACAGAAAATCTGGGATAATGCTCTGCCACTGAGTAGCACTTGGGACTGGGTGGGTGGGGATTCAACCCACCTGGTTTAAGCTCTTTAAATTATATTGTGTTGTGTTATGAGGCTTGTTGGACCAAGTGCATGTCTAGGTTGGTTTCTGATGACTAATGAGATTGAAGTTGTGTGTGATTTTGAAGCCTCCCACATGGCAGAATGATGACTGTCCCTGACATTACTGACTGTCCCCAGGACACACCACCATCACCAGAACCTCTGCTGGCTGGAGAAGATTCTGAAGAAGAGGCTAAAGAGGAGGAAGTGGATCAGGAATCTGCATCTGCTGTTGGAGCAGAGCCTGAAGTAACAAAATCAGTAAGTGGCAGCTTTGGTTAACACTGGCTTTGGTGTGGTTCAGAGCTGCGAGTCTCTGATCAAACAGCACTTGCTATTCCTTTTGGGTTTGTGTGTAACAAACCTTTCAAGTGGCACAATCATGATGGTCACTGGTGCTACTGTCTCTCCCCAGGGCACACTATTTGCATCAGAACTTCTTCAAGCTGTCTCTGTTCCTGGACAGGAGGATAAAGAAGAGCAAAGGGACAAGGAACCTGAATCTGTTGTTGCAGCAGAGCCCGATGAACGAACATCAGTAAGTGGCAGTTTTGGTTAGCACTGCCTTTGGTGTAGTTCAGACCTCTGCAAGGCCCTATTTCAGAAAATCCATGAGTATTGACCAGGAGACTGACCATGAACCTGTGTCATACTAAACTTTTGGTTTTGTGTGTAACTATTAAAGCTTCCAAGTGGCAGAATGGTGATGGTCACAGAGGCTACTGACTCTTCCCATGGCACAAAAGTGGCGCCAGAACCTCTACTGGCTCCCTCTGTTTCTGGACAAGAAGGTGAAGAAGAGGAAGTGGAGAAGGAAGCTGTCAAATCAAGGCCTGAAGAACTGAAATCAGTAAGTGCTGGCTTTGGTTAGCACTGCTTTTGATGTGATTCAGGCCTGCAAGTCTCTGATCAAACAGCACTTGATATTCATGGCTGAAGGTTCTGAGGGATGGAATCTTGCTGTGACATGTTGCTTTGACCCAGACACTGACACCTGGAAAATTTGGTTTGAACTTCCAGGCTTAGTCATCAGATTGGCTTGCAGGATACATAGGAGAAACTGTCCTCTGGAGGTACCTGCTCCTCTACATGGACTATTTCAGAAAATTAATGAAGATTGAAAATAAAACTGGACATGAAGTTCTCTGAAACTAGTCTTTTGTTTTTGTTTGTACATATCAGAACTTTAAAGTGACAGGATGGTGACTGTCATTGACTCTACTGTTTCCTAGGGCTTAAAACAGGCACCAGAACCTCTGCTGGCTCCCTGTCTTTCTGGAGAAGGGGGTAAAGAAGAGAAAATGAAGAAGGAACCTGCAGCTGTAGTAGGAGCAGTGGAGCCTGAAGGATCATCAGTAAGTGGAAGCTTTGGTTAGCACTGCCTTTGGCGTAATTCAGAGCTGTGAGTCTCTGATCAGACAGCACTTGGTGTTCATGGCTGAAGATTCTGAGGGATGGAGTCCTTCCATGACATGGTGCTTCAGCTCAGAGACTGACCCCAGGAAAAATGGTTTTGAACTTTTACATTTAGTCACTGTCCCTTGCTGGATACAGGAGATAGGAGAAACTCTTCCATGGAAGTACCTTCCCCTACTGCATGGCCTCTTTCAGAATATCCATAAAAATTGAACAGGAAACTGGCCCTTAACTTGTGTCAACTTAGTCTTTTTTTGTGTGTGTGTAGCTATCAAACCTTTCAAGCGGCAGAATGGTGACTGTGACTGATACTACTTACTTTTCCCAGGGAAAAGAACTAGCACCAGAACCTCTGCTGGCTCCCTCTGTTTCTGGACAAGATGGTAAAGAAGAGATAGTGGAGAAGGAAGTTGTCAAAGCACAACCTGAAGGAATGAAATCAGTAAGTGCCAGCTTTGGTTAGCACTGCCTTTGCTGTATTTGGGAGCTGCAAGTTTCTGATCACAACCACTGCTGAAGATTCTGAGGGCTGGAGTCCTTTTATGATATGGTTCTTCAGCTCAGTAACTGCCACCTGGAAAATGAGTTCTGAGTTTCAGGTTTAGTCATCAGATTGCCTTGCAGAATAAAGGAGACAGAAGAAACTGTTCCTTGGAGGTACCTGGACCTCTGCATGGCCTATTTTGGAAAATCCATGAAAACAGAACATGAAATTACCCATAAAGTCATGTAAAAGCAGTCTTTTGTTTTCAACTATTCCATTTTTGAAGTGGACAGCAAGATAGTTTAATAGTACTAGATGTAGCTGACAGCATCTTCTTAAGGGTTTACATTTGAATTATGATTTCAGGGGATCTCTGCGATCCACCTTTCTGACATAAACTTATTTCTTGTCACAGGTCCTCGAGATCTCTACAATGGAAGCTGCTTCTGCAACAAAGCAACCTGGAAAATCCTTGTTTAGCGACTCTGAAATGCCAAGCACAAGCACTGGGAAAAGAGTCACTAAGACCCACACCACTGTCAAGAAAGGAACTATGACAAAAAGCAGTCTGAAAAAAAGCTCTATGAATACAAGTGTTGAGGAAAAAAGCATTCAGAAAAAAGTCAAACCCAGGCCACGAATGAAATCCCTGCTAACGTGTAACTACCTGGTCGAGCTGGGTACATATCATGTATTTTTTGTCTGGTACAGCAGTGTATGGCATGCCTGTCAAAATTAGCTGTACCAAAGGAACAGAGGAAACAAGAGAGCACTCTGGGGATTCCTTCTACCTTTGGGGACAGCTGGGACTGGATTCAGTTTTTCTGAGCTGCCATCTATGCTCAAGGCAAAACCAGAGATTGTTTCCGGTTGAGCAGAAGACTTTGAGTTAGGGAATGTTCTAGTGAACTCCTGTGTGCAAAGGGCCAAGTCAAGCAGAATAGTAGGTTTCCTACAGTCTTTTTAGACTTCTGACAAGTCATTAGATACCAAATACTTCTCAGAAATTTATAATGTTGAAGACAAGCTGTGTAGTTCTTCAAAAGGCACAGGCAAGGTCCTCTCCAGAACTTAGCCTGGTAACCAGTGATCAGGGTCCTTCTTGATTCTAACCTGAGATGTTCTTTAAAAACAGAGAGGCAATCTTTTGGCAAACTGCTGAAAGGTTGGGAAGACTCCCTCCTCTTCTGTAAACGACTGACAATATTCTTTCTGTTCTGAAAAGGGCACCTGCTCATAAAAATTGATTCCAAAGCCCAAGCTCTCCTTAGCATTTGTAGACAACAAACTCTAGCACTGATACCTGTTCTTTTCTGATTTCTGCCTGCTGTGAATATTTTCTCCGTGTGCTTAGTTTTTTTGTCAAGGTCAGCCTTCCAAAGACTGTAGAAAATGAGTCTTTGTAGAGCCATCTGTATTTCAGAGCTGCCTCTGATGTTGTGGTGGTAATGGTTATTACCAACTGACTCCAAAGGGCTCACAGCCCCAGTCAGTGACCTGCATTTTGGGCCTGCAGGAAGGTGGTATCTCTGATTTAAGTGACCATCTTTCATGTTGTTTCTTTCAGAAGGCATTGTGAGCGAGGAGAACCCCACACTGAAATACACTGGACTTCACCGCATTGGCAAAGGGTAGGTGCAATCACAGTTACTTCTGCAAAACCATGGGCAAGATATTTAGCTGATTTTCACTTCCAGGGCCTAAACCTGTTTTCCTTTCTTCACCGTTACTCTTGTTTCTAGGGCTTTCGGAACCGTTTATAAAGGAGTTGACACTGCCACTGGAGACCAAGTAAGTTTCAGCACCCCCAGCAGATTTTGGAGCTCTCAAGTGCTTTCCCCTCTGGTGTGAACTGTGGCTGGAGCTTTAGGTGGCCAGTAGATCTTTCCTGCAAAGCTTGTTCCTCTGAAGCACAGACCAGTGTCAGTCTGCAAAACACAATGTGGATGGACTTTGTCCTCATTAAGTACCCAAAAGAGTGCAAAGAGGGTAATGGCATCTCCACCTTAAGTCCTAAATATGTTAAGATATCAGCTAGTTGACCATTTTCCCAGTTTACCTGGCAAAATGAATAGAGCCATGTGTCCTGTATCTGACACCCAAGAGCAAGCAGAGAAGTCAGCTGTTGTCATGTCTGTTACTAAGCTCTGGTGTCTAATCCCAAGGCACTTTGGCCCACCTTGGCTCCATCATTCCAAACACACTCGCTCCATGTGCATTGTGGTCTTGTGCAACAGACTTCTCAAGTCAATGGTTTTCAATGTCATTTTAGGTGGCTATAAAGAAGATTTTCATCCGACAAAAAAATCAGAAAATGAAACTTGTTGTCAACGAAGTTACGGTCTTGAGGACATGTAGACACCCCAATATTATTGGCTTTAGAGACTGGTGAGTGGTTTGGGTATTAATAATTAAAGATTTGTATAAGCACTCTAAGCCAAAGGTTAAAAACTTCTATGGTCACTGTAAGTTCATGGTGCCTGCTCTTATTTCTCTACTCATCTATCTCCATTGGATGGGAGGAGATGGTGTTGTGTTTGCATTGTTCTTTTCTGGCATATGGAGTTTGAAGCCTGTTTTCAAAAGCCTGCATCTGCCACTTCTTCTGAAAGCAATAGCCTTTCCATTCACTACCTCTGTGTTGTTTTGGGATTTAGGGTTTTTTTCCCAGGTGATCATATTTTCTCTGCCATAACGATAAGTCCTGGTAAACCATCAGGGAAATTCTTTCCCTTGGGCTGTTCCCACTATTTTCCATTGATCTGGATGACAGGAAGGCTGTTTTTCCTGTTTTTCACTGCATTGGATACAGTATTTTCCAAAGGGTTGACCACCATCTGTCCTCAGTGTTGCACACCCTCGTCTCATGGATAACTCTGAGTTGTGTTGCCTGATTCTTGGAATTAATGGTGGAATCTATGAATTAAGATGATGAACCAGCTGACAGCTAAGTGTCCTGGTTCCAGATTTATCTCTGCTGTTGTTTTCTTCTTTCAGCTACCTTTTCAATGAGGTACTCTGGCTGGTGATGGAATATGTGGAGGGATGTACTCTATACGTTGTTGCTACTGGACTCGCTGTGGAGGAAGCAGTGATAGCCTCTATCTGTCGGGAGGTAAGGGATCCTGATCATGCATCTGATGGCTTGGACAGGATGATACTTTGAAATAGATGGTAAGAACAGGAGTGACTTCATGGTCAAAGCTTGGTTTCTGTGATGCTGTTATGATATGGAGAATACAAAAGCATCCAAGTGAAATGCCTGCCAGTATCACTGCATTTCTACACTCTATTAATATACTCCTATACTGTTATAGTTGTTTCTCTCTTTTTTAATTTTAATTTATGTTTATTTTCTTTAATGTTCCTAATATTGCCTCTTCAAACTTGAGCATGTCTGCACTGCACTCTTTGCTTGTAAAAGCAGGCATGATGGTGGCAGAATTTTAAACTTACAGCAAAGAAAATACAGGTTCATTTCTCACAGTCCTCAGCTTAAGAGCATGTCCCATCACCTAAAATGGTGTTTGATTCTGAAAAGTGACTAATGTGCTACTTCCAAGTCTGTTGTCGGGGCCAGTAAGAAAACCTTTGTTATGCAGCCTCCCACCCTAAAATGATCCACTTCTTACTGAAGGAAGAGATTTTTTTTATTTTCGCAAACCATCATTTGTCAACTGGATGGAGAGAACACAGTCACTGCAGTTATTCTACCTAGATTTGGAGCGGACAGTCTGTAGCAACAATTGATGTTTCACCCAGATACTAAATCTTTTAGAGCTACATATTTGCTTTTCTTTGTGATAAAGTCAGAACAGTTAATTTTTACCTTCTTGTTTCTTTTTTTAATCTCAGTGCCTCAAAGCCTTGGATTTCCTTCATTCAAACCAAGTGATTCACAGAGATGTCAAAAGCTGCAACATCATTCTGGGGATGGATGGCTCTGTCAAACTGAGTAGGTATTCTTGGTCAGGCAGAGTGTGGCCAGGAGGCAGGGGCTGGGGCTGCTTTGGAGTGACTGCCAGTTCCCCAAAGGTGGTGCTTGTGGGACAGCACAGACCCCTGCTGTAAGGTGAGAGCAGAGTTGAACTGTGCAGAGAGGTCAAGAGAGGAACAGGCTGTCAAGAGAGGCTTTGGTTTGTGTATGTCCCTTCCAGAGGAAACAGAGCACGGCTGCTTTTCCAGCAAGATTCCACACCGCACTGTCAGACTTAGAATGGGGAATTCTTGTTCTTGGTTTCATAATTCAAGCTGGTTTAAACAGTCTTTGGTCTTCTCCTCAGTTGATTTTGGTGCCTGTGCTAGACTCAGACCTGGACGGAATAAACGGAGCTCATTGATCGGGACTGTTTTCTGGTTAGCACCAGAAATCTTGATAAGAAAGGAATATGGTACCAAAGTGGACATCTGGGCACTTGGTATCACAGCAATAGAAATGGTGGATGGAGAACCTCCATACTTTAACGTAGAGCCTACCATGGTAAGGTGCAAATACTGTCAGATACATCTGTCTTTCTAATCTGCGCCATGTTTTGCCTACCACAAGAAAAATCTTCACTGGGGCTGTTGACCTTGGGGAGTGATGGTTAAAGGTTGTCTGGTGTTTCTTTTGTCTCAAGGTTCAACGTCTGATAGCTCAGAACAAGCCACCCCCACTGAAGAATCCCAAAGCCCTGTCGCCTTTGTTCAGTGCCTTTCTGAAGTCCTGCCTGGACCCAAATGTGGAGACTCGATGGACAGCCAGGCAGCTTCTGCAGGTAAAGTGGCTGCAGGAGAAACTGCTGTCCCAGGGAAGGGGCATTGGCTGTGAGGAGCTCACTGTGAGCCTCGGTGGGGCCCTGGCTTGTCCCTCCTGCCCCTCTCTTAGAGGTTTCTGCCAGTGAGCCCCACCTGTAGAGCTTTGTGCCCCACCAAGAAAGATAGATGGACAGGACTTGCCCCAGCCCCATTTGCTGACTGGCACATTGAAGCATACGAGAGCTGCTCCAAGGTTCTGCCCGGTTTTGTGGCAGAGGGAGCTGCAGAAGGTGCCACTTCCCCTCCTGTTGGGAAGGAAGGTGCCAGCCAGCACAAGGAGAGGCAGAGGATGGAATGTAGACACTGCTCTCCCTGCAAGCCAGAGCTGAGTCCATCAGCGCTCTGCCACTTGTGTCCTGCTCTTGTCTTGGTGCTGAGAATCTGTACCTCAGCAGCCTTCAGAGCAACACACAGGCCTTCATCTTCCTGGCATCAATGTTTCCTAGAGGTACTGGAATTTCCTGAGGAATGGCTTATGCTCCTCATCTTTTTTGACAAGTAAATAACACATGTCCTTAGAAAAGAGGAACTTCAGTCAGTCTTTTAAATGAAAAAAGCCCTGAGAGAGCAAGTGGCAGTAGCAAGTAGCTACTGCAAGAGCAGTAGCAAGACAAAAATCCTTGCTGGAGATACCTTGATAAATTGATTAATGGGATTACGGGCCTTGTTTGCCTGTGATCACAAGTCCTGGACACAAAGACTGAGGTGCAGATGGTCCCCTCAGTCCTTCTTATGGGTATTTCTAGTAACCAGAGAAATCCTGCTTCAGCCTGTGAGAAATTGCATTTGGAAGGTAATGGTTCCTTTCTCTTTTTTGTCCTTTGGGCAGCATCCGTTTTTTGAAAAGTGCAAGAGTCTTTCCAAGTTGGCTTCTGTGATCCTTGAAGCCAAGAGAACCACTGCAGGGCAGCCTGGCACCTCAGGGCACAAGTAGGAATAAAGCCCCAACTCCCTTGGAAGATTCTCCTTCTTTTCACCCTATTGTTAAGCTGTACATTCAGTTCTGAAGAAAATTCTGACAAGAAAAATACTCCCCTTCCAAATAAACTTCTGTTGTTTCTTGTAGATGGAAAGTCCCATGTATTATGGGGATTTTGGTATGGTTTGGAACTAGGGAAGGATTTCCGTTATTCATCAACTCCAGGCTGCACTGTGTTTCTGAGTACAGCTCACTGGCCTGGTTTTTCCCAGTCGTGGTACTTTTAGGTGAGGAAGAATGTGCAATTGCTTTTCCAACCTAAACCAGATAAAGACTGATGCAGCCAAAACTCCTGTTGTGTACAGGTGTCAAGCTGGGACTATGGAGTGTTTGTGTTCTTGACAATTGCATTTGTGTCACCAACTGCAACCTCTGTGCCTGGATGAGTGTCTTACTCATATGAAAAAGCAGAAGAGTCAGTCCATGTGCTCAGAAGGGGCACATCTGATGCAAAGCTTTCAGAGCAGTGTGAGGTGCTGAGCCTCAGCAGAGCCCGGGCTGAGCACAGAGCCAGCCTCAGCATCCACAGTGCCAGGCTGGATGCAGGTACAGCCTAGCCCTAGGTGCTTCCCCCTTCCTGGGAGGGGACTAAAGTTCCTGACTCAGAGCCAAACTAGGTGTGGTCTGCTCCAGAGGGAAAATGTGGCCATGCATGGAAATGCATAACTGATGGAATTTGCCACCCTGTGTCTGCACAGGAATAGAGAAGGGCAAAACAGAGCAGAGTGACGGATTTGTTTCTGAGGATGCCTTCTCCTCTCCTGGTTGTCTTGTAGCTCCAGGAAGGATCAGGTGTGTCTGTGCCACTCTGGGCAGAAGGGGAGGGAGCTGAGCTGCTCCACAGGTTCATGCTCATGTGAGTGTCCCTTTAGGCATCTGAGTTCTGCCCTGGGAGCTGAGGCTGAGACATAGGGTGACAACCTTCCCTGGGAGAGCCCACAGGCAGACAGGATACGGAGAATTCCCTGTTCTCCCTCCACTTGAAAGAACCCGGTGACATAGAAGATGTATAAATATATATAGATTACTGAAGAGATGTATATAATGCATACAGATTGCTAAGCGTGGAAGCATTATATGGGGGGTGTGCAAATGTACAAAATGTATCAACACGTAATATATAGATATATGTACAGAAAGTGTGTCACAGTGCTATGGATATCATTGTACTCTGTAAGGCACTTGCACAACATCCCTATAATAACTCTCTGCACTGTAGCCCCTTGGATAAGCTGGGGCTGTATAATGTATATATGTGAATGTATATATGTGTGTGTATATATGTATATATCGTGTGTACACATATATATAGTATGTGTGTATGTATGTATTGTGTGTGTGTATATATATATATAAAAATCTATTTTATATACACTAGGAAGCATTTGCTACACTCTGTATAGAGAGCTCTAATATCATGTGTAGGATAACATATGGTATTTTCTATAAATGAGACACTGCATTTATCCGCGAGTCTGTGTTGTGTTGATACTGGCCGGGGTTTGGGAGGCAGGGAGGGACACGGAGCTCCCTCTCGTGGCTCCCGGTGGGGAAGGAGGAGGCAGAAATTCCTTGAGCACGTTTATTTTTCTGTAAACCTTTTATTTCGGTCGCTTCATCCCTTGGCCAGGGATACCAAGTTGTGAATTATCAGGTCGAGGGGGAGAAGAGAAGAATCAGAAAGTCAACCTGAGAACCTTTACATGGGCAAAGCTCTTAGTTGCCTCGTGTTCAAACAGGCATTGCAAGACCTGCCCCTCTATTTTAACATTGCCCTGGCTGCAGGGTCTGAGGCCATGAGCTATGTTTGAGCTCCTTGAGTAGTGATATTTTCACCAAGAAACAGAAATAGCTGATCTGTAGCAGTAAGAGTGAAATTCATCAAGAAATGTATATCCATATATGAGGGGAAAAAATCTCCCTCACAACTCCAGCCTGGGAGTGAATAAGGATTGAGTGATGCAAATCCACCTCGTGGTGCTTTGCCACTCCTCCAGTCTGTTGGTAGGTGCCCATGAAGCTGGAGCCGTTCCTCCCCGCATTCAGTCCCAACAGTAGTTGGGAACCGATAAGGATGTGCTGGGAACCTGTAAGGACAGTCACATGTGCTTCCAGCTTATGTGCTGAAAGCTCCTGAAAGATGCTGCTGGGAAGGCGGGCACATCTTAATAAGCCTCTCTGATAGCATTTAATTTGGCCTCTCTTCTACTGTATGTGCTGTATCATTAACATATATGTGTATACAAATACAAATATGTATTTTTCCCTCTTTCAAATCCTCTCTCTCTATTATCAATGATAATGTGGAGAGTTTTGAGGGCTCCATCTTTTTAAAGCAATTATGATGATGTGCACCCAGTGCTCCCGAGTCCCTGCCCCGGCAGGCACAGACGAGCCCCGCTGCTGCGAGGTGACAGCTCTGTCTGGCTCTGTGGGGCTCCCGCTCAGAGCTCCGCGAGGTCATCGCTGGAGAAAACCTTGATGGTGATGTGACCCGGCACCTCGTCTGCTTCCAGGCCGCCTCTCCCTCGGAGCTGCAGCGTCTGCTGCTCTCGGGGGTCACTGGGGGAAGCTGCCAGCACCGCCTGCCCCAGGAACTGGTCGCACAGGATGTTGCTGTTCCAGACCTAGAGACAAGGGAACAGAAATCAACTCAGCTGAAGCAGTGCTGCTCTCACACTCCACCTGAAAGGGTTGTGCTCGAGGAAGGTCACCCCTATTAACCCCCTGAAAAAGCAGAGAGGAGGGGGCGTACATCTAAATTTAGCTAATTGTCTAGAGAGCATATGGGAGAGTCTGGATTTGCATACTCATTTACATAGACTATGCAAATCAGGAGAGAAATACAGCTTTTTCTTTCTAGGTCATAGCCTGCCTTTGGTTTTGTTTCAAACAGTGACTCTGGACAACACTTTTCTTTGTCTCTGGTTCATCAGGTACCATATGAGGCAAAAGGTAAACCTTGGAGTGAAATATGCCTTCTGATCCCTAAGTACCATCAGTTGGTGTTTGTGGAGCAGATTTAGACTAGAGAACCAGAAGCACGGCTCTAGGCATATCCCAGTAAGGGGAGCAGAGGTTCTTGTACTTCTCTCCTTGGGGGTCAGTCATACAAAGGAAGAATTGGCACACGTGAGGTGCAGTGATGCTGCTGTGGTCCCCTCCCTGCCCTGAGCAGCCTGTCCTGCATGGCTTGTCTCACCTGGATCATGATAGGACTGTCAATGTTTTTCTTGTAGAAAATTGCTTGTGCGTTGAAGACAGGACTGGTCGTATCGTGCTGCACAGGGGAGCGCACGTTTTGGTTCTCACACTTGATGAGTACATAGGGATCTGCTCCTAGAAGACAGCAGCACAGCTCTTAGGACACAGAATGGCAGCTGAGACCTGCCTGGAAGACCAGCAGAGGCAATCCCCTCCTGTGCCTGGCAACACTGCTGCTACTGAGCACAGGAACAGGGAACCAGAGCACATCACAGCCACTGCTACCTGTCCAGCTGAAAACAGAGAGTCACAGAATGATTTGGACTGGGAGAGACTGCAGACGAACCCCCCTGCCATGGACAGGGACACCATGTTGCCCAGAGCAACTTGGCCTTGAACACTTCCAGGGATTGGGCAGCCACAACTTCTTTAGACAACTTGTGCCATCCATACAGGGAAGAATTTCTTCCCAATATCCCACTTAATCCTGCCCCCTTGCCAAATCACTCCATGCCATTGCCCAAAGTCCCTCTCCAGCTTTTCTGGAGCACCTTTAGGTACTGGACAGGGGCTCTGAGGTCTTTCTGGAGCCTTCTCCAGGATGAACAACCCCAGCTCTTTTATTCTGGTAGAAACTGGGTGCTCAGAGCTGGAAATCAAGCCCCACTTGCTGTGAAATCACCTCAGTCTTAGAGAGGGATCATAATCTTTCCACATTCCCCTTCTGTGCATCCTCCTGGCTTGTCCACCAGGAAGTTTCCAAAGTTGAACTCCCCCATGCTGCTCTAGATGCAAGAGCTAAAATGTATCCATCCTCTTGATGTCCGATATGAAGTTCTGGGTGCCTGGGCCAGAATGGAAGGTGAAATCTCTTCATTATCACAGAATCACAGAATCAGTAAGGTTGGAAAAGACCATAGAGGTCATCAAGTCCAACCTATCCCCTGTTACCTAATCTAATCTAGTCAAACCTGTTACCTAACCTGACCTGTTGCCATCCTACTACCAACACATCATCCTACCTATAACACACTATTATCCACAATTCTAATGGAGGGCAATGACAGGAATTGCACAGAACTGCTTTTAGATCCCTGAGTGCATCCCTCTGTGCCCACTCTTACACAACCAAGCTAGAAAGTACTGTCTCCTGTACTCAGATATGAGTATGTTACTGTTAGGAGTTAGTTTTCAAGAAGCAGTAAAACAGCAATCAACATGTCACACAAACTAACCACATAACAGCTGCATCCAAACCAGAAAGAGACACCCCTGTGTGCAAAACGCAGATTTTCCAAATGCTGCACTGTGGTCACACCTGGCCTGACCTGCCTGTTACCCTGACACCACCTCACAGTTCTGTATCAGGTGACAGGGTATTGGCTTTTGTGATAGACAATTACTTCTGTGTCACTGAATATGTGCATTTAGCTCTGAGGCATTGGGTGGCAATGTAATCAGGGAGGGAAAAACTGCCCTCTTTGGAAACCAATTTGGAAAACGGGTCTCAATAAAATGGGGTCTTGCATGTAACCCCAGTGGTGTCAACTACTTTGTCCTAGAGCAACATTCAATTATTAATAGTAATTAAGAGATAAAGGGCATAAGGAGGGGTGGGGAAAGGACACAGATCATAAAGAGGTGAGAGGCATGTCTGCTGGATGGTTGAGGGAGCACATAATGAAGGGAATTACTAAGCAAAAGGAAAACTAACATTTGAAGAAACACTACAAGTTTCAGCAAGAGCTCAAGAAACAGAGGGAGGTAAAAGAGGAGCACAAAAAGTTCCTGCATGGCATAGCCCTGTGATGGTAATGCTGGATGGTCAGTTTGTTTGGATAATTTCTGACTACTTACTTAAGTCATCTTTAGAGGACTGAAAAGCCTCTTCCAGTCTTCCAGGCTCACTTTGGACTTACCTCCTGATCTATCTTGCTTCTGTAAACCCTCTGCAGAGTGAATTTTGATTTGGACGACTCTGCGTGGATAACCACAAAGAAGACTCCAGCATGTCATTTTGGGTTTGTCTTCCTTTAGCTCCCTGAAAAATCATGGGAAAAGCAACTGAAGTAAAGAATGGCAAGCAGATGATCAAGGGTTGTGGAAATTTGGCATGCTTAGAACGAGAGATTTGTGCTTTTTCCTCATGTGCCAGTTTGGAATTCTGTGGTGCTATAAGAAACAAAAACAGAGCAAAGCATATTAAACCAATTATATGTGCTATCTTTTTCATGGCAGCAAAAATGGTGAAAAAAACACTTTCAAATCATCAAAGCAAAAAAAAAAAAAACCACACCCACTGCTTTTACCCTCAGAGGAACCACTGTTTTCAAAGGAGATTGTCCCAGAAACAAGCAGTTCTCAGACGTAATCATGACCACCAGTGTGTCGCGTTCTGACCTAGAACTGAAGAGCACTACAAAACTCCAGCTAAAAAGTCAAAAGTCTAAACCTGAATTGCCCACGAGGTCCCTAAGTAAAAATGTCCTGACCATGCACAAATCCCAGTGATCTGGATATTCTCAGAAGTGACCTGACCATCTCAAGTGCCTTGTTCTGGAGCAACATAAATATGTACTGAGTTTCAGGACAACCAGGCAATCTCTTCCATGGAGGTACAGCCAGCGTGGGCTAGGAAAGATCTCTTGTAGCTCTGGGTGCAACCTACCTGAGTTTTGAAGGCACATCTGTGAAGAGTCTCAGGATAAATTTTGTGGTGATGCCTGGGTGAAATGTAGTTGGGATAAGGACATAGCGGCCTTGCTGAAGGATCCTCTTCAAGAACACAGTGCGTGTGTTGATGTACTGAGACGTGGCCACCCTCTCCTGCACAGTGAGCTTGTGCAGACGATAGCTTCTGTTATCCTCCACCTACAGCCACAGGGCAGGACAGGGATCAGTGGAAGGAGGGATAACAGAGCTAACAGGCAGGATTCTCCCTGCACATCACACAGCCTTTCATGGCCACAAAACACCATGTGCAATAAAGGTGAATCAGTTATCAAAGGGTTTTTCACCCACTAAAGCAGTGGCAGATACAGTCCCAATGGGAATTGGAAGCAAAGGCAGTCCTGCATTCTTTTCTGGCAGTTCTCTTCCCAAGGCCTTTAGTCGTATTAATGAGATTGGTGGGTTAGAACATTTCTGAAATACAAAACTTGCTGAACAAAAATAAAGACACTTTTCTGAAGATGTGATTTTCTTTTCCAGGCCTTAGATATACTGGTATGAACAAGAAAGGTAAAGCAAGCTACTTTCTTTAGTGACACTTTTCAATATATCTGATTAACAGGTGATTGTCAAATGAATAGGTGTGATGCAGATTTCAGCATCTCTAAATCACTGGTAAAAATTACTGGGTTTTAGGGCAGTCTCACTATATGTAGCAACAGATAATAGGATTATCCAAATTCTCAATAAAAAAGCCGAAAAATGGCATTTTATTTGCTGTCTTCCTTCTCAAGTTCAGTTGTTTTCATTTTACTCAATTTCCCCAAAAGTGCAATTACCACTTGGGATCCCTGTATTTCCTTTTGCTGTATATTCATTTCCTACTTACTATTTCAGCTTTTGAAAACACTCTTTTTTCTAAGTGTCAACAGAAAAAGTGCAACTTTTCAACCTCATTCAGTTGTCTGTGTTTACTGATGAAATGGAGGCAGAAGTTGCCAGTGAGAAGAAAAACTCTCCATGTTTCAATAATACGTATTTTGCCTTTCTCTTGAAAGCTTGGGGTAGGAAAAGAACTTAAATTATTTTGCTAAAGGGGAAAATTACTTAAGTTCCTTTAGTTCAAGTAGGGTTTGAATTAAACTAAGTTCAATTTAGTTCCAACAGCCTGTCTAATGCCAGCTCTGTTGGCTGAGTGTAGTGCCCATGCAAAGCTTGTGTTGAACAGAGCCAGACCCCACAATGGCCCTGGCTCAGTCTGCCAAAGATCTCATGGCCAGGGTGGAGCAGGACTGAACAAACCAAACAAACTCTGCACAAGGACTGCAGGAGGCAGCCTACCTTGAATATTTCAAAGCCAATCGGGGGGCTGTCTCCTGCCCCTTCCTTCTTGTATTTGCGGCGATCCTCCTGTTGTAATGAGACCAACACTTTGTCCTCTGACTTCTTGACGTCAAAGATGTACTAGGAGAAGAGAGTGAGCTGTTACAAGTGCCTCGGCCAACCGAGAATAAAACCATCACCAAGGAAATATGTGCATCCAAAGAGGCAAATAGAAATATATTTGGGAGTGAGAGGAGAGTTCTTTGTATAACAGGCATTTCCAGCAATTCCCAGCTGAAAATTAATGCAAATACGTGATGAAGATCTTTTAAAAACAAAACCCTATCAAATACAATAAAAATGGAATCCTAATGATAGCACAAGGGGGAATATGAAGCAATACCCAGTAAGGGACATTTTAATTCTTGTCTCTGTTGAACCATATGCAGTGTTACCTGGTCAGGTAGCCCAGAGTGTTCCAGGGCACATGGAGTTGTAGGAGGGGAACAAGAAGGAACAAGTGGAACCAAGAGAGCTCTCTTGGTTTTATGTGACTGTGACCTTCTTCTGATGACATTTCAGCTGTCCTAATTGCTAATGATCCAGAAGCCAGGAGGTAGGAATACACTTGGCTTAAATTTCCTTGTCAAAAGGGACTGGAAGTATCACAATCCCTCTCTGGACAGGTAAATTCTACAAGAGGCCCCAGTGTCAGGCATTTCACTCAGGAAGGACAGAAAGAGATTATCTCTAGATAATGGCCATGTGTGCCACAGTAATTATAACGGTCCTAAGATAATATAAATATGTTCCAGCACTGCAATGAAGACCCTTTTAATCAACTAGCCCAAAGATAACTGGAATACAAAGGACTTCCATTCCATCAGGCACTGCACTTAACTATAACACGTATATTTTTTTTTTCTGTGGCAGCTAAACACTTACAAATGGGACCCAGACAAGTACATTTGAAACACATCCAGAATTACACAGGAGAATGCCTGAATAAAATCACCCGCTGGGAATGAGACACTGCCAGAAGACTGAGCAGTGAAGAACTGCTTCTGCATCTACTCCTACATGGCAGGACAAGCTTGGAGTCTGAGATTCACTCTTGATCTGAAGAGCAGAGGCTGCACTGCTCCAGTCTCCTACCATGGAAATGGAGGGGTGCAGGCAGAAACCTCCTGTGCAAGAGCAGAGAAGCAGATACAAAAACATCATTAATTAATCTAGACAGAGAGATCCATTTTCAAAGTAGTAACTAACACAGTAAGTGCCCAGATCTAACTGACAGTAATGGAAGCTTTATATCTGAATTTGCATGTGCTGGAATGAAAAGGCACCACATGGAGAAGGCCAGGAAGATGAGAAAAGGAGTGGCAATGGAAGAATATATACTGAATAGCTTGAAATAACCAGGTAGGATGAGAGAATGACTTGGGGAGGAGATCAGAGACTTTCAGAATTTTAGATTAATGCCAAGGGATTCTAACTAAATACTGTGGATAAAAATCTTCATGCTGTTTATCAAGTGAATGGAATTTTGTCATTAAAAAGTTAGACTTGTTGCCTTTCTACAACTGGGAAACTGAAAGAAGTCCAGGCAGCATGTCAGTAATCCTGGAGTGCCTGGCAATGAGTTTTTTTGTCAGGTAGTCACTGCCAACCCCTAAATAGTGTGGATACTTCAGAAGCTCCAGCTCAGGTGGACACACTTCAATACGTCACAAAATACAGAGACTCCCACCTGAGGATTCTGAAGGAAGGTCTCTCTATTATCAAAGCAGCCACCTGAGCGATTTAGCAGGGGCTCTGAATCCTTGGTCCAAGCCCCATTCATCATTTTCTTCTCCCAGGTCTTGTGGATGCTGAAGTAGGAAGTATTCACAATCCGGCAGATGTCCACATCTGTGAAATTCTTACACCAGTCTTCAAACGTCATCCTGTTCCAAAGGACACCAGGAGAGTAATGGTTTGGTTAAAAATAAGTGATACTCACGCAAAGAGCCAAAATAAAACACAAAATCTTCCAGTAATTTAAGATGAGGCATTGCTCAGCTGTCCAGAGGACAAACTGATTCACTGGAAAGCTTTCCACATGGAAATATTTCTGAAGCCACAATCACATAATCTTAGAATTTAATATAGAGAAATATCACTTAGTGTGTTCAGTCAGACCTAGATCTATTTCACTGCATCTCCTAAGTCTGAAGGACAGGTTCTGTCTATCAGGCTGGATTTGATAACATATTTTGCAAGGGCAAAAGAGGTCACCTGCAACCAAAGCACAATCCACTTCTCATTATTACAGCTACTACTTTTGATCTACTAGTTTTTAATCTGCTTTTTCTGTTCTTCTCTGTCATCCCTTGAGATTTTGACAGAAACAGAACTTGTGCCAGGGCTGGATAATCTAACTCTTTTGGGGAAGTTGTTTTTGAAACTGTTAAATGGCAGATTTACTCAGTGTAGCCAGTGTCTCCAAACCCCTCGTATCACTCGTGCTCACCAGAACTCTCCATCATTCTCCAGAGTGAGACCCAAGCTCTTGCGTTCTGAATCGCTGACTTTCTTCCACTCCTCAGAACTAAAAGGGAGGGGGAAAAAAATAGAAAAGGAAGGAAAAAAAAAAAAGGAACAACAAAGATGATTAATAAATTAAATGCTCTCACTTGGAAAAAAATGAGAAGTAATAATCTCTCAGACCCCTCTTGTTTTAAAAGTAACATTGGAGTACTGAAAAGGCAGATGATAATCAGGAAGAAAACGTGAGGCTTACAAGAGGAGTTTTAAGCCATTAATTGATTTGAAAGCTCCTAGAAAAGGAAGAGATTAATGGGAAATTGGCACAACTAGAGCAGAACCTTATTGATTTCCTTTATCGCACCCTCCATTAGGGCACTTAAACACTTAAACAGCTGGTTTGGAAGGTCATATGAGACTGACTCCGTTCCCTGAAGGCCCTTCAAATGAAACATGGTTTTCCTCCTTAGGAGCTTATTGGACGCCTCACTCAGACAAGTGTATTCTCTTTGTCTTTTAATCACCTTAATAAACAGGCCTGAGGTCTGAGATTTCCCCAGAGAGCCCTTGAGAAGAAACTGCTGGAGCATGACCTCAGTGTCCAGCTTCCAGAGGAACACTGCACTGACAGACACTTCATTGCCTGCATGAGCTGATTGCTCTGCCTTGGCCCCTGCAGGCACCTGCCCCTTCCCTCTGACTGCAGGGGACCACAGACCCCAAATACATCAGTCTTGTGCTGAAATCCAACAACAGGCAGCATGAGCCCCTTCCCTGACGTGTTACATTAGACAAACAGAACCACGATTCCTCGCTCCCTCCCCAAAAGAACTTGCAGGTTGAAGTTGAAGGCAGGAAGGAAGGGAGGTTGCTTACTATAACAGACCTTTTCTTAACATGTATGGAAATTATCAATTTAATTCTGTAAGGCCAAAAGCCATGGGCCAACCTTACAGTCCTCAGTGCTTCCACAGGCATGAGACCCTTGACACTGGATTTGCAGCACTTACGTGTCACTCCAAGGCCCATTCCATTCTCTTTTCCCCCAGGGGTTCCTCAGCCTGATCATGAACAGCTTTTCTGCCTTAAAAAAGAACACGAGCCTTTCTCCAAGGCGCAGTTTCCGAACTGCAGTCACCGAGTAGGCATGGCCAATGACGAGCCCCATGTCTGTCTCCACCTCACTGGCACGGCCAGAGGACACCTTGAGCAGGAAGAATGACAATTATAAAACAGAACTCACAACACTGAGGCACCTGACAGCTACAGTTTCAAGGGGCAGGACAAGGAAGGCTTGTTTTGCATTCCCTTCCCAAGTGATGTGACTGTGCAGGAAAATAACAGCACTGGGGCTCAAAACTAGTATTTGGTGTTGTGCAGGATAGTGCCAGACAATTCCTAGCAGCCAGAAGCCCAGAGCTTAGGGAATCCTGCCTGATACAGTCATTTTTTCTCGTCCCAGTGTCAAGAGTTTATACTTCCAAAATCTTGAAATCTTTACAAAATTACTCCTCTAGGGACTGATGGATGTGCTTGGACTGTCTTGTGGTGTCAACTGGACACTTCCTGAGGCCTAAGAATTGACCTGGTGACTCCTGTGGCTGTTTCTGTGATGGAATAAATGTGACACTCAGGAATAACTACTGGTAATGGGTAAAAATGAATGGCACAGGCAATAAATCTTTCTATCCACTCATCGAACCTGTCCTGTACTTCTCTCATGATCTGGAAGGCCTCTCGTACTTGGCAAGATCTGGAAGATCTGCAGGTTTTCTTAGGAGCTGGGTTTGCTCCTCATAAAGTTCACATAAGCAGCCTAGTTTTCAGCAGTGATCAGGCAGCAAACTGTCCTGCTGGATGGCCTGATCAGGAGATGATCTAAGAATACATAAAAGCTGTCAAGCTCTGAAAAACACGACAATTTCATTTAATGCATTCAGATCTCCTAATCTAAACCCAGAAAAGCAGTATCATATAAAGATACTGGAATTGCTTTGAAGGACTGGCCCTATACAAAGCCAGTATCATGCTGCTTCTGAGCCACTGGGACCAGGCAGGACAGTGGAGAAAATAAAGCCGTGCCTTGTGTGTGTAAACTTGTAATAACCTATCAAGCTTTTATTGTGTCAGAGAGAGCGAGAGTTATAGAATCTTGGTATTATTAATGTAAATATTTAAATATAAATATATCTTTTATAATTATGTGTTAATTTATGATTATAAATAAATAAATATTTTGATATAAGCAAGCACTTATCAGACTTACGGAATGCACATGGTACTTTCTCAGATATTTTTACCCATTTCAAAATGTAAGTGGTCTAAGCAGACAAGGTCCTTCTCCTAAGGCAAGTGTTGCACTGATACAGGAGTGTTCAGTCCCCAAAGATAAGAAATAAATTTAAAAAGGGAAAGAGAAATTTAAATGGAATTGGAACTGACAGATGGTCTGGCAACTGTGAGAGTCTCACCAAGCCCTCTTTGCCTTTCACCAACAACAGCTCCTGAAGAATCAGCTCATGTGTTACACCGAGGCTGGCTGACATTTCCAATGGGTTTGGGCTTTCTCCAGTGTAGCACTTTCACTTG
Organism: Pitta sordida; assembly: GCA_013390025.1. Taxonomy (NCBI): domain Eukaryota; kingdom Metazoa; phylum Chordata; class Aves; order Passeriformes; family Pittidae; genus Pitta; species Pitta sordida. The sequence continues at coordinate 389,750 of WEKX01022782.1, read as the reverse complement.
CATTTTTCACAACTAAAAGCAAACAAAGAGTCCTTGACAGCATGGGAGTCTGTAACTTCTCCTGCTGCCTTTATTGACCCCTGGGCTTTTCTTAGTGCTGGGCTGCCTTCCCACCTCATTCCACAGGCATTTATTTATTTATTTATTTATTTGTATTTATTTATTTTAATGAGATATTTGAACATCATCTGTCTGTTCACATTTCCAAATGGCGATGCTCAGGGCTATTTTGTAATCCTAGGAAAATGATGACATATTTGTAAGGCAGCAGTGAAGCCACTTGAGTATTACATGTTCTACCCCTAACAAGTTTCATTGTGCGTGTAATACATCAAAAAGTGACGAATGCAGACAAACATACGAATGGCCTCTCTGTAATCAACGTTTAGAAGCATTTGTGTTTAATTTGACAGGCAGTCACGTAATGCCAGGAAGAAGTGAAAGAGTTACAACTGCTTAATTAATTGCTTTTTAAAATACAACTCCCTGTACTTAGCCTATCTCCTCACCACATTCATGTTAAGAAATGGAATTGCCTTAGCAGTTGGGAGCAACCTACAACAATTTGCGTCAGGAATTCTGGTCTGCCATGCTGGTCTCAACAAACTGTATGGAATTCTTTCAAATAAATATTCAGACCTTGTGAAAAAAGTAAAACAAACTCCCCAAAAACCTAGGAGAATTTTCTCATGAGCTGTTGCCTGATGTTGCTGAAAGAGGCAGTTCAGGACTCCTGTTCTATCTCAGCTGAATTCTCAGGTTGAAATTAATATCTCAGAAGGCACCACATGTTCCTTTTTGGTACCATGACACTGATGCAGGACAGTGTCCGGCCCCGCCAGCTACACAGATAATGAGCTCAAGCACCTCCAGACACTGATTTTCTGTTGTTCTAGGCAAATCCATAACTACCATAACACTAGTTAAGTATTACAACAATATGATCTTCCCTTCACAAACAGGGAAATTACAGCAAAGTGTTTAGTGATTTAACTAAGTCCATAAAATATCAGCCTTAGGTAAAGCTTTAAGCTGGAAAGAGGAGGCATAGGAGGAAGATGCTGAAGTGCATCCAAATGCCAACCCTGCAACTTCAAGAGAATGATCCATTTCCTGCAGGCTGCTGGATTAAGGTTCAAAATAATTTAAAAGCAATCTTTGTGGAAATATTCAGGTGCCATAGCAGTTTGTTAGCCTACACGTGGTAACAGCTTTGGACAAGGTGAGAATTTCAGCACTACCCAACCACAGCCTGACATGGCAGACGGACAGAAGGGGAGTTAAACCCAGTTTCCCTTCTTATGGCAACGGGCTTGTCTGGTTTGTGAAATACATAACACACATTAGGAGCTGCTTCTCCTCCACTTTCTAGCATCTCAGTGAATGGAGAGAGGTAAAGCTTCCACAGAAGCCATCCCCTCTCTGCTAAGGGAACTTTATGGTCCTGGCCTCCTAATGCAGGCACCTGAGTTACCTGCCAGTGTAGACAAGTTTTGCTGCTAATTTCTAATGGGGACACTATTAACAAACCATACTTCCTGAACCACCAGGTGAGCTCAGCCTTCCAGCTCAGCTCCAGTGTGTTACCCTGACTGCACGTTCACAACCAAGGTCAAGAAGTCTCAGCAGCTCCATGTCAGCTGAACTGTTTTCTCTAAACAGATTTCCCTAAGGAATAAAGAATTGAACACTACCATCTGGCCTGTAAATTAGGGCATTCTAGGTGGATTAACCTCGGGTCAGTACACAACTGTGGTCATTCAGAAAGAACAGCATTTCAGACCCACAGTGAAGTGGCAGCACAAACAGCTTTGTGATTGCATCTAGTGCCTCTTGGAGCTGTACTGGGCTGGCAGCACTGGGAGTTTGGTAAATTTCTCCACACAAAGCTTTTCCAAATGTGCAGTACACCAATACTAATGGTATTCCTCCCAGAACATTTTCATTGCAATTAACTCTTGAAATCCACCTCTGCACATACCGCGATGGAGCAGCTGATCAACCCGCCTCTTCTATGCACTTTCATCAAGTCTTCAAACAGCTTCATCTGCTCAGAAATCATCTCCCCATATTTGCCCTGCACCAAATCAATAGATTCTGCCACTGCTCCAGTGAAATCCACAATGGCATCTGCAGCACTGCCTCCATCGAGGGCTTCGTAGGATCCAGCCAGCCTGGAGGCAACACAGAACGTTCTCAGTTACCAAGAGGCTGTTTGCAAGTGCTCTGATTGGATGTAGGCAACATATTTGTGTCTCACCAAGGGAAAACCAAAACAGAACAACACGCCTCCCCCTTAGTTTTCTAGGATCCTAGTTTTCCAGGCTCCTCAAGACTTTGGGCTGCTGAAGTTGGCTGCCTGGCCTCCTTTATGATTCACCCCCTCCATGCAGATTAAAGAAGGAGTTTTCAGTCTTTTTTAAGCTCCCTACCAGCAGCAAACTTAAAACCCTTGGAGAGTCTGATGGAGTTGAAAGACAAAGCAAACAGCTGGATAGAAGGGACAACACTGAGGACTACAAGGGCAACGAACCATCTCATACTTTGCATATGCCTTCTCCAGCAATGCGCTCCAGAACTCATTTTTCACGTTGGAATGGCAGTAGATCAATTTCCCATCCATTGTTGGCAGCAGATCATCAATAACCACCTCTGTCCATTCTCCAAAGCACCAGAAACGGAAGCGGAAAATTCCAGCATATTTCTCTGGGCTTTTAGGGTCCCATTCTTGTTCTTTAAAGTCTGGAATCACCTAAGAAAACATGAAAGGGAAAGCTCACCAAGTACACTATGTTAGGGTTTGTTCTGAGGGCTAACTGTCCCAGAGCATTCACTGTACTGGCATTCACCTTCCTGAGCAGTTCACCCTAAATAGGTGAAGCAGTGAAAAAAAGAGGGTGAATCTGGTACAAAGTGAAATACAGTTCGACTTCAAAGAATCTTTTAGGAAAGTAAAATTCATATTGATCTGCAGAGATACACACTGTGCTCTCTGGCTTTGTTATATGTGTTCTCTGGTTTTCAGTGAGAGTATGGAGGAGGTCTCATAACATGAAATACAGTATTAACTGTTAAAGAAAGAGAAAACTTGAATCCACCAAAATTCACCACTTTTTAGTCCTAGTCCCAGTCCACTGGCTGATAGACACGAAAACAGCCCAGGTTTATTAGCTTTATTTCATGCACCACACATATTGATCACCTACCTGCTGCCAGAGGCGTTTCCTCAGAGCCAGGCAGGAACACGCAGCCACAAACCAGCAGTTCCCCAGGGTGCCCTGGTGTAAGTCATGGGAGCTGATTCCATTCACAAACAGGTGCGGGTCTTCACAGAGGTCCTGACAAAGCAAACCAGAGGTTACTGGAGACTCCACTCTAGAAATTATTACAGCATTCTTTCCACCAAGAAAAGCAGCAGGAAATGATGCTGTTGACACCTGGACTCTGAGATTCACCTTTCTTCATTGCCATTCCCTTGGCTGACATACTGAAAACCCTCCTCCACCAACAGCAGGAGTTACTGCAATAACCTCAACCACACAGCACCAAAGGAGGCAGAGAATACCTATCTGTGAAACACACCTTTCATTCCTTCATAATTCTCATTGATCTGACTTCTGCTAGAACTACTTGTTCCTCCTTTCCCATTGCTCTCCTGGCTCCAGCTCTGTTTACATGGAGATTCCCAACAAAGCATGGCTGGATCTTCCTGGGATCTCTCTCTGCTCCTCCTTATTTTGCCCCTTGTGTGCAGCTGAAGGCACTAAAAGGAGCACCAGTATCAGGAAACCTGAGAGAGCCACAGGGATGTATTTTGCAGCAGCATTGTGCTTGTTACCAAGAAATCTTTGAAGACAGATCTCTGCTGAATGGATGCATATGGAGCCCCGAAATTCCAGAGAGAACTTCCCACACACTTCAGCAAACAGGTAGTCTGACTGTCCCTAGCCGATATGGAACCTGCCGGTTTCAACCCAGTGACTACTCATGACACTCTCCTGTCAGTCATTGGTCTTCCTGACTGCCTGAGAGGATGACAGAGCTGACAGTGGTAGGAAAGTCTGTTCTTTCAAAGTAAAAAACCCTGAATTTCAAAACTGTGGAAAGTATCTTGTACCCAAGCATTAGAAATGCAGAATAAATAACTCTCTCTTACCTCAAAGTGGCAGGAGACTCTAGATTTGATGCAGGCTTTCCAGTTTGCTATGAGCAATAGAATAAGGAGCTCTGCCCCTCACCCCATGGATTCTCAATGTCCTTTGGTAATTATACATGATGATCCCAAAATACCAAGACTGCAACCCAAACCCAGCTATAGACCACAGGCATGTGAAAACCTCTTAGTCTTCCCTCTGATGTGACTAAAAAATCAATGCCAGATGAACCTATTTTCAGAGGAAAGAACCCCCTCAGTACTGACCTGGAGGCTGGTTTTCCTGGGTTGTTTTATCTGATGGCATCTGGAGTCAACTCATGGCCTGGGATTCATGGAGTTGCTGGCATTTTGTTTAAGAAAATTTTATTTTTGTCACGAGATTTTTCTCATTAAATAACAGTTGTAATTTTAAATATCTTCCGGGAAACAAGTAATACCCACCACTGTTCTTCTGTCAGTATTTCTTACATGTGTCTTCATTTAGAGAATTTTCAAAGCTTATTAACAGACCTTAATAAAAATCTGGATAACAAAATGGTGCCTACAAGGAAAACTGACCATGTGCAAGATGCTCATCAGTTCGGTCTCCCTGGATGCTCTGACATGGAATGACAATAGGACCTCCAGGCTGACACTTCACCTAATGTCAATCCACCCAGTTGCCTGTTGCAGGGGTTGGCATCAGCTGACTAATTGGCTATCATGGTGGTAGTACCCATTCCACATCCCATTTCCAGGCATCTCTGGCAGTAACATTCTTTAGTTTGTTTTTCCTTTCAAAATGTTATTTTGCTGGAATAATAAATCAGAGATAAATGGAACCACTGGGGTTCAAATTGTCCAAGATTTTTTGTCACTAGAGGAAGCCAAAACTTTAATTGGCTTTGAAAGAAATTAAGCAGCGCCGTGTGTTACAAATATCTTCTCTTATTTGGTTTGTTTTGCTAAAAATAACCATATTAAACTGACGTTTTCAATTGAAGTGTGTCTTGCATCTCACACAGTCCTCAGAGAAAAAAAAAGAGCAGCATCTGCCAACTGCCAAAACTTGTGGATGAGATTAGCCTTTGCTGACCACTGGGGTCCAAAGCAAACATGAACAGCAGAACTCGTAAACAGCACCTCCCTGTTTCCACCAGAGTCACCAAATTCTTCAGGATCATGCTTGATAAACCCTTTCCTATTAAACTGCCAGAGAGCCCTGGACTTCTGAGACTGAAGAATAGCATAAGAAAATGACATTAGCTCTGTTTCTCTTGTCATTAATTACAGCCATTATAATCATTTCTAGGGTAACTGTCACAGTGTGGGCTCAGATGAGACACACAATAACACTCAGGCACATGCTAGAGCTAAATTCAGCCATTTGCTCTCTTCTGGGCTTTTTGCTTTTCACCACTCATACAATACTGCAAATTCTAAGGAATACTTCTAGCTATCTACGCCATAATTCCCCCAATACAGTTAGAAATGTGCTAGTGTTTCAATATTATTCTGCAGTCTTTATGAGGATCTTTAAGCATTTTTGATTGCCCCAGGCATGTAAAAAAAAAGGAATTTAAAAAAACCACTTTTCCAATAATGCTCCCAGCAGTGATAACTTAGGATAGTTGAGGATGCAGCCAATTATTGCAAGGAGGAGACACTGACATGAGATGTGATTCAGGCACTTCAGAAGACCTGATGCCTTCCCTCTCTTGCTACCTAAGCACCAAAGCACTTGGGTTCTGAGCTCCACCAGAAATATTTCCTTTGCAAATACAGTGTTTTAACCCTAATCCCTTTTCTCAGGATCAGCCTTCATCATCCGTGATGTAAATAAGAGAAATATCTTCACATTTCCAAGAAAACATTTAAAGGGAGTTACAGGATCTTATTACACATCATTAATGTCTTAGAGCCACACTATGTCTGATACAACACTGCTAATAAAAGCAGTTGTATTATTTATGCCGTCAGGGAGCATTCCACCATCCAAGATGCAGAGCTCTCCCTTTACGTGTGTGCAACATAAAATAAACACCATCTGCAGAACTGTGGTTAGGCTGTGCAGCATCTGAAACTGAGGTAAGAGGTTGCAGGGCCTCGTGGTTCTGCTGAAAACCATGACACCCTTATTTTCATGCCAGACTTCCATTTTTATGACACAAGTATCTTTGTGTCACCTCCCTTCCTTGCTGTTCTGTGTAGGCTTGAAATCTGACAAGATTTCAGAAAGAATCTGAAGAAATCTGAGTGAACCTGACATTCACTCAGCCACGATTCACAGTCCTCCTTTTTATGATTTTAAATGGTTCATCTCTTTGCAACAGAGCAAGTAAATGAACTGGTTAATGAGCAGACTGGGAGAACACTGAGAAGTCTGGAGATGAGAACTCAGCATGGGATCATGGGGAATAAGAGCGGGAGAGACTGTGACAGGTTAGTCAGTCCCAATAAGTGTCCAAATTGGCTATCCCTAACCTAATTGTCACTGACAATTCTCTAATCTGCATTTCACACAGCCCACAAGGGAAAGCCCAAATGCTTCCTCCACTGGTCAGCAGAGAATTGCATTGCTGGGCTGCTCTACCAGCCCTCTGTGAATAGAGAGGTCAGTTATCTTTCCTTTCTACAGCAACCCCTCAGATAACCTACAAACCTCTACCACGTCTCTTTTCTCTAGTTTTAGTAACCAATTCTTCACGTTTTGAGTCACTGGTGGCATGTAGTGCCCAAATCCAGACCCTGTGCTCCAGATGAGGCTATGGCAGTGCTAAGCAGAACTCGTTGCTCTTGCTTACTGAAGCTGGGGGGCCGTTTTCCTCCTTTTCACTTGATCGTTACATATTTAGCCTGTATTCAGACTGTGATCCACCCTCTGATCCTACCCTGTGGACTTGCTGCCCATTAATTCTTTCTTAAATTACTTACTACCAAATCATTGCAACAAAGGGATGCTGAATTCCATCCTATTTATTCCACATTATTTTCCTAAGATAAGTTTGAATTCTCAACCCTGTCAACTGACTTGCAGTCTGTGTCCTTTAGCATTCCCAGCCAGGCTTCCTAGCTCCTCATCCAAGTAGTAATGCAGATACTAATGAGTACCAGACTAAGGGAGGTTTCTGTAGGGTTCCGTCGACACAAGCCCAGCTTGAGAGTGCTCCAAGTCATTTATTTCACCATTACTGAAGTTTGAATTAATCCAAATGTTCATACTTCAGAGAAATGTATCAGACACTGCCAAAGTCTTAGGAAAACCAAACCATATCACATCCACTGCTCCCTACCTATACGACAAAATTTGTCCCACCGTATGCTGAAAGGAAATCAAGGTGGTACCATGTATCTGGTACAACACATTCTTATAGTAATACAATCCATACTATCAGAATAACAGTCATCTACTTAGGTCTGATAAATTACAGTCAGGAATTTCACCCAGATACGAAAATATTTGGACTGCAGTACAAATATGAAAGATGGCAATTTAACTTTTCTTTGCTACAATGTTTCTCCCTAAAGGATATTGCAGAACATTTTGAACCATGGCTGATAAAAAACACCCATGTCACTGGAGCTATGAAATGGTTTGTATGTTGTTCTGTCATGACTCCCTAAAATAAAAAGAAATTTAAAAAGAAGAAAGAATAGGATTTCTTTGAAACCAGATGCACCACAGAAAGTACAGCAGGTAACTGATTATCTATATGCATTAACTTCAGGTTGCTGTGGCTGCTTTAAATCTTAGAGAAATTTAGCTAAAGCAGAAGGTTCCCCTTGGCTCTGAAGATGCATAAGTATTAACAATATCCATGAACTAAAAATGATGCAATATTGGTTATAAATAGGGGGAACAACTTCCAAAGGGTTAATTAGTTACGTGTTTTCACACTGCACTGTATAACACTGGGAGATCTCCGAGGTCTGAGAAAAGGGAAACATGAGTTTTTAATGGATTAGGGTCTGTCAGCTGGCTCAGATGGAAAAACAGAGATTCAGGGTAAGGGAACAACTAAAAAGAGCAATAACAGTTTGCAACCAAGATTTTCAAAGGATTCTGCAGCATTTAGAGCTTCCTTTCTCCAGCACCCTTTAAAGATCCCAGCCCTAACATGAAAAATAGTCTACCTTTGTTTGCATGGAAGACCTATGGAGACAGGCACTTTCCATGATTCCATCTGACCAAGCTACTTAAGCACAGTACACCATTCCCTTAATACTTTCAATAGCAGCTTGAACTCTGTCAGAGCTGAGAATTGTTTCCATTTTCATCTCTTTTTCCAGCCCCATATCATCCTGAGTCAACTACTGTAGAAAGTGAGGGAAGCAGAGGGAAAGGCAATTCTCCCTGAACACAGAGGCAAGAATTCAGCTCTGACCGCAGCTGATTATGAACTGATCTCAACTAAAGAAAGGTAGCAAAGACAGGACTTACTTTGTGGGTGTGTAGCTGAAGAGGTAGATGAGACTGTCTATCCCATAATAAACCCCAGCTGTGCTGGCATGGTTACAAAAAACCCTCTCCAGACCAGGCTGTTTGCCAAGGCATTTGCAGTTACCCCTATGAAGAAAATAACTGAGCCCAACCATGCTAGAGACTCCAATGCATGAAAAAAGTCTTTTACAACCTTGTTATGCTTGAAAAAAACCCAACCTGCCTATGGGATGAAAAAAGAGAAGTGTTGTTAAAATCAGACCCTGTTGTACAGCTGTAACCCCTCAGGGTACAGTTCTCAGAGAAACGTCCATCCAAAGAAACCCAGGGTTGGATATGACTCAACTGAAACAGCCCTTGTTGAGATCAGGAAGGGTAAACCCAAAAAAGGCAGGTTTAGCCCTCAGGTTTCTGTCTGTACACCCTGAGTTCAGAATGTGTAATTCCTCTGTCAACTTCATGCCCATTGTCCAGCAGCACCAGTTCCCAAGAGCAAGATAATGACCAATATTGCTTAAAAAGAAATTGAGCTGTACGTAAGCAGGGGAAGAGTAAGCCAGTGTGCTCCAGCCATCTGTGAAAGGAAGCTCAGCTATCTGGGGATTGAGAAATGCTTCTTCCCCCTCCTCCCTCTCCAGCAAATCCTGTTACAAAACCAAATGCCTCACAGCCATTTTTATAGTGTTCTCTTTTTTCCCCATTTTCGGCTTGGGGGTAGTGGTGACTAACACTCTGTGAAGGCCATGGGCGTCAGCCCTGTCCTGCCTAAGGGACTTGAATTTGGGGAGGACATGAATCAATGTTTTGGAGTGAAAAAGCACACAAACATTGGGCAACGTGGTGTGTATCTTGGCTGCCTCTAGGTTTCACCTGACCCTTGGAACACTAGAGCTGCTCTCATCCAGAATGTTGACGGGGGCTGGAAAGGGTTCGGATGATATGCCGTAGGGCTGACCTTTTACTGAACCTCATAACAAAGTGTTTACTGAAGCCTTGCCCTGAGTCCTCTGCCACTGTATCCCAGAAATCACTCAAAACTACCCTGAAAGATTGTCTGTTCTCCCAGGACCCTCATACAAGTACACACAAGTACATCCTGCTGCATTCTCTAAGGCTGTGGTGGTTTAGATCAGTGTTTTACATCACATCCATAACACTTGTAGAGAGTGTTTGAGAACATTTTTTCCCCTCAATGCACTTGCTAGACCTTTGTCTCCTGTCCCCTTCCTCTGGTACCTATTCCGTTCTCTAAATTCAGCAGCATAATTTGTGTGACTTTTCCTCATGAGCAGCAACCAGAGACGCCACACAAGACAGAGTTCACCTCAGGCAGCAGTCAGGTTCTCTCAGCAATGTGTCTAAACTCCCGTGGAACCAGAACACAAATTCTTTCAAAGAGCAACATTACCTTGCCATTCCCACAGTGCTGTAACACTGCATCTCTACTGATCATACAAACCAGTGTGAGTGTCGGAGTGATTCCAACCTCTGTGAAGCTTCCATTCTCTGCTACTCCAGAGATACAACTGTGACATAATTTGAAGAGGAAAATGTAATCAAAATACCATTTTAATAAATTAAATATATACATATGTATGTATATATGCACACACACATTTCTTGGGAAAGTAATTGTTTTCCATCAGAAAAGACACCATTTCTGGATCACTATTCTGAAGTTTTCTTGTAAAATTCTTTCACAAGAATTTACTGTGATTTTGAGATGGTGATACTCCATGAAAATCAGGTAGATACAGTAGATATGTCCTGATGGATGGGTGGCCTACCAGCAGGAATAAGCACATTACAAATACATTCCTTTGTGTTTGATAAAGTCAGTCATAAATTATTTCAAAACCATCATTAAATATTAGAATGACAGAATGAGGAGACACAGCTCACAGGGAAGAGCCCCAGACACAGACTGTGTCTGTGTTAATAACCCTTAATTTGGGAGGGCTAATCAGCTCCAAACAGGCTGCCAGCAGTCCAGGGATCTCAGACCAATTGGCCCTTTTTTTTCCTCCAGTGGAATGGAGAGAAGTCAAGGCCATTTTAAAGAAAAAATGCATGTACTGTTGTTTTGAGAGACAGGAGGTATAAGCCAATCTAACTCTATTTCTGCAATGTACCAAAGCAGGGGAACTGTCTCTGCATTAAATGCAAACAACAGAGGATGGCCAAGGTCAAAGACAATTGGTTTAGAGAGACTCCCTGACATCACTTCCAGGCACACCTCAATGTGGCTGAGGTCAGACACGGACTATAAGTCCACACACAGTTCATCAGATAAAGAGGCCACCCACTGTGTAGCTACAGTTTTTTATTGCCTCCTCAAAACATGTTTTTCTACCAAATTCTTGGACTAATTTCATAAGATGGGAAATAAAAACAATAAGAAAAGGAGGTTAGAACAACGCACGCAGTTTTCCACAACACTGAAATATTCAGCACAATTCCCAGGTCTGTACTGCTGGCTGTCCAGCTCTGGCTGGGGAGGAAACTATTTCCTTTGCCTGATAACAAGCATAATTTTGGCTCAGTGGCCATGACCTTCCTTGGCTCATCCAGTCTGACCTTATGCTCCGTCTCAAGGGGCTGGCAACTGATGCAGACGGAATTCTCCTTCCCTGCCTTTTATGAGGAAGGGAATACACAAAGAGTGTTAAGTAGATTTCAGCAAAGTCACCTTTTTTCTTTTGCTTTTGTTATTACACTGGGAATTGTGTGGGAAAACTAAAGTCAAATCATCTAAGAAACATTGTCTGGATTGAAAATTCAGGTCAATCTGGGAGATGATTTATTTTACTTGAAAGAAGATATTTCTTCCTGGCCCAATGGCAATGAACAGGATTTAAAGGTTAAAAAGCACAAGTCTAAACTAAAGCATTAAAATTGCACCAGTGGCAAACTTGCAGCAGCAATAAAACTCAAAACTTGCAGACCACAGTTTAATCCACAGTTGGATCATTGCTAAATGAGATTTAACTTTTTACTCTTCACCATAGGATTGAAGGCTTGGTATAGTCTTAGGAAAAAAAACCTATTTTGGTTGATTACTCACTGTATCAGACTAGAAAGTGCTGTGTGCAGGTAGAAAACAGACCTCAATGTGCTTTATATAGCACAGACACTCATTATTATTGTGGCTTCTGGATATCTCCGGACAGAAATTCCATTTCCTGAGGCACATGAGAGGGCCAAGTTGGCCTCTGACACCTGAAACGCTGGCCAAAGTTCAGTGCATAATAACTGTAACATTTGCTTTTAACAAAAAGTATATTTTCCTAAGAATATTTAATTTCCTGAAAACTGGAAAAGACGCAAATTCGGAATATTTTAGCTGTTATGATCAAGTTAGAAACAATGCCACATACAGGCAAGAGTGCAGTTCCAAAAGGTTCTTATAGCTGTGAAGGATTTTTAAAAGCCTCTTTTTAGCCCAGAAAATATACATATTTATTTATTTTTAAAGTAGAATTAATCTTGAAGGAAACATTTATTTAGATCATGGGGAAAGAGCATGAAAATCAAAGAAACTACTCTGCAAATCAAAAATAGAATGGATTTACAAAATGTCAGATTCCAGGACTTTCCTCTATTCAAATGCCCTTTTAAATATGCAAATAAAATGAGAAAAGCATAAACCTTTTCACATAGAAAGTATTTTTGGGGTATGGATGCCTTCCAGACTCTGTGAAGAGTGTTGACAGAACAATACCTTAATTTCCTTTGCAACTGTCATGTTTGGGCTCTAATTTTTCCTTCAGAGAAGTCAGACATTTAATTCTTTTGGAAGACTAAATCAACAAACTAACAATTACTGTAAGAAGACTTATGCTGGCTGAGGATGAGATCCTCAGGCTTTTTGGTTTACAGTCTCAAAATAAATTTTACCGTGTCATTCTTACCATCACCACATCGCCTCAGGACAAACAGGAGTCAGCTCTCTGGGAAACCAGTTTTCATCCACTGACGATTGAACCAACTAAATAAAACCTGACATTTTAAACTTTAAAGAAACATTCAGAGCCTTGGAATTGTACTGTTTACGTTCTAGAAATGACATTGAGGGCATTTAGTACTTTTTCTTTAGGGGAAACAACCGCAGCGACATAAGAAACCCTCCATCAAATCTGAGAGAGGGAAATATGAACTGGAAAAATTGCCAAGAGAGACGATAACAAAATCCTGGCATCTGGAGAGCTGTCTGCTTGGCAAGCAAACATGTCATTTATAAATGTTTGCTCTTAATTATATTCCTGGAAGACTTGGGTGAGTAATACTGTTGAGAAAGGTGTCACTTTCAAAACACTGCCACTTCATCACACTGAAATAAGGACAACATTCATGGAAGGATATTACCACCAAAAAAAAGGGAATTCTTGCCTAATACTGGCCTGGTACCTGTGAGACAAGAGGGATGAAGGATTCAACTGTGTATCAGGGCATCACTGGACTCTCAGCTGCTTTGCAAGCTCTCAGACAAGGGACAATGGCAAGGTGCCACTGTGGGTCATTCCTTCCTGTCACAACACAGCCAACACAGAAAGGCACCAATTGAGAAGGAAGAATTTTCTGAAATTACACAAGAAATGGGATTGAGCCACCAAATTGATGTCATATGGGGTCCACTCAGTCACCAGACTGTATTGCAGAGGTTCGACGTGGGTATTTGCTGACAGCTGAGGGTTCCTTGCTCATCCCTTCTGCTGGGCAAGCTCCATTTTAACAAGGTTTTCCAGGCAAACTAAAAATAAAATTATGGCATTAATAAAACAAGGGTGAGCAAGTGCTCCGTTCTGGGAAGATTTTGGCAATTTCAGAAGAAATGTGTCACAAATTCCCCAGCTGAAAACATTAAGGACAAAATATTTGGGGAGGAATGTTTTATCTAGTCAGAAACCAAGATGGAAATGGGCCAAGCCGTGTTTTCATGATGTCTCCCATACTCAGCCTGCTGGGGGAAAGACAAGGTGATAAATAGAGCACAATGAAAATCTCAAGGCTTTGAAAGGGATCAGAGCCCAAACTCCATGGTATCAATATTGATGTGCACCAGCTTATATGACTAAGGAGTGTAAGAGTGAATTAAACTAAGTTCATGGATTCCTATTGTTTAGAAAAAGATGTTTCTTAAAACAACATTCTTAGGAGAACAAAACAGTATCTGTTTTGGTCTCAGTAGCACTTCTTAAGCTAAACACCCATCTCATAAAAAGTGAGGCCCTGCCCTCCCAAGGTCTGGAGCACTGTGCTCTCCCACACTTTGAGTTTTCAAATTGTTAACACTTAGAAGCACAATCAAGGGCTAAGCTTGCTGGCAGAGATGAGCACGACAAGCCTTCTGCAAAAAGCTGAGGAGAGACACAAAATCATAGAATGAGGTGGAATTCCTGATCCTGTTTCTGATGGACCTTCCCAAACACAGAAATGGAGCCCATCTGAGTGAAATACCATAAAGTTTTCAGGACTTCTTATTTAGAACACACAGAACTCACCTCAGCCTTGATCTGAACTCTGGTCTAGGAAACTGGGACACAGACGAGGGTCACATGGCTGTACATAACCCTCCAAAACTTGAATCCCGGCCACTGCCAGCAATAACTACCGGGATGGATTAAAGGAGTTAAGAGAACCCTACTTGTTTGTTTGGCTCTGTGAGAGGAGTCCTCAGGGCACCACACACAGCTCTGCTCACTTCCTGGCTACAGGAACAAAACTATTGGGAAAGAAAGCACTTAATAAAACATCTTCTGCAACAACCCTTTGTGTTTGGTGACTGCTCTGTGCAGTAACTTGTTCATGCTTCTTGGACCTATCTTCTAGAAAAGCAGATGGCTGCACTGTCCACCTGTAATTTTACAGTTTTCTCATCACTATTCTTAGCACAGAAAAAGATTTTTAAATTCTCCTTTTAAGGTTACACCCCTCAAATTTCATAGAACATATTCTGGGTCTCTGTCAGCCTCCAAAATGCCACAGGTTTGCCCTGGGGTGATAATCCAAACCCAGAGCATTGTTTCAACCTTCCTTCCACTGCACCATTCTGTTTTCCATGTCATATATGTACATCCAAGTACATATATCCATTTAAATACACCCATGCTTGTCAGACCTATTTATTGTGCAAGACAATTAAGAGTCCTAAGAATAGGGCAGAAGAAAAGAGGAGGAAAAGTCCAGCATGACTCCCCTCAGAGTGTCCAGATCATCAGTTACAACACTACAAGCAGCAGCAGTTTGGATGCTTAGCCTGGACAGTTTGGTTCTGTTATTTCTGCAAATAATATCAAGAGGAAGAGAGAAGAGCAGCCACCGAGAGAAGCCAAGGATGGGAGGAACTTCCCAAGGAAAGTGTGTCTTCTTGCAGAGGTAGAAGGCATTTCCTTTTCATAACATGTTCAATGAAAAAAAACCAAAAAAGACCCACTAAAAAGCAATCTCAAAACCTTAGGAGAAATTCATAATAATGGCAGAAGGAAAGAAACGAAACAAAGCCCATGATGTTTTCAGTGGATTGCTTGGCTGCACACCATCAGAATGTGCTGTTTCAAATACCTTACAAGACCAACAAGGGAAGGCCCTTTACAGCTGGAAACCGTTTCCTTGCCTCAAAAAAAAAAATAATTCAAGAAACATTTCATTTTTATTACTGTATTTGGGGGAAAGTTGCAATATTAAAATTAAAACCAAAAAGTTGCTTTAGCCCAGTATTTCCTCCTTCCAAAAAAGCCACCATTCCTCCACTCCATTTTTTCAAAATATGTTTGCTGTTCAAAAAGAGCAATTTACTTGGAACAGCCAGAACTACGTATTTTAGTTTAAAAATTATTACAGGGTCATATTCGGGTAGCAGTAATCATGACAATGTTAATCTATCATGGTCCTCTCCATGAGAACATGCATTCCTGGTTGGTAGAATGAGAAATCTAATTCCAGCGGATTCCAGCTACTTTTTTGATCTCTGTAGGTCAGTACATTCTACATGTATTTGAGTTAGTAGCACCCTTATTTAGATTACATTTATATTTAAATATCCCCTTCACAATACTGGCAGATGGTTTATATTTATGCTTTTTCCAGGAGCAGAAAATACACTCAAAGCAGCATTTTCTGACATTATTATGTTACATTTTTAGCATCCCACATTTATCTGGGCATTCGCATCACCCAAGTCCCTTAACAAAGGGTTTCACTGCACAGACTTGCCACGAACACTCAACTGGATTGAAAATCAGTTTTGAAATGCAACTAGAGACAAGTTCAGGATTTTGTAACTGGTAGTGACTTAAACCAGTTGTACGAACCACTTCAAGCAATGATTTGTTAAGTGTCTGGAGACACTTATACAGAAGACACATCAAAGTGCTCCTAAGTGCTTTATAACATTTTGAATCTCAATGAATTCCCATGTATCTCAAGCACCAAATCATAGTTGACCACCTCTCATCACTCCAGTGCAAAACCAAGTGACATCTGTGTGTCTTGAACGTGACATCACATTTCCAGCTATCAGTGAGAATGATCCAAATCAACTGATTCCACCAAATAAGACAAGAAGGCAGATTCTGAATCCACCTGATCTAGCATTATAGCCATACAGTAAGGATAAGTTTTGTTTTGACCTGAATTTGAGAGAGCTTGCCCTCCACTTTTGGACACCTCCTCCCAGTCGCCCAATTCCCTGGGGCCTTTGTAAACGCCACAGTTCCAGTCCGTGAATCACCAGGATCCAAGAACAGTGGCAGCAGAAATGTACAGAAGATTACTTCACTAAATCTGCCTTCAGTAAACAAATAAAGCTCGAGGCAGATATTTTTAGTCTCTCCAACAAAAAACCCCAAGGTTCAGAAGCCAAGTGCCAGCACAGATTTTACTCTTTAAGAAGCAAAGAGCATGATGAAGACCTGCCTACACCAGGATCTCGAAACGGGTGGCAGTTCATTGTAACATCATTAATGAACAACCATCACTCCTTGCCTGCCCTCCTAGCTCAGAATTAATTCAACAACATGAAAACAATTTGACTTAATTGCAACTGCATCATCTTCTGCAGGATCCCACTGCCAATCCTGCCATCCGAATGTGCAGTTGCTAAGGCAACGGGTGTGAAGAACATGCTTTTGTGCCGCCACGTGCATGTGAGCTGTGCCAACATCCGAGCTCCCTGCAGCTGGGATGGATTTAACGCCTTCCTCCCCAGGAGCAGCCTGTCCTCACTTCCATTGCAGGGTTGTGGCAGTCAGCCCTTGGCAAGCAGCTACTCCTCCTCTGCATGAGGGGGACAGATGCTTGCAGTTCATCTCCGCAGGATCAAGCTCTGAGGATGCTGGAACAACTCAGCTCAAATGTGCAGCAGGTGCCAGACTCCATTTGCAGGATGTTCAGGCTACACAGTCCATCATGTACATAATTAATGAGGAAAGAAAAGATCCTTTACTATCATTTAAAAATTATTTTCTTCTGGTGGCTTCCCATATGCCTGTTTTTGTCCCCTCATGCACCCCCTCCACACTAACAGAGGGTTGCATCACATCTGGAGGACTACATGGTTTCTGCTTTCACAATTTTAACCTCGAAAGCAGGATTAATGTGTACAGAGACCTTCCCATCAATCTGTCTGATAATCTTCCAGAGCAGTCTGCTTCCCAGAGTTTAGCTCTTAATAGCTTTCCTATTTCTTAAAGATAAAGGATTTAAACTTAGGTCAGAGACTACTTTGCCTATGTTCTTTTACACCACTTTTGAGTTTGCAAGATTTAACCTCTTCTATAAAAGTTAAGGTGTACTGCAACCATTCCCTTTATATACACACATGTACATTTAGCAAAGAAAGAGCCGACTTAAAACTTAGCCATAAATAATGAGCTGTAGCTGAAGATCACAAGCTAAATCTGCTTTTAATGACAAGGGGATCTGACAAGCCAGGTGTCGCTTTTCACAGGAGCTGTTACAATCAGACCAGTTTGTCACACAGAAGGCAGCAATGTAGCGACACTGTTCTGAGTCCACGTCACTCTGCCGTGCCAGCTTGGGGTATTCCCCTTTAATGTCCACTGTCCTCCAGTCCTGGATTCTCCCCAGGCCTCATCCTGGCAGTCATCCCAGGGTGTGATGAGCTGTCACTCTGCTCCATGCCCTGAAACAGTTTATGCAGAGTATGGTCGTGCTCAAACCCTGATGTGGTGCCAGGACACCTTCCCGCCCCTGCAAGCACCACTGGACTCTGACATGAGTCCCAAACATAAGCAGATGGGCTTGTTCACAGTCAAACCAGAAAACAGAGTTAGACTGCAGCAACACAGCTACAGAAGAGACAGAGAAATTAAATGTTGTGGAACATTATCTCTGATGGCCATTTAACCCAGTTGTGCCAAGTCTTTCGTGATGCTCATTCCCTAAAATTTATGAGGACTGATATACTGTTAAATATTCTGGAGGGCTGTTTGCTGTGACCACAAATCCTGTCACTGTAGTATAAAGAACATTAATGCAAAATCTGTAAAACCAAACCAGACGAAGTGCCCAGGCAGGCAAACATGCCATGAGCTTCCTTTGCTTTCCAAAGGAGGGTAAAATTTTCTTAGACAGGTAGAAACCCATGGGAGGTTTCAGGGTTCAAATCAGCACTTATAAATATGAAGATGTTTCAACTCCTGGGACAACAGATCACTTTCCACCAGTAAGAAGAAAACAAAAGCTGGTGCTACCTCCAGGAAACATATGCAGGTGCAGAAGTCAAAGCTCAAAAGTTCTCTGGCACTTCCGTCCCTCACACTGCCCTAGATAAATTACCAGCCTGCTCACCCCACAGTCCTCAATTTGGGAATTGGGGTGACACTTTTTCTGTTTATTTATACCACTGTACCATCCCAAAACACAGGCACAGAAGTGCCTTGCTGGACTTTTCACTTGTATGATGATAACTACCCCTGAAAACACTGGAAAAATTGGTGAGAAGAGTGGAGAATGGGACCAAAGGCACAGTGGATCTAGGAAGATGGGCAGACAGTGGGTTCTCCACCTTCAGCCAGGTGTTTGGCCTTTGGCACCAGTAACTTGACAGCAATTTAATCAAACACAAGAGTCCTGTGGCCTGGGACACAAGAGAGTTTTTTGGGAAGCAGTTTAGCAGTCCTGTCACATGGTGCCTTTCTGAACACAAAAGAGCTCAGTTTCTCCAGAACATAAGGGTGCAACCACAGCCCTTTCATACAGAGAAGATGCAGATGAAAGCAAAGCCAGAGTTTATAAAACAGAGGGTCAAACAGGGAAACAAGGAAAGCACATGATAGGACTCCCATTCTCTAGGATCAGATTATTATTTTCCTTTATGAATAACTAAGAACACTGTTTATCTCCGAAGCAAGATTATCCACTCCTTCCCCACGTCTGCTTGCCCTGGTTGGGGGATCACTGCTCTTTGTTTCACACTGACAAAGACGTCCTTGAAATCTCATACTTTTAACAAGGTCAGTGAAAAAACTGAGACAAACATGAGATTTAGTTACAAATAAAACAGGCAAAATATGCATTGAGCAGAGTGACTGTCATTCCCGGGTATTTTCACCCCAAGTCGAGCAGAACCACCACACAGAGGCAGTGTTTGCCTCAGAAAAGGGTTAGCCAGGACAGGTGGCCGAGGACAACCCAAGCTGAGATACCAGGGCAAGAGGCTTCTCCTGCCTGTTGGCAGGACACAGCTGCCCCCAGCCCCACTTCAGCCTGGCAGAGTGGGGGAACCTCCAGGGAAATCACAGGAAAAGAACAGGGTAATTTTTGACACTAATGTCAATGGGCAGAAAAATTGTCCGCTAATAAGGGAGAATCTTTCTTACACTTTTTCTCGTAATCAAGCAGGGGTTTTCCCACAGAAAATTTCAAGGGAGTTGTGTCTCATGTTATTGCTTTTGATCTAAATGATGTGGGGCTGGTTCTAAAAAGGAAAGTCCCTTAGCTCTGCATGACGTTCTAAAAGCCTGCAAAATCAGCCATTCATAAATCTTTGCTCACAGCCTGAGCCCTTCTGTCTGAGGATAGTTCTGATCAGCCCCTGCACTGCACAGAAGAAGTGGGAGCACTTCTCTGAGTGGTGTCAGGGGCTTGTTACAGCAAGGAGGCTTCCTGCGGACTAAAGGACTTTGGAAGATGCTGCACCTTTGAAATGGTTATGCTCAGTTCAGTTGTTACTTTACAGGTTTATCTGAGAGGAACTGAGACAGTAGCAGAGCCAAATGTCCTGAAACACCAGCAATCACGTGCCAGAGGACGTTTAGATTAAATATCAGGGAAAATTTCTTCACCAAAGGAGTTGTCAAGCACTGGAACAGGCTGCCCAGGGAAGTGGTTTTACATCCCTGAAGTTATTTAGATACATGTGGTTCTTAGGGACATAGTTTAGTAGTGGACTCATCAGTGTTAGGTAATGATTGGACTCAGTGATCCTAAAAGTTGTTTTCAAGCTAAAAGTCTTTTTCAGCCTAAGAGATTTTATGGTTCTCTGTTATTGGCATTAACACCTGAATTCACCCTCTGAACTTCTTTGGCAGAGACCAGGCACTGGTGGGATATGGTTCATCTCAGCCCACGTCTCAGGTGTGCCAGGTGGATCACACCCTGAATACACCAACACCTCTCCACCACCTGCATCAGGAGCTGGTGGTGACAGAACCACATTGAGCACATTTTAAAGTACATTTTCTAGCACATTCAGATTTTCTTTCTCATACTCTAGAATAAAACACACACCTCAGCTCCTTTGCACAGTCAGACCCCCCCAGGCCTGGCCTGCCAGATGCAAAACCTGCCACACTGAACCCAAAGGAACCAGGACCCAGAACTGCACATGCACAGGGCTCTTATTTGTTGGGTGATCTTCCCACAACATTTCACCTTGGAAAGCCACACCATCCTAGGGAGACTGCACAGTAATTACCCAGGGCCTTTTGTGCACACCAGTTTCTTAATATTGGGGTGTCACAGAAGTAACACTGTCTTGTCTTTGGCCTTTTTCTCAAAGAGACCTTAAAAGTACAAAACAAGTAATTAATGTCAGATTGTAAACGACCTACCACTGAGTCTGCCTGGAATGAGCAAACAGAACATATTTAACATTGCAGGTGCAGGTCCAAGGACAAAAATAAAGTGGAAGAAACCCTTTACCCCTCATCTTCTTTTCTCTCTCCCTCACTTATACTCCCTCTTTTTTCCATTAGAAGAGAATAAACCCCTTTGGACTCTGCAGATCTTCCTCAGCATTTGCATTCCTCAATTACCTTTGGGCGCTTCCATTCAACTTTCCTTGGTGGTGCTGACTGATAGAAAAGGGATCCATCCGAGGCTGGAAACTCGGGATCTTCAAAGAGCTGACCCTGCTGGATACACTGCCCTTTCAGCTCGTGGTAATTCTGATCTCTGAAGAGTTGCACTGATGAAGACATAGCTTCCTGTCTAGAAAAAAATGAATATTGGCTTGTGCAAACTGTGAAGGCTCTCTAAAGTCCATGGATTAAACTACTCATTAGTCTTTAAGAAGAGAGCATATAACTTGTCTTAAATGAGACATTTAAAACTAAAAACAGATTTATTTAAAACTGAACAACCTAGATCATAAATTAGATAAAGTGATGGGCTAGAAAACCATAAAACCCAAAGAGATCATATATATAAGGATCACACTTTTGTCTGAAGAGAATTCTTACAAGGAAAGAGCCCTGAGCAGGTGCAAACCCAGCATTCTGTCTTGTCTAATTGATTTGAAAGGCTTGATAGTGAGGCTTGGCTCTCAGTATGCACCATGTGTGAAGGACTGGAGCATCTTTCTGTCCTGCACTCTTCTTTTGGCCACCAAAGCTCTAATTATCTACTCCAATCTCATGCCTAAAAAATCCCAAACCCAGATTTCCATTTAAATCTTAATTTAAGTGACAATACTTTGGCTAGTACTATGGACTTTGAACTTTATTATATAATTCAGCCAACTGAGTTCCCAGAAGCAGCGAATATTTCCAAATATTTTATGAGAATTAAAAATATTTGAAAAAGCACAACAGCAACAAAATCCCCAAACAATGTGCTCTCAGGCCTTAATTCCCCAAATCCTGACTAGTTTATGGTCACAACCACAGAGCCCAAGTAAATTGCTTTAAGATATTTTACAGATGAGAAATCAACTACAGAAATCATTCAGGATAATTTGAAGCTTGGAAGACATGAGGGATGTTATCTTTGCTTCATGAGACAGTGGTGAGACTATCTGAACTTACTCTGTTTGGAACGATCCTGTGTGTCAATCCCGCTCCTCTTCTTTCTAGACACAGGTTAGAGCTGTTTCTCTCCTTCCCTGAGTTACCTACGGCAATAAAGACAAAGGTAGGTTGTCCTGTGTCAGACCATAAGGAATAACCACCCTGCCTGCTCTGGAGCACAGCATCACATAGTCCTGGGAGTCCACTTGCTGTGTCCATCTGCAGTGAGCTCAGGTGGTGCTCTTTGAGCCACTTACAGCATGAATTAAATGAGATTCTACACATCTGCAGGAAAAAAAAAATCAAGCTAGTCACAGATCCTTGCAGGTGTGAAAGTGAGCACAGTGGAATAAATACAGAAGAGTAATGGGCAACACTTGGAAATATTAAATTTATCATGGTCTTTTGTTCTTGTGAGTGAAAGCTACTGTGGCTAAAATAGTCTGGCCATAGTTCTAACACTCTCCATTTCTCTCTCTCACCCTCCACCCCACATCCCACCCTAATGAATTAAATGGCTGTCAAGGATGAGAAATGCTGCTCAAATGTCTTCACTCATAACAATGAGAGAATCCAGGAGTGCTCTTCTACCTCATTGCCATTCTTGCACCCATTCCAAAGGTCTTTGGGCGGGAGATAGATTGTCTCATGATAGCTGACATTCTTGCTCATTAAAAATTCCCCATAAGCTTGCTAACGTTCCAAACTGAACCCATTTGTATTTTAAAATAGCCCCTGGGTGATAAGATTTCCAGTTGTCGCTGCCTAATTCAGAGAGACGGGTCTTTAATGACCTCATTCTCCTGCCCTTTCTCTCCTGCTATCTGTCAGACTGGAACGTGAGTCCTTCCAGCATTAACACGGCGTTACACAAAAGCCTTGTGTAGTCTGTGTGCACAACAGACTTGTGGCACTGCACAGAACGTGGTGATAAAGCACAGCACACGGAATCAGCCGCTGCATGCCTCACCCTGGGCTGCGCAGGGCAGTGCTCTTCAAGGGGAGCACTAACAAGGAGGATGCCTCTCCTGCCAGGCTCCTAACCTGCCCCTCTCGGGGCTCTGTGTGCCTTCAGGGCGTGTTTCTTAGGGATTTGGGCTCACAGGTCTGCCCAGGAGGCTCAGCTCTGGAGTGGAACCGAAATCACATCCTCACCTGGAAAACCAGTAGGAGCTGACTTTTGCAGGAACCCAAAACTGCCCCTTTTTTAAAAACAACAGAAAAACTTCTTTCTCATTTGAAGGTCCACAATCAAGAATGTCAGTGCAGTTTCTCTCCAGCAGCCTGGTGGTTTGAGCACTGAGGATGAGGGGCCAGAGCTGAGCCCTCCTCTCTTGGAGCGTTCACCCAATCTGAGGCAGACAGCAGGCACCTGGCTCCCATTTCAAGGTTTATTTTTGAAGCAGCTCCCAGTTCTTGACCCTCAGTTGATCACTCAAGCTCCCAAAATAAGAGCCACAATCCCTCCTCCTTCCTTCAAGTCACAGTACGTAGCAGCACAGCTTTCTCTGCTCCACACCCAGAAGCTCTACCCTGGTTCAGCTGACGCTCTTAATGTACAGCACTGAGAAAACACCACGCAGGGCTTGGCAGCCACTCTGTCCAGGGCTCCCTGCACTGCCATGTGATGCAAAATGAGCTGTGAGCAGTGTAATGAGGGTCAGAAACGTAGTTCTATCAATACCATACTCCAGCTCAGACACTCTACTGCTCTGCAGAGAGAAAGGGACCACTCCAGGGGAAGGATAGAAGAGAGAGGAAGGGGGGGAAAAACCCTGAAGAGCTCTATAGGTCAGCCATTCTTACATGTGTTTTTGGTTTATTCCCTCACCATATAGAATTACAGTTTTGCTTTTTACCTTTTCCAGTCTCTGAGCTGAGCTCCCCAACACTTTCCTCCAGGCAGAACATCTCCACAGCTGTCCCCAAGGTTTCTACTGCACCACATCAACCCCGTGTGGCATCAGCAGAAGTACAGGAGGTCCCACAACTCTCAGCTTTCAATCTCTGAGCTTTAAAGTCTTTCTCTGACCCTCTGTTTTTCCCAGTGTGTTTCTTATTTTGATTGAAAGAAGGGTTTCAGCAGAAGAGTGAATTTGAGCCAGTGCTGAGTCCCCTCCTTAGCCTGATGACAGAACAATTTCATTTTTACTTACAGTTTATACTCAGAAATGCTTCCCCTGCTGGAGCCAGCCAAAGCATGACTAAATCACACTCAACACAATGGCAAATACCAGCTCCTGGCCCTAGGAGCAGCCATGAATTAAAGGGACATTCACATGAAATCCAACTCTTAACCAGAACATTAAGATGAGCTTCAAAGTGTTACTTAAACTATCCAACAGTGTTTCTTTATACTCACATTTTCCTGTCTCAATCTTTCTCTTTCCCAGCTGCTATATAGAAGATCCACAGTAAAACAACACTGACTTACTGTCCAGAAAGGCTTGTGAGGGATAACTGCACCCTCACTTGCACTGAATTCATGCAGTAAGCACACAAAAAGGAACAGAAGTCGTTTTCTCGGCCCATTTTTGTTACTCCGTGTACCTGAGTGACACGTAGGGTAAAAACATAGGGAGATCAGTTATTGCAGTGGTTGAGCCAAGCACACCCTCACACAGTGAGTCTGGCACGTCTGCCAAGCATCCTGCCCCCTCCCATCCCAGCTGGAGGGGTTCAGGAACAGTGGGACTGGGTTTGCCTTAACCAAACCCAGCACTTTCAGTCCCAGAGGCGAACGTTGCCAAGCAGCTGCAGAGAACCCTCAGTCCCAGATGAAACTCCTCTGCAAGGAGGAGGCTTGGTGTGTTGTAATACTTAACATTTTATCACACACCCCACTTTTCCCTTCCAGCTGCAGGAGGCAAAGGAATTTCCGTATACAGCACCAGAACTGAAAGGACAAAGTGCATTTCCAGATTGGATTTAAGGTCACGGTTGGACACAGCTTCGCACACGGAACTACCTCCAGAAGTGGATCCTGAGATCAAGCTGCCCAAGACCAGACACACCCCAGCCTCATGACCACATTCCTGCTGGTTGAGGAGCCCCCATCTGGGAAGACCATGGAGGGATGCCAGAAAGGATGCACAAAGCATATGCCATGCTCTTGGGTAGCATCCCAGGCTGAGACAGTTGGGGTGGTTCAGCCAGAAGAGAGGGATATGGGGAGACCTTATAGCAACCTTTCAGCACCTAAAGGAAGCCTAAAGAAAAGTGAGAGAGTGACTTTTTGCGCAGGCAGATACTGACAGGACAAGGGAGGATGATCTCAAACTGAAAGATAGTAGGTTTAGATGAGGTATTAGGAAGAAATTCTTCCCTGTGAGAGTAGTGAGGTCCTGGCACAGGTTGCCCAGAGGAGCTGTGGCTGCCCCATCCCTGGAAGTGTCCAAGGCCAGATTGGATGGAGCTTGGAGCAACCTGGGATAGTGGAAGGTGTCCCTGCACATGTCAGGTGGGTTGGAACTAGAGAACTTTTAGTGTCCCTTCAATCCCAAACCATTCTGTGATTCTATAAACACAATTTTAAGATTATTATTAATTTGCAGGCAATCAAGCTTGCTTTTTGTCTCATGCAATCACCTTACCAGTAAAAACAACCACGAACACCTGGTTTTCAGGTTTCTCTTTCGTAGACTTGACAACAGACAAAACCCTTCCAGCTTTAAACTCTGCTCCTTTAACACTGAATTCTCACCAAACCTCAAGGCCACTCTTTCGTACTACGAGAGCAAAACAGGGACTCAAGTATTTCACTGTTTGCAAACATAGTTTAGTATTTTCCCAAACATCTTTCTCCAAACTCATGGTTTGCTTCAGAGCAATCAAATCAATATGTGGCTCCAAAAAAGAAGCCCTGCAGCCAAAAGCTCTAAATCACTCTGAGCTGATTTTTTGTAAAACTAATTAAAGGCACTTCCAGAGCTCCAGCTGGAAAAGGTTATTGCCCTCTCTTCCTGTGCAGAATGATCACAAGTCCTTACAAAGCAGTGACTTTGCAAATCTGTATTAAAAGTGCAGGGGAACTTAAAGCAATTGAAAAGCTTCTACCTCACATATGCTGTAGTTTCATGATCTTGTTTGTTCCTGCTGCAGCAGAAGCATCTCTTCTGGAGATATATACTCACACAAATTCTTTAAACAACACACTGACTTCTCTGGGAAGTTTTACACTGGACTGTTTTCTATTTCTCTTCGTAAGAGTCAATAAGAAAGTATAAAGTCAACATTAAATCCATGCCGTGTGGATGTGCAATTGAACTAGTAAAAATATATTCAATTAGGAACAAATTTGCTGCCCAGGATAATTTAATAATACCCTGTCCATTATTAATGACTCTGGTCCCAGGGCTGCCAGTTGATTTGGATGGAAGTGCTCCCCGCAACTGGGTGAAAGACCAAATTTTATTGCATGCTCTGGGCTCTAGGGATACAATTAGGCCTTCATTAATCCAGTTTTTGGGGGTTTCAACAAAATAAGATTAATTTGACCATTTTACGGGCTCTGGAACTCAGTACTCTAATAAGCATATAAAGATTTCACTTTTAGCTCAGCTCAAGAAGTGGCTACAGGAACGGGACACAAGCATTTGCCTTTATATACAAACAGGATGGTGCCAACATTGTTCGCTGTGCAGTTTTGCCAGACTTAAAACTGAAAGAGGAAAACTCACAGGTTTTCATCTGAGAGTTTCTGCCCAAATCCTATCGCTTCTGAGCGGGAATGCAGGGGAGAGGAACAGGACTGGCCACAACCTGTTTTCTTTCACAGAGAGCATCAGACTCATCTGGCTGTAAACCAAAGCTTTACTACAATAAAATTAATTGCAACACTTGTATTGCAGTATCACAGTGCTTAACTAGGCTTTTCTTTCAGGTCTCCCTAGGAGAGAAGGAGTTTCTCTGTCACTTCATTTGGGAGTCAGAATGCGGATTGCACAGCAAATCCAACCGAGTGCAGATGGTGGATGCTGGTTCAGGACCAAGCCTGCCATTCCCCAAGCCCAGGAGTGGAGCAGGAGCTCTGCCAGGAACCTGCCATTGATCTTCACACTTTGTTCCCTCTCTCACCTCTCTATCTTACCAAATCATTGTGAGATAAAATGTAAATTGATCCTTCAGGGTGGGAGTAGAGGAGTCCTGGCTGATGTCCTGCAGCCCTTTGGGGTGTGAGGTGCTGGCTGGCTGTGCACTGCAGTCCTCCATCCCAAAGTAAGAAGTTCAGCTGTTCCAGCCTTCAGGGGCAGGAGCTGAGTATCCTGGGGCTCACTGGTGGGGCAAACAGCAGCTGAGAAAAGCTGCACTCACAGGTGGCTCTACCTAAGAGGGAACAGCTCTGTCTGGCACCACCAGGAGCAGCCCAAATTTGTAGGGCTGATGATCAGGGGCATGTGGGATCTTTTCAGCTTGGAAACTGAGAGAAATCAACTCGCATGTAGTTGCTCAGCAGTACACTGCTATTTCATGGTCAAAACTACTCAAAATCCTGGCAAAACACACTCAGAGAAGGTAAACACTGGCTCGACTCCCTCTCTCCCCTCCTTGCCTTTCCTGTGAGTTTATCTCGGTGTACTCAACTGTGAAAAAGCTTTTAACCATTTTCTCTCTCCCCTTGGGCAAAGGTAAAGGCTGAGAAAGGAGTGGAGCTAGAAACAGAGCAGACTTGTGCCTCCACCTGATTGGTTTCCAGTTGAAACCTTCAACTAAATGTTAAAATTCTTAGAGATCATTGCAACCAGAGACACAAACCAGTGGCTCCTTTCCTTCAATTCAAGTAAATGCCATAAGGACCAGGCTCACCCTCCTCCTGCCAAGCACCCCTGCCCAAGGGGAGCCCCCCAGGTCTCTGCTCACAACAAACACACAATTACTGCTCAGCCAATGCTCCCAGGAAGAGGTTTCTGCTCTCAGAAAGCAGCACACGCTGCCTCACTGCCTTCAACCAAACTATTTACAACTCTGTTTTATGTGGCTCCTGCTCCTGTTGACATATGACAAGTATATTGCTGGAAGGTCTCTTGCACCAAGACCCTGGGAAGCTCAGCCAGAGGCACAAACTTGTTTAGCAGCCACCAGCCCAGTTCTGCTCACAAAGTCCACAAGCTGTAGGCACATGTGGCACTTCGCAGTTTAAGCATTAACCAGTCAGATGTTTATTCTCCATCTCAGCCAGTGTTTTGTCCTTGTCACCACTGCAAATGCTCAAGTCCCTTTCTGGGTCTTGGCCAGCATTCAGAAGTTCAAAACTCTCTGCACATCCGGACTGTGAGGGTCTCTGACTCTGAGAGCAGCAGGGTGACAATGCAGGATGAATACATGGCACTAGAGACCAAGACAAGCACATCTGCCTGCAGCTGGCAAGCAGGATTAAAATGCTTTTCCAAACAACCATGTTCCAGTACCCTCAGCATGCTTTCCTTTTCAACAGGTCTCAGGGACAAGTACCTGGGCTGGTCATTTCTGTTTCAGGACAATAATTGCCGCTTGTTCATTCTATGCTTCACTTTGTAGTGAAAGGAGTCCCAGCTGGGGCTGTATATATTGCACAGGATTCAATCTCAGCACAGCCTGATCCTTCAGCTAAACTGATATAATGCCTCTCTCTCCTGTGAAGACACAAAGCGGCTACGGGACACATTTTTAAGGATATACAGACAGACAGGATTTTCCAAAGTGCATAGGTGTCTGCATGCTTAAAAATAGCCCCTTACCTTCAGTGGCTTCCACTATAGACTCAAAATCAAACACACTTTCAACAACAGGGAGCTACAATTTGAGCTGGAATTTAAAAAAAAATGTAGTACAGTAGATGCCAGTTGTTACAATTACCATTATTCCAGTTAAGTGATATATAACAAGCTCCGAAGAAAATGCCAACAGCGCTGTCACTTGAATCATTCAAGCCAAGCTTTTGTGCTGAAACCACAGGAAACAACTTTCTTCAGAATTTCAATACCTCTCCATTCTGCCTTTTCATAAAAGTTAGTTTGAAAAAACCCACAGTGTTTGCAAATTAATGGGTAACTCCCTACTAGGCCACTGCATTATTTTATACATCCACTTGTCAATACTTTTAGACACAGTATAAAAATCTCTCCTTCACAAGAACTGAAACAACAAAAAAAGTACAATACCTACTTCAATTTCACAATGAAAGAATCCACAATAAGAACTGACAATATTTTGTGAGATCAGAGACTGTGGCAAATGGAACTGTAAGAGCAGAGATCAAATCACACTTTATCAGCCTGGCCCCTTTATTTGGAATAACTGTTAATGATGCCTCTAGAGAGAAAACAAGGGTGAAACTGGTTATCCCAGGAAAAAGGAAAGCACCCGTGCTTCGGTAGTGAATCCTGAAATAAAGCTTGGCTCAGAGTTAGCATAAAATGGAGTTATGACTTTCTGAAAGAAATGTATATTAAAAAGAAATAAAATAATCTCACAGTGCTAGTGACATCGTTACTAGTGACACAGAGAGTTTTCATCCTGGTGATAAAGGTGCAGGTTTCCCCTGGCACTCACCTGTATGAGGTCAGACCCTGCTCAGGGCACATCGAACTCCAAACTGAATCCTGCAAACACTGATCCCTCAGCTTCTTAACCTGGAATTCTCTGGGTTGTACCACGATCACATCTCCGGGGGGAGGGTGTGTGTCAGGATGGCCCTTCCAGAAGTCTCAGAGGGACCCAAAGTGCAGAGCCTCAAGTACTCCTGACAGACAAGCCGCCTGTTAGCTGTGACTGTGACTGAACTTTTAAAGGAGATGAGACCAGTCTGTTTGGCAAGAGCTACAGGAGGGTTGTTTTATTTTGTAGGGAAAACAGAGCAGATTAATGTGCACTATGTAAAAAAAAGTCGCATTCCTTATTAGGCTGCACAGTGCTCCTCACTCGCATAACGCCAAGTCTGCCTCAGTCCCTCCTGAAACACCCGTCCAGAATTGTCCCACACAGCTTTCATGGCATGCAGCTGGATGGGGCTCTGCTGACCAGGACATGTAGCAGAACCCACCAGTGGCTTCATGATCAGAAAATAATACATTTCTCAGTGCTGTAGCAAAAAAAAAAGTAGGACACACAGAAATTGTCAATAAGAAATGGTTTAGACAAAACAAACTTCTCTCCGTTTTTTTCTCAGCCTCAATATCCTTTTGGGTAAATCCTAAACATCTGGATTAATTTTACTTGGATTTTTTCTCATTTGAGGACAATGACACCTTTATTTTGCCATTATGTGGATTTTATTTGTATTTTATTAAATTTAGTCAAATTTTTGAACAAGCATCATTTTGAAATACATTACAAAATTTCATCTGTACCAGTAGTTTCAAATATTGTCCCCAGTTTTCTTCCTCCGTTTAATTCTCATTTTAGCATAGCTGGTCCAAGTATACAAATAGGTCTATTCCTTCTCCCAAATACTGCTATTGAGTATTTAGGCTGTTTGCCTAAAGGAGTTTGGATCTCAGAGGATGACTTACATCCACATCTGAGGATGATTAAGTAATATCATAAATTTCTGTACTGCTTCTCCTCCCACAGCCTCACCCTCTTCTCCACAGCTCTCACCTCCTCCTACTGCTCCACTGCCAACTCCTCCTCCCCCTCCCTCTCCTCCAGAGAGGAGAGACAGCGGGAAATAATCCAAGAACCCCAAGGGAGGCAGTGAGCTCACAGGGACTTGTTTTAGTGAAATTCCCCTTCACATCCTCTGGTCTCAAGAACTGGGGAACCACGGAGCACAAAACTGGGAACTCAAAAGCGGCCCAAGAGGCAAAGAAGGCAGCAGAAGAAGGAGAAGGCATCACTGAGATGATTCAGTCCCTGATCCCCGGCAGTAAATTACAAATTGACCAGAATGAGGTGCCAAATTATTTGAAAGAGGATCAGAAATTGATAGGATATCTAGGAGGGAGAGTGGAAACAGGTAAATGGGCCAAATCTTCACAAGGTGGGCTCATCTAGGAGGGCACCTTACTATGGGCATTGGTTATGGCAGAACACAGAGAGACTCACTGGAGGCATTATACAAGTTCCTGAGCTGATATATAGTGACACAGAACCTGTTATAAGCCCGTAATGATCACAGCATGGGATCAAAATGCCCACATACAATTAGCTCAAAATATATCTCAGATACTGAGCACGACAGCAGAGGTGATACAGGCACTACAAGAAGAGATTTCTGACCTTTCTGAAGGGGTAATGCAACAGGATACAAATCCTTGGTGACTTTATTTATCTCCCTCAGATCCTGCACTATTCTGTAACTTCTGTTTGATTTCCTAATCGGCAGGACTGGAGTGTTATATGGAGACCCACACTCTACTAACAATCCATGCTGGATAAACTGTTCAATGATGGGTCAGATCCCTTCTCTGTCTGCTAACCTTAAGAGATATGGCTTAATATAGATCACCTTGGCCCCTTGCTTCATTGTTATTACAACAGGGACAGCATTCACTGCTCTCCCTGGGATGTCTGAAGCTCAATCCTAAGGATGTATTTGGTTATACACCTTCTCTGGGACTCCTGTCTCAGAGGTGGCTGCTGTGAGGACCAAGCTCAAAATTTCTATTAATTACTCACCTCCCACTTCAAAGTTTACTTTTCCCCCATCAAATATTATTTTTGCTTTTAGTGAGCCAGGCATATACAGAAATTTATGTGTGCACAATTGTTTCCCCAATTTAAATTCTAATGGTTTGAGAAAATATGCCTTCTCTGTCTTAACGGTGGCTCCTTTAACAGTTATAAATTCATCATCCAATGGGACCAACGCTTGCTTTAAAACAGCATCTTTCCACCTTCTCACAGCATCCCTCTGTGCTCTCCTAGCTACTCTTTGCCTCCTTTCAGCATCTTCCTGCTTTCTCACAGCATCTGTCTTTTTCCTATTCTCCTTTTCCTTTTCCACTTTCTTTTCTAGCATCAGTACCATTGGATTCTGATGAGCAGTTACTCCACACACTTGTGATATTCTGCACTCTCCCTCAGGGCAAAGTACAAATTTACGTATGGAACCTCTGACCATTTCAGTTCCTTTCTCAAGTATAGTGTAAGTGCCACTAAGGTGTCACATTTAATTATTCCATCTTTTGGCCTATGCTCTCCTCTACGCAACTTGTAGTTTGGCCAATCCTCGTTGCAGTAACGAGTTAAAGTCCCCTTTTTCAAATTATCTTTTCTCATTTTTCTCCAATGCTTTAAGATGTAACCAAGGGGAGTATGGGGATATATTTCTTGACTTTGGCTTTGCCCCATATTTATAAAACTATTGTTTATTTATAAAGCTGCTTCAAGATGACTCTTGCCTTTCCACCTCCCATCACTAGATGGCAACGCAGGCTGCGCAGACACCCAAGCTTGGCTGCGCAAGCAGCCCCACCGGTAAGATAATTAAGATAAAAGATAAGATAAGATAAGATAAGATAAGATAAGATAAGATAAGATAAGATAAGATAAGATAAGATAAGATATTAAATTAATAAGATAATTGGCATGTCCCAACACCAACATTATTTACGTCTCTTTTTGGTGCTTTGCTAGATTCGTTACACTAAGCCGTCCCATTCCTGTATACATCTAATGTTGCATCTAATTCTTGCACTCCTAAATATGCCTATTTGTGTGCGATTAACAGTGTGAGTTATCACTGCAGAGTCGTTCAATGGATATCCCACTAGACAGGTTGAAAAGGGGTTTTCTGGTGCAAGACAAAGGGATTCTTGGCCCGCCGTGTTTGCCAACATGTTCCAGACGTTAGACTTGGGTTGCAATGAGACTCATACAGCACTGCTCCTGACTAGGAGGATCCCTCTGATGGTTGCACACAGGGTTGCACAGAGCGTGCCGGTGTCCATCGCAGTCCAGTATCTGTGGAGACACAAGCATACTGTCTTCCCCAAGTTATTAAAGGAACAGGACCATCCCATTGTCCGGTATCTAAATTTTTAATTTTCACAGGTTATTCTTAGTTGGAAGGGACCAACGAGTTTCTCATGAGCTGATCTTGCACTTGTGTTCTTTTCTGCTGTTTTCCTGATACATAGTTAATTCTTCTCTCTCTTTCACTACCTGAACTGTGCAGATGCCACAGACCCATTTTTATTGCAAAAAAAGACTGTCCTGTGTCTTCTGCCTTTGTTTATTCATCCTGTGGTTTCTTACTTACCAAAGCAATAATGTCTTTATTATCTGTTAATGACAGGTTGTTGATTGACGGGAAGGGAAGGGAAGGGAAGGGAAGGGAAGGGAAGGGAAGGCGAGGGAGGGGTAGGACAGGCCTGGCAAAGCCCCAGGCACAGCCTGATGCAATCTGTCTGCTGGAGCTGTGCTGACATGTGCCCAGCATCCTCGAGGCACTGCCGGGCTCTGGCACTGAGCCCCAGGGTTTCATGTCTCCCTGATGGATTCACCTCTCCCTTAGGCGCTGTCATCACCTGCCTTGTGACAGGCTGGAAGAGCCCCCATCATGTGGTCCTTGAGTTTCCTCAGCCTGGGTGTGAGTCTGGGCGTGTTGTGCCCACAGTGTTCAGAGGGGAGAAGGGCACAGTGCCAGGAAAGGGGACAGGGTAGGGGCTGGCTCCCCTCCCTTAGCCACGTGTGGCCCTGGGCCAGTCATCTTGCCCCCACTATGTTTCCATGGCTGAGGCCACTTGTTCCTCAGCTTCTCTCCACTTCTCTGGCACCAAAGGGCCTATGTAGGGCCAGTAGGGTGGGTATTTTGGGGGCACATAAGACACACTCCCTGCTGCCATTCACCATCTCTGTGGGCAGGTGTCAATCACACTGAAAAACACACATGAAGAAAAAGCACCCCGAGGAGCTCACAGAGAGAGGAATTCCCTTCTCTTTGAATTGCCATTTGTATTCCAAGTGTTATGTAAACATTAATATTTAAAACATTGCCTGTAGCACTCTTGTTTCTCAGAGGGATTTGGATAAAGCCATTCCTGTCTCAGGGTCATGAGAAAAACTCTTGGGCTTAACAGTTTTTCCTTCTCCATCTGGGCAGAAGAGGCCTCCAGGAGTGCTGCCCCTCTCACCCAGCCTCAAATCAAAGCCTTGTTCAACATTAGGAGGAGTTGAACAGGGCTTGGGTCACTGCCATGCACAGTCTGTGGGATGCTGCTGCTGCTGCAAGAGCATTGTCCGAGCCTCTCCTAAGTGTGGCAGCAGCACTGCACTCCAAAAACACAACTCCACTGCACCCAGTTTTAGTTTTCCCACTTGGGACATGTGCCCTAGCAATGCTCAATGCTACGGAGCCTAGAAGGATTCACCTTGGACGCCTGATCATACAACAACTTTTTTTAAATTTGCAGTTTCAGATCCCAGCTCTGCTCTTATAGTGCTGGTGAGTCCTCCTGCTGGTAACTCTTAGCAGTTATTCTAGTTTCCCAGCTGAAACTCTTTACATGGAGTCAGGAGTAGCGATTATGCATCCTGTTGGTTCCTGGAATCCAAAGAAATTCTAAGCCCACTTTAGTCACTTGCCCTGTGTTTTGGCTGTAGCCCAAGGTGACTCCTCAGGGGACGCAGAAACCTGTGGCCACATCAAGAGCTGAAAGTCTCCTGAGCTGTAGCCTACTGCTCTAAATATTCTGTTCCTAGTGCTGGTGCCTGACATCTAAAAAGTCGCAGCTGATCTACTTTTCTGACCAGCAGCAGAGTAACTTGAGCCATTTAGATTTACAGATTTAAGGATATTAAGGGCAGGCTTGGTTTTCTGTATCTAAATATATGTCAAGGGGACAGAGATGTGTGGTTTATTTTCTGTTTTAATGGGATAAGCCATGAGGGGATGCTGCGCTGGCCTATGTGTGCCTGGGAGCCTGTTCCATGAGACTTTGTCATGAGACACTAGGATAAGGAAAATGTCCTTTAAGGGGAGCTGTGAGGAGGGCATGGGAGGACACATTTGCCCTTGTCCTCAAGTGTTCCAGGATTGCCCTCCCCTTTCAGGTCCCCTTCTCACTGGGAGAATGATTTATTCATTTGCAGAGCTAGAAAAGCTTGGCCTCATCTCACTGCACTTGGCTCATCTCCCTGCTGTGTGTGCACAGCAGTACATGGGTGGGCGACCTCATTTGAGAGCTGATTTCATTATAGATCAAGTGTGTTCCTCCCCTCATGTATCTTGTAGTTATCTTCCTTCCTGATGAGGACTTCTTAATTAAAGCATGGACAATTTTTGACAAAATAGCATGGTCCAAAGATATTCTTTCCTGGGTGCATGCATGCATAGTTCTCCAGAGGTCAGGCTGGTCATCTGTTAATTAAAAATGAAGGTTTTATTGCTGCACTCTGCTGCAGGTGCTGGTCACCTTTCTAGACAGTACAGGAAGAATTGTCATTGATGCCAAATCAGTTGATGGCAGATTTGCCTGTGCATGAATCTTCAGTGAAGAGTTTTTCTGGTGATTACAGCCAGGATGCTGTGTTGTGCTAATTCAAGCCTAGGTTAGCTTTCTGCCTTATCTTTCAGCAAAACTGGGGCCATAAATGTCAGAGAATGACACTTTTGTCTGCCTTCTGTACCCAAAAAGAGCAATTGAATTTCCTTGTTCCACCAACCTTGAGGACCCCAGCTAGTCCTGCAGTACTGCACAGCTCGGATCTCTGTGCTGTGTCACACTGTGTGGTGTTCTCAGGTGGCCTTGTTTAAGCCCAGCTGGCAACTCAGCCCCACGCAGCCACTCACCCACTGCCTTCCCAGGGGGATGAGGAGAGAATCAGAAGGGTGAAAGTGAGAAAACTCGTGGGTTGAGATAAAGGCAGTTTAATGGGGCAGAAAAGGCAGAAAATACTGATAATTATAACAATGATAAAAAAGGAATTACAATATACAAACCAAGTGATGCACAATGCAATCTCTCACCACTTCCATCCAATGTCAAGCCAGGTCCCAAGACAGCCCCTGGATGACTTTCCCCAGTTCATAAACTGAGCAGTACTCCATATGGTCTGGAATATCCCTTCAGTCAGCTGGGATCAGCTGTCCTGTCTGTGCCCCCTCGCAGCTCCTTGTGCCCCTTCAGCCTCCCCTCTGGCAGGGCATGAGAAGCTGAAAAGACTGAGTATAAACACTACTTAGCAACGACTGAAAACATCAGGGTGTTATCAATGTTATTCTCATACTGATCTCAAACCACAACACCAGTAGCTGCTGCTACTAGGAAGAAAATTAACTCTCTCCCAGCTGAAACCAGGACAGTGGGCTTTTAGTTACATCTCCTAGAATATTAAAAGATTATGAATAAGCTTTTAAGGCAGCTAAAGATGCAGGTCAGCCTAATGGGACAGATAAAACACTGATAGAATTAAAGTGGTGCCACTGGGGTGTTTTTCCCGTTAACATGTTTCCACAGCTCT
Organism: Pitta sordida; assembly: GCA_013390025.1. Classification (NCBI taxonomy): domain Eukaryota; kingdom Metazoa; phylum Chordata; class Aves; order Passeriformes; family Pittidae; genus Pitta; species Pitta sordida. The sequence continues at coordinate 353,539 of WEKX01022782.1, read as the reverse complement.
CCAGGGAATCTCCCCATGCTTATGTATTCTTGCATCCATTTGGAAATCTCATCTTTAGAAGGTGGACAAACACTGTCTGGTGTGTTGTCTAGAGAGCAGCATACAGCCAGCCTGTGGTGACAACCTCTGAGAGAAGCTTTTTAAATCACGAGATTTGATGGCAGACAGTGAAAGGGAGCAGTGAGAGAGTGGTCAGGCTCCTCACTTGTTGCCCCAGGCTCAAGAAGCCCAAGATCTGAACACAGATGGCTGAACATCATTCCCAGTGATCTAAAATACTCCTATGTATTGTCTCCACATAACTGTAAAAACTGCTGTGAAACCCCAGTGTGGTGACTGGCAGCCTGTGCCGCTGAAGTGACGTGTTGCCAGAGTCCTTCAGAAATCACCTTTCTCTGCTCTGCTCCAGTTGCTGTCCTGGCTGCCACTCTCTGGCTGTCACTCTCTCACAGTGAGTAGCAGAACAGAGGTTTAACCAGCTCAGTGGCACTTCCCTTGCCTGCACATGGGTGCTCTGAACACTTAAATTAGATGATGACACACATTGCGGCTGGAGTGCAGTTGTCAGCAGGAACAACCTGAATCCAGCACTTGTTTGGTGCACCTGGCTGCTGGACTCTGTCCTGGGTGAACCAGGAGAGAGAGAAGGTGCTTCTCTGTCCTTTGAGACAAGGAGCTTGTTTGCAATGACAAATCACTCCAGCTGGAGCTGGCGACCCCGACACTGGAATTTGGACAGGAACAGGGAGGGGGTGTCACTTCCAGGCCAGCACGATGCCTCCATCAGTGAGATGTCCTTCCCTGAAGGTTTTGCAGGCTCTGATTCTCCCCCTGGTCTCAGGCTGTGAGCACATCACTGTAACTGTGCTCCTGATCCCTGCTTCTACAGTTCAAAGATAAACATATTTTGCAAAATGAACCCTCTCTGGATTTCCTGGAATAGCTGCCATACATGCACACAGCAGGCTAAGAGTTTTAAATCTAACACTTTCAGAACATTTTGCATGGGCAGGAGCAGTAGCTCTTATGTTTTTTATTGACCTCATCTAACACGTAGCCCCTAGAAAAGACACCAGTGTGCTTTGTTGGCTCTAGGGTGCATAAAAACACAAGCAGAGTGTTTTCTGAAGCACTCATTCTGCTTTCCTAATAACATTTACTTCAATTTCAGTCCATGCACATTTGGATAAAGACTGTTCTGAGTGTGTTTTCCTTCCACTGGTTTTATTCTGGGAACCGCAATTTTCTTGGTGTGGTCTTTCACTGCAGACAGAACTGTACTGTCTGTGCTGCTCTGGCCTGGCCAAGCACTGGCGTGATTGCCACAAGTGGGTGCCAGCACTTGGCCAAGTGGGGCAATGTGCTGGTAGCCCTGATGCTGTTTGCCAGTTGGCACAGCATCTCCTCTGGACCAGGGGGCAAAGAGGACAGCCCTCTCAGAGCTGACGTGTGATGGCCACAGGGGAAAAAGGAGAAAGGGCTCCATCCAAGCATGAAACATTAGGAAGAATCCAAGCTCTTTCACAGCAACCCAGTCTACAGCAGGGATGGCCAGAGCTGACTCACCACACTCACTTTTAATTCCGGAAATGTGAAACAGAAACAAACAACAAAGTGGCTTGTACTGTATAATTAAGTGAGGAGGTCTAAGCCTTATTATCATTTTTCAGGGATTTCAGGGAAGAATGTTATTGTCTTCATTGTGGTTCTGACAGAAGAGCTGTAAGGGAGAACTTGAATGTTTTTCAGGACAGTGGGGGAAGGCAGGACAAATACAGTGCTGCTCTCAGATCCCACTGAATTTCCCAAAGCTCATGTGAGAGTGCCCAGGCCTTGCCCAGGCCCTGGATGCCAGGACAGGGTTCAGATGGGGGCCAGATTTGCTGCTTTCAATATACACTTTTAACTGCAGTGGTCACACAGGAAGAGAGCTGCCCTTACTTGCCCCCATCTTCTAGAGTGGGACCCACACAGAGCTCAGCCCTTTAGGCAAAAGGATGAGTCTTATACAGGTTGGGTTGCTTCAGTAAGGCCGATGTAGGTCTTAATTAATTCAGTGCCATCAAATTTCCCCCTCAGTCTCTTTTTGTCTGCATTTATACAAGTGCAACTGATTTGGGAAAGTTGATGAATCAAAATAAACAGGTATTACTATAATTCACAAGTCAGAGACAACACACACTTGACAAATAAAAGCATCAGAAAGGTTTTTGTCGGTCTAAATATTGAAACCAAATTTTATTTTTTTTTTGAAAATGACATTACACACATCTTGCAAATGTACATTTAGATGAGAAAACAATGAGTAACAAATATTGAGAGCAAAGCTATAAAGTGGACAGGTTCTCTGCTGCATGGCATTGCATTACAAGAATACTCAGACCTGGGATGGTTATTACAAGTAGTAAAAACAGTTCACAACACCTCACAAAAATGGAATTTTTTTCCTAGAAAGTCAAATCTTCTAACAAAAGGAAATTCTGTTAAAGGAGAAGAGGCACAGGGGAATAGATGTGTGGATCTAGGTACACTTTGTGGTTTTGTGGCAGGGCTTTGTGGGGGGGTTTAAGTCAATTTCTTACAAAATCCGTGTTTGTGAGTGACCCCATCTTTTCCAAGACTTTATTTTCTGTCCTCCATTGCCAACAGAACCACAGCTAACAAACAAGAAGCCCTGTGTACTCAACTCAGAGCTTGGGAGTGTGGAGAAGGAGTTGTCTACAGAGCCCCTAACAACATAATCCCTATATTCCACCCCCCACCCCCTTGCGCTGCGTATCCAGGAAAATCAAAAAGTGTGTGCAAACTCCGCAAATCAGGGGCCGTGGGACGAGTCCCAGGTACAGCAACAACCAGGTGTGGAGGCCACGGCTGATGCACCACGTGCCACTTGCCTCAGACGCAAAGGATCAGCCAGACCTCATCGTTTACCAGAGCCACAAACTTCCAAAAGTTTATCTTGTTCCCCAGTTCAAGCAGAGGCAATGCATGGCTGATCTTCACCTGTTTCACCTTGAAAGTTATGAGTCTAACCAATGTGCCAAGGCAAGGCGCTGTGAGAAACATGTTCCCCGAGAGAACCTGTTGAGAACTGCTTTTCAAACCTCGTCGTGTATTGTTTTATTTATGCCCAAATCTGTACTTTACAACCACGAGAGAGACAAAGACAGAATAAGAGAGAGGGAGAGAGAGAGAATCTTTCCAGGAGGAAAGGAAGAGTTAATTAAGGAAAGAGAGGTACAGGACCATGCATTTACTCTCAAGAGCTTGTTCACGAGCAAGCTAACATTTCTAACACTACAACCACTCATCTACATCTGTTTGCTAAGTAACTGAGTTCTACCTACAACTAGGGAGCAGAAGGGGTCTTCTTATTTTCTTCCCCCTCCCTTTAAAACGTCAATAAAAATGTTTTCTGTACAAGCTGAATGGCACAAAAGGTGGTTAAAATGCTAAATAACTCACCACAAATGGAGAATGCAAAATTAGTTCAAAACATGCATGGACTGTGTACAGGTAAGCAAGGAATCATTGGCATAAAGCTGCAATATATTACAAGATGATACAGTTGAGAACTTTTGGAATAACCTCTGCTTGTCTGTTCTGTCCCTTTGAGAGACCTTCATGTAAAAATTCAGCATAAAGAGAATTCAAGGTATATATGTATTCAAGCAGAAAGTTAACTATGGGCAACGTTACCTGTCTGAAGAGAAAAGCATTTCCCCTCCCCTTCCACGCACTCCCCCAAGGTACAAAAGTCAACATGATCAGCTTTGCTGCAGGCTTGCCAAAAAGAAAGGTTAGCTAGATCTGGTTTAGGGGAACAAAAGCACCATTTAAATTAATAGCTCTTTGTACAATGTCATCAATTAAATACGTTATTATTTAAACAAAAACATACTGAAGTTTACCAATCCCAACAAAATAACAACCGAACCCTCACCACCCCCGTGTCTTCCTAGGTTATGTACACAGAGTTTAAAGTATACCAGCTAAACTTTAAACCCAGCTGCCCCTCCAACCCCCACCCACTGAACGACAATAGAAAATACATTGTGGCCTCTCAGTTATATTATATTGCAGCTTTGTTGTTAATGAGGAAATCATACAAACTCAATGAATGACCTAAGACAGTAATCCATGATCAGATTCCAGTTCAGCTGCATTTCTCCCTCCCTAAACACAACTCCTTGGCAGGTGTGCAGACCCAAGAGCTGCAGGGCAGTGAGTGAAGGCAGTTCCTGCCCTTCAGAGAAAAGCAGCATGAAGAACTCAGGCTGATGTGATGGGAGCTGCTCACCCTCGTTTGGGATAGCATTTGTGATTAAGAAAATAGAAAAAAGGCTAGGAACAGCAAAGTCAGCAGGCTGATACTCCTTTCCTGTGCCTCCAGACTAGGCAGTGTCACAAAATTCAGAGTATCATGGAGAGGAATGTGTCATCATGTCAGAGAATAGATTTAGCTAGATAGGTTTCCTCTTTCCAAAAGACCCTGGGTGTCTTCTAACTGATAATCGCAGCTGTACACAGTGACAAAGCTGCTTGGATTACCCAGCATTTAAATAAGAAGCAAACTAACAACAATTTTACATGTCAGAATTCAGCATGTAATTATAACTCACAGGCTTCCTTGTTCTTACATTCAATACTTCTGCTTCACCATATCTATAAACACCAATTAGCAGTGCAATTAGTTCCCTAGACATTCTTCTTTTTAAATAGATGTATCATTAGGCATCACACTAAATCTGGAAAAGGCTCTTCTGTCATAAAAAGGGGGAGAAAAAGATTAAAAAAAGCTCTGTGTTTTGCAACCACTCAGTGACTGTATGGTCAGCACGAGGGGCAGACAGAATATCACTATATTTCAACTGCCACCTGCTAAGGGAAGTGAATAACAAGCCCATCCACACCTGCTCTGCAATGGCTGGAAGCAGCTGGAGAAAAGCAGCCATGCTGGAATTTTAAAAAGAACAAAAACCTCTCCAAACATAATCCCAAACCACAACAAAAATACATCCCAGTAAATGTTTCACAGGGATTCTCTGAAGGTATAATTCATCCTTTCAAGAGTTAGGCCTGGACCCCACCTCGGGGTCTTATTGGTCCATTACAGATATTTCCCCAGTCTGACCCTGTGCTTGGGTGTCCCAGAACTCAGGGGTTCAGTACCAGGGTTTTGTTCAGGTCCACCTTGACTAAATGCCACAAATGCGCTTCATTCTGACTGCACATGCCAGATGAATCAATCTGCTCTGCAACAACCCCACTATTCAAATGTGATTCCAATTTCTCTTGATTTCCTATTTATAACTGTTCCAAATAGAGACAGAAGAACCAGCTTGGATAAAAATCAAAAGCAGCCTTGAGTTTAGTGAGTCACTTAAAATGGACGGAACCTTCCTTTTTATTTCAGAGACATTTGGCAACACTTTTCTCTAAAAACCAAGCCAATCATAAATCTCTATTCTGCTTGGTATTAGCTGGGACTAGAGTAGAAAAATACTGGCAGAAATAGAAACACCATTTCTAGTTTCATATATGTGCTGGGCTTAGGGCATATCGATTGGTAGACATGGAAAGTGAGATAAAGCCAATACTCTTTAAAACCAGAAAATACGGAGGAGACCCTGATTTGCTGAGGTTCCTTGTTTAATTTTCAATTCTAAAACTGTTTAGATATTTCAACAAACTATTTGAGCTTTAGCATTAACTACAATAAAACTATACAAAATATCTCCCATCTATAACTTGCTAGTCAAGGTTCATACAAGAAATTACTTTATAGCTGGGGTCAGTGAGGTTTTCTCTGCAAAGGCTGTAGCTGTCACCCAGGACACTGAACCTGCACTAGAGTAATCAATCACACAAGAATTATCGACAGTAATCAAACTTTGAAACAGGAGAGCAACCTTGGATCAAATGGATTTACTGCCTGTTTAAAGAAGCAGAGAATTAGCTGTATTGGGATTCACTAGTGTTATACTGAGCATCACAGACTCTCCAGAAACAAAGAGATGCAATCTTAATGCAACAAAAAAAATATTTGAGACTCTATGGCAAAAAAAGTGTTCAGACAAGTCAGTTATTTTGTGTTTTAGGATGAAATTTACAAGCGTTGAAGTCGAGTGAACATATAAAAAAAGATCTTTTGAGAAAACCGGTGCTAAACACAGACCCCCTTGTCCAGCACAGGCTTCCCATTGCTACATTGACTGCAGCAGCTCTCACATACACAACTCAGCACTTCCTGGACAAGATCACCAGTCTTGGCTTTTCACTCTGGTGCAAGTGCATTGCTGTTTTTCCCAGAGTTTGCTGAGCTCTCTGGGAGGGAATTTAAATAAACCCAAACCACTGGTTGGTGCTGTCATTCAGCAGAGGGCTGGATCTTCCTTCTCCATTTTAGGGATGACACATGCTGGGAAAAGAGTTAAACAGGAACAGGGGAGGAACTTCAAGTCAAGTTCTCCTGCCCGCATCCAAATGTGACTTTATTTCTGCCATTGGGAGTGGGACACACGCTGCTGTGGCAGATTGGTCGGAACCCTGGCTTAGATACCTGCAGAGGCAAGGAGTCTCTCATCAGTCAGGAGCTCCTGCTGCTTTTCTCTCCAAACCAAGCCATAGACACTCAGTAAGCCCCAGCCGCCCCTTTGTTTAACTCTAGAATTTCTTGGCTTTTGCCTTTCATTATTGCTGCACACCAATGGCACTGACATTTCAAATGCTCTCCCAGCCACTTGATTTTCTCTGAATTTCAAGCTCATTCCATCACTCAGTAACTACCTCCTAACAAATGTCCCCCAACATTCCTCTCAGAAACAAGCCCTTTCCCTTCCTTTCCCTTGAAACTGGCCATCGCAGTGTGTTTCTCTAATGATGACAACTTTCCCTTTTTTCAGCTCACAGACTAATTATTGTAGCATTTGTTAATTCCCTTTCAGCATCCTCCTCCTTCAGCGGTTTTAGTGTAAGCAGCCAGACCAAGGGAACCTCCAAACTGGCTCCAGAGTCCTGAATTACATTTCATTGAGATAAAGAGCAAGAGTCAGAATAGGTGAGTTCAAATAAGTGCATCAAATAAGGAAACTGAAAGGCAGCTCTCTCCGTTAATCTGGTCAGGAATACTTTATAAACTAGAAGGTTTTCAACAATGGTCCCACTGTTATCCTGATAGAAAGCCACTGAAATATTTAGACTCACTCACTGTCTACAAAGACAAGGCTCATATTTTGAATGGTAACAGGAATCCCCCCCACCCCTCCCCACATGTAACAAAAAGAGGAGCAGCAGGGGTCTGTATTCAGGCCAGAGGTGGCAACTCCAGATGAGAGAATTGGGCTGCTGGATGTGGATATGGATGACCTTGCTCCCAGGGTTATTGCTGGGTCCTCCATGGTTTTGGGAGGGAACTCAAAACAAAGTGTCTGTCTTTCACCAATACTAAAATAATGAAGCATTTTTACAGAGTTCCTCAAGAGACTTGCCAAAGAAAACGGAACATAGTTTGCTTCTATAAAGTGTTCAGACTTCACTAAATAATGGATAAATCTCAAAAGCAAGCTCTTTGTATCAGCTTATCTCAAAGCACCTTTCAAATAGTAAATATTTTGATCAGCCCTTCATGCACAAGGAAAAGTGATCTGTCCAGAGTTATGTCGAAGACCAACAGCTCTGAAATCCCACTGACTCTGAAATCCCACTGCTGAATCCCCTAGGTTTGATTCTCATTTGCTCAGGAGCTAATCTATTGGTGAAAAATAGGTGACCATGTTTTTAATCTCCTCTAAACAGTGTCCTGACTGATGGATAGTGGTCTGTGATCCAAAAACTCCATGTTTTCACCTACAGATGTAATTCATACCCTGCCTTGCAACTGGGATTCTGTCAGGGCAAGCCTTTCCATCCACCTACTTATTATACTCTCTGAGCACCTCCCCTCTCCCTGTTAAAACATGCTTTTATGTCAGCTTGGCCTCAGACCTGCAGACAAACATCAAATGACTAGATCTGTTCCAGAAGGAATGAAAAAAAATGAGGTGTCCACACACATTTCTGGCCCCAGCCTTTCCCCTGGAGACACCCAGAATGAGACACCAGTTCTCAAACCAGAGGCAAAAAAGGGTGAAGAATATCTGAATGGCAGAATCGATAATCAGTGCAGCAGAACCCAGCCCCATTCACTCCACAGTGAGGAGCAGCTGCTCTGTGAGACACAGGACTCAGCTTTAACATTTCCTGAGATACTGTGGACAGGCCTGCTCAGATTCACACAGATGGGACAGAGATATGAGCCAGAAGAAATCTGTGAATCTGGAGGCAGGAATTTGTCAGAGCTGGTGGAATAAATGCAAGACAGGCTAAATAACTCAAGGATCAAAGTCTGCCCTGTCCCCTTTCGTCAAGGCCATTGTCCCTTAGGCCTTGCTGGGCCTGCGTCTGAAGCCCAAATCATGTTAGAAGGCACTTAAAGTCTTAACCTTCTTGGTCTCATTATACCAAGGTGGTGTTTCAGCTGGATCTCTTCTAGGAATCTTGTGTAAAGCACTCCTCCTGTTGCATGGACTGACCTGACTCTATCTAGATACACAGAAAAAGATCTTCATCTTGTGCCATCCATTTGCTTATACAAAGAACTTCACCAGTCCCAAATACTGTCCCAGCCTGCTTCCATCAGCAACCAGAAAAATAACTTGGAGCCTAAATCACCACGTGAAAAAAGAAGGTGTTCTGTTCCGTCGTGGTCATGATCAGCACCTTGTGTGTGGCAAACACACCTTTTTATAGCTTTTCTCTGGTTGTGGATTGTCTTAGCTTGAGGAGACACTTTCTAGACTAATTTTATATCTACTTTACTTGGCTATTTTTTATTAATTTCTCTATAAATTATTCTGCCTCTACCGTAGTAAGAGAACTCTTCAATTGCTTTGAATGGCTGTGGGGTACCACTGAAGGCAATGACAAAACCACTCATGCTCTCAGCACAGGCTGTAAAGTCCACACTGTGCCCCTGCAGGGAGGAGTCCACTTCCAGGGATGGCTGTCCCTGGAACAGTGTCTGTGTAGGGATTCAGCATGGCATTACAGAGCACTTCCACAAGGGCTTCTGGGAAGCAGCAAAGAGCAGCGCTGACCTCAAAGGCAGGACAAAGCAAAGACAAGGCATCCCAGAAAGTGCCATCAGTATCCATATGGATATGGAGCCACTAACACTTCACTGCCATTATTTCCTATTGGAAATGCCTGGGTGTATCGTTTTGCTGTTTGCCACAATTTTTAGTCCAACCTCCTTTTTTTTTCCCCCTTCAAAAGTCCTGAACCAGCAAATGAGAGAGAAATAGCAGCCAGACCAAACGTGTGATTTTTCTGCATGTGTGTGTTAGCTAAGGATGAAAGAGATGTGGAAGTTGTTTTCTAAGCAGAATTCTTTTTTCTATTGCCTATGAAAATAACACAACTAGTGTTTATAGCTCCTGAGAAGATTGTAAAAACAATGTGCAGACATGAGAAACACAGACAATGGTAGGCAAAAGCTATTTCCAACACCCACCACAGAGCAAACCAAGGTAAAATCAGACTCTTTCAAAATTATTTCAGGGTCTTGGTTGACTGTTTAGCTGGGGGAACTGAACTAGCTCCAAATCTAATAATAGATGAGGCTTTAACCCAGAAGCTTCAGGATTATAAATGCTTTTCAACTGATAAAAATCCCAAGGCTGACGATTTTGTTGCATTGCCCCGACCTTCTACAATCAACATTATCACCCGAATGTATGAATTCTAAACACATCAGTCAATGCTTGGAGGATTGCTACACTTCCTTCTTTAATGACTGTTTTGAAACGGGTAACTTTATGCAAATTTGCTAAAATATACTGAATAAAGGCAGATTTTAAAGAAACAAAGTCCTACTACTTCAAGAGTCTCTCTAATGTTTTTTAAATACTGTATTGTTTTAAAATAATATAGTTTTAGTGATTCAAGTAGTCTCTGGAAACACTAAAAGCAGCCTCATGAGGCAAATTAGACAGGATTTTTATAGAAGAATTAATATGGCAAATCCTCATATCCTGTGGTGGTTTATGTGCTTGTAAAAGGAGAAAAAAATATACAAGGTACACTCTGGAGTATATAGTGGAATTAGTATAATCTGCTCCAGGATCTCATAGGGTCTGGAATTGCTATGGTATATTGAAGGTAATTACTAATTTACTGCAGTTCAGGAAAGCTTTCTGACCAAACCCAAGCTTAATCTCATGAAAAAAAATCAACAGGAGTAAAGCAGGTGCTAAAATTTCAGTATGTCTTTAAGTTCTTTCCTGAATCAGGGCTGTCCTTGTATTTAAATAACTAAGGTCTGATGCTTGTGCACTGTTTCTCTTTGTATTCAAATCTACGTTAGGGATCCTACAAAGCCAAAGATAACTAGTTTTGAATGTATGTAATACTTTACATGCATTTCTGTACAAGAACTCATGCAATATTGGCATTAATACAACTCGACTCTATTCTACAGCTGAAATGCTCACTGACTTCTACTGCCCAGGCATTTCTACCTAGAAAATTGCTTCCTAAAACTTGGGAGTTTGACCTCATACCCTGTTCTCTTTGTGGTTTCTGCTGGTTTGAATGGCTATTTTTCCCACTGAACAATGTTTTTTTAAAATTCTTTTAGGCCTTTTCAAGGTCTCTCTAATTCCCTGAAGGATCTGTTGGGCTCAGCCCCACCACAGGATGATCCTCATGCAAACAACCCTCCACTCCCAAGGGAGAACTTGCAGGATCAGGTTTCAGATGTGCCAGTAGGTGCAGCTCAAAAATGCCTCAGTGATTCCTTAGCTTGCTCCATCAGGAAAAGCATCTTCAAATAACCAAACACTACCTGTGGCAGGAAGGAAAAGATCCACTTCTCAACAGTTACTACAACAACCATCCATCCAAAGGATCATTCATCCCTTGGGATCCTGCTTTATTCCGCACAAACTGCACTCATGGATACTGGATGAGAGCACATCTTGGACCCTTTCCTGCCACCATTGGCTCCAGCAGTTCAGGCTGCTAAAAGCAGTTCAGGATAGCAAAGACTGAGGTTTCCTGGTGGAGCTGTGGTGAGTGTCATGTACTGAACAGCAAGAGGACTTGAGATGTGATTTTTCATGGCTGGTCTCCTGGTTTAACTGAGGAAAACTGACAGGACATGCTAACCCTGACTATGACAGGAATGGCTTGTTGTCAGAGTGACAACACCTTTGACTGGAGTCCAACCCATCTAGGAGGCAGGGTCATGGTTACTAGTCAGGGTCCCTGGAAAGGCTGAGGCTCAGGGAGGGACTCTGAGAATTCCACCGACAGAACTGAGGAGAGGGTAAAAGCATGTCAAATTATCAGTCACACTAAAGCTTTCCCCAAGACAAAAGCTCTGATGAATAATATTGTTAGCATAACCATGATGGTCTTTGATATCCTTATGCTTAAAAAGTCCTATTTGCTCATGACAAGTGTCTACAGTAGCACTCACAGGATTAAACAGCTAGAAATTAGCACCCATAACCAAATCTGCAGCCAGAATACGTCAGCACCTTCTGTTAGAGGATCTGAAAGCACTTGATTAATGTTAACTAACATGTGGCCTCACAACCCCCAGTGAGGTAGAACAGTGTTGTCCCTGCAGGGACAGACAGACAGATTGAGGCACAGGGTTACTAAGAGACCTGCTCCCGTTCAGACTCTAAATTTAGCAATGCCAAGGGCTGAAAAGTGTCCTGACTATTGCACCTATGCTTTGCCCACACTACCATGCTCTCCCCCACAAACTTTCAACACAAGCCCTTAGCCTTTGAACTAACCCCAGGGCTCTATTTACAATAGGAAAAATGATCATTAAGCAGTTGTGCAGTGAGAAAGTTATTCAATTAAATGAAGTTATTAGTGAGAACAAACGATTTCTGGTGCAAAACTCTGGGTGTAAATGATCATGCACTAAGACTACTGGGTGCAAATTTGGTGCATGATAACTCTGACCCCTTGATAATTCCCAATCCTGGCCTCTCTCTGATAAATCTCTTTTTAAAGTTGCATTATATATAAGATCACATGAATCTCTAAAGAGGCAGCCTGCACAGATTTTTTTTTTTTTTATACCAGCAATGCAAGCAAACAAAATGTGGAGTGGCTTTGGGAACAACCCAGCATTCATGTAGCATCAAACGTCACAACAATATACGTAATTCATTCTAATCACAAGGGGTTGCAAGGCAAAAGGGAATAGGTGTCTATGTTGAAAAAAAAAAAGGCAAATAGAGCAACAAAGAAAGGTTTGATTGCACAGATTTCATTTAAGTAAAGTTCTGTAATAATCAGTTCCATCAAAGCTTATTCCATGAGGGAGGGAGGCAATGCCAGCTGGCCTATGACAAAGCTTCAGTGTAGTCAAAACCACCAGCCCTGCGTGAAGAGATGAACTTTGCATTCTGCAGGAGTCACTACTGATTATTAAAAGCAAAAGGTTTCTCTAAATACAGCAAGTTTGTTTTTGTCAGATAGAAGAACTTCTTAAAATACGTGTTTTTGAACACCACAAAATTCCATTTGTTATATAAGTAGAGAATCTGGCCATAGTTAGGAATACTGAAGTGTAAAAAACCAAATATGTAGTCTTAAACATTACAAAAACTATCAAAACATTCAATATTTTGAATTGAATTTTTTTTTTCCCTACATGTGTCTGTGTTGGCAGTGATGACAAGATTTCTAAACTGAGTTGTTGTTATTATTGTTCTGCAGTTGTGGTTGGTTTTTTTTGTTACTCTTTTTTTCTGAATGTGTTTTTTAAACAAAAGAAAATTACGTACCAGCTTTTATAAAAAAGAAGGAGCTTGAATCCTTACTCCCAAAACACAGATACAAGGTTTTCCTTTATAAAAAGTGTATTGATTTTTTGCTATAAAAAGTGACCTATAGGGTGTGAAACCTGAAAACAAATTCTCACAGTGTTTTCAGTGTTGGCTGTTCACAAGGCATTACTGATACAAACAGAGATAGAGAGATACCATAGGGGAGGTATAAACATTTGCTACCAGCTAGCAGTGCCCTTGGCTCATTGGAGAAAGGTGTTCCACTCCAGATAACTCTGCCAATTTACGGGGATTTTTGCTTAATTATTTTTTTTTAGAATCTCGATATTTGAATAATTTGAATTATTGTACTACCCCTTAGCATCTTACACAATCATTCCTAATCTCAGCCAAGCTTCTGCAGGCATGTTAAGCCACAAACAAATGAGTCATTTCCTTTTCTGCCCTCCAACAATAAAACCAAGACTAGTTAGTATGCAGGTGCTAAAATTTGGGCTGTAAATGAGGAACAGGTGAGCTGGCAAACGCTGGCAGTTTGCACAGGTGGAGAATATTATTTGCCCCAGCTGAGCTTGCAAACAGGTCAGCAAGGGATCCTTTTGCACACTTCTAGGGGAGCTACTTTACTATCACTAGGAAAATTACACAGTTGCAGCAGAAAAAGAAATAATAGAAGGAAATGGGAAATGCACGGAAATGCCCCAAATTTCTCATAATGTCCATTTTGCATCCCTGTAACTTAGACAAATGGTATCCCTCTATCTCTATAGACTGGCAGGTGTTGATTTGTGGCACAGAGGATAAATCACAGAAAAAAAATGACATATAACTGCGTGTCCTTTGATTTGAAAGCACCAGTCACCTATCTGCTTATTTAGGCAGAAGTACTTTACTGTATCTTAGACAATGCTTGCAATATGGACATTTAGCTCCATGTTCCTCTACATGGAGTCTCCAAGGGAATCAGAGTCATCCAAAGACAGAGGCAGATACAAGTCCTGTAGGGAGAAAGGAGAAACTGTTAACTCTCACAATCAGTTTCCACCTTTGGCCATGCTGAAGGAAGCAGGTGGAGGGTCCAACTCTGGAGTTCACAGGGACAGGGTGGAAGTCTCGTGCACTGGTTGGACTGGGCTGATCAGTTGTTCAAGAAGTTCAAGGCTAAAGTCAAGGCATGATACTCACACAGTGGAACAAGAGCATCTTGGTGCCACAAGAAAGATTACTGTTCTGTTTGAGATGTAACTTTTATTGTTTCTGGATCAATGTGTCCATTCCAGCACATGCAGGAAAGAGAAGGACCTTGCCTTAAACAGTCTCCTTGATCCTAAGTCCACAATAGTCTTACCTGAATTTGACAGCTACCTTCAGGACAAATCTCTAGGAAAATCACATGTTCCATGAATTATTCTTCAAGTAATTTCTGATAGAGTGGGAGGATTAAGAAAATAATCGCAAGTTTATTATTTGGATCAAACGCTGAATGTAAAGCTTTTCCAGGGTCCCTTTCTAGGGTAATGACCTTATTCCACTTCCCTAGAATTCTGCATGGAACTAGGTACACAGGGCTAAAGCTCTTCTGGGACCCAATGTATTAACTGTGAGCAAAATGAATTAAAACCCAAATAGGAAGGAAATATATTCTTAATATAAGAAAAGGTCAAATAGGATTTTATGGTGTATTCAACCTATCATTTGAGTTCTAAGGGGAAAAAAAGAAGAGTGATTTCATCATAAACAGGAAATTGCTCCTGGGAGAAAGACAATGGTAACCCAAAATGCTTCATTCTTTTTGATGATTGGCTCAGCTTAGTGGAGACAATCACAGCTGGGTTGGCTTTGCTCAGCAGTCACCATCTATTATAAATGTTCTTGGGGCTTCATTGGAAAAGGTCATTAAACCAGCCAAATGAAAACATGCACGAAACATTATGAAGGTGAGTTTTACTTGTCATTACCAGGAAGCAAATTCTCATCTCCAATGTTCTAAATGAGATGGTGTTTGGAAAGTATTTTATGTCCCTAATGCCAAAGCAAAGGATGCAGTTCACAGCATTACTTCTGCTGAATACACACAAGCCGTTGTTGAATTCAGACCAAGGTCCATGAATTCAGATCCTGTTATCAGTTATAAAGTAATAAGAAATCTGGACACATTGAGTTAAAACTGCTGCATTTCCTCAGACTTAGGCTGAACAGCAGAGATCAGAGTGAAGTCCTGAGGAAAACACAGATTTCTTTTGGGTTCAGCTACGCCTTTGTTAACCAAAATGAGTTCAGCCTGTGCAATTTAACCCATAGTGGATTCCATGTGGCTGCTGATTGCAAAACCTCAGCACTACCAAAATTTTTAATATACTCTTCCAGAATTTCAAGCCAATGCTTTCAAAGTCACACTCGGGCTGAGAGGTACATTCTGATTACTAAAGAGAAATCCTCCTGACCTCCTCTCACTCCTACATTTATGTCCAAGTTACACTTTCCTATGAAGTGAAGACTGCTGGAGGCAGCACTACGGCTATTCCAGAAATGCAAAGGCCCATGGAAATGACAATCCGAACTCAGCACAGAATGGAACTGAATAACAGGAACTGAAAAAGCTGTGACAGCTGCTGTACCTTTTAAATAAATCAATACATGAATTATCTATGAGCCAGCACAGGCTTCCCCAGCTCTACGAGGATGCTGTGCTACCTGTCAGACAAGTTGTTTGTGACCAGGAAAACCAGCTACTGTTTCAGAACACAATTACCCCACCAGCTGTAAAAAACCAGCTGGTTCCTGTAAAACAGAGCGTGTCCTTAAATAATTTAAAAAATTAAATTCTTGAGGAGCACCATTAAAGTGATATCTGAGAGCTTCAGTAACACTTGCAGTGCTGCTGCTGCTTAATGGACCCAATTTGAGGCTTTTCAAGAGAGGTGGATTTATATGAAACCATACCCATCAATAACTTTTTCAAATAGTGATACAAGCTCAGGGTTATGTTATCTCTTCTGATCCATCTGGATGATCTCCAGCACAGAATAGTAACTCCAGCAGAGGAAACAGGCCAGTGATTTATTTCTCTCCATCTTGCCAGAGCCTGCAGTGACAACCCTTCTAGGTAAAGGGCCAGACTCCACTGTTTCAACATAAACAGTTGTGCATCCAGAGAATATGGCCATGACTTAAATGTCACTCCAATCTGAGTGGACTAAGGCAGAAAGAGACGTAGTAAGGTATAAGAAACGTAATACCTTGTGCTTCCGGAGGCTCCCTGGGCTGGTGGGTGTGGAGATCGGGGACTGCTTGGATTTGGGTGTGGACAGCTGACTGCTTGAGGTCCCATTTGCTGGCAGAAAACAAGACAGAAGCTGGAAATCAGAGAAGCAAGGGGAAGGTCGAAGGTCTCCAAACATCTAACACTATAGTTTACTGATGTTAAGGCAAGAGAAAAATAAGCAAGCAACCATCATGGCTATTAACCAACTCAAGGCTTTTAGCTGCTCAGGGTAGTGGTCTGCAAAATACAGTGAAATACAAAATAAATTGAAGGAGCAACACAACAAACATTCAACAAATTGATCCAAGATACACATCACCAGAAAAACAGAAAGACAATTTATGTCTTCTCAAACAATTTCAGGGCATGAGTAGAAACCAGGAGCTGAAGATACCTTGAATCCTACACAAGAAACATGAGATGTGAAATATACACATTACAAATTGCACAAACAGCTGCCTGGAATGCCCTGGATGTAGTTAGTTGTGGGTAGGATTAAGTGACCAACAGAGGCCTTCTAAAACCCTGGTGGAAGCACAGGGTAACATGTCACTTCTCTGGCTCTGTTCTCCGCTGCCCACAGCAGAGAAGTGAACATGGTACACCAGGGGAGGAAGAGGAGAATCACATCAAGTTGTGATCCTCCTGCAAAAAATAAAATCTGGCCTTTTGGGTTGTTTTGTTTGTTCCTGCTGATTTGAAGAAAATACCGTTATTTTCAATTTAAATCAAATTACTTTTGGAAGGTCTCTTTGTTGAGGTGTTTTAGTGAAGGACCTGGGTCTGTGTCAGGGCAAACTATTATGCATTTATTGGACTAAAAAGGAATCAAAGTAAATAGCATATTACGCAGAAAAATGAAGGTCAACCGAACAGAAAAATTAGGATAAATAGGTTTTTTCCTACCACTGATTTTCACTGAGGCAAGCTAATGTCTTTGAAAACTGCCAGGTGTCACAATACCTATTTCCTAAGGACATATTTACACGGTGAACTTGGTCATTCACTGGTCATGTATCAACTCCAGGGACAGACCCTCTTGTTACCAGGGGTTGAAAGCGCAAAGCTGCATCAGCACAAGTAGCATTATTTGAGGGAAGGAAATTCAGACTCGTGCTGGCTGTGTCCAAGGATGTTGTCCTTTCTGGCCTTTTCTTTTTGCAATCCAAGCAGCAGCAGGCTTGAAGCCTTATTAGCAATAAGCTCCATATCCCAATCAAGTCTATAGAAAGTGACATTCCCCAAACCTATTCCAGATGTTAATGTATTCAACACAGGCCACAAAACTAAACCCCAAATATTTTGATTGTCATTTCCTTAAATGGCTGTAGTGTTGCCAGCCCTCCAGGCAAATACACAAATCCCTGCCCTTAAAGAAAACATTTTGAGTTGTGTTGATGTTTCACTCCGAAAGGAGAACATGTAATACTCCAGGCTTGTTGTCCTGCTCTCTGAGCGCCCAGTATCTCTCTCTGTAATTCCTCTAACTGCACAGGCATGCAAAGAGGAGGGTGGATGATTTCAGCACATGGGACTTATGCTCTGTAATAGCTGAATCTGCAAACGAGGTACTTAAAAAATAAGTAAGTACTTGAGTGTCTGGAGGAGACTGAAGAAGTGTATAAAGTATCATACAGTAAGATGTATGAGTGTTGTATTTTTAAGAGCAAAACCAGCACAGTTCTTGCTTTAATGCCTAAAACAGCTTCATTCTTCTTTATTATCCTCTTGGAAGAAAAAGGGGGGCAGCTCAGGTTCATAATACATCACTGGCCCAAACATAGAGGTCATACAAGTGAGTTGAAATAAATGTAAAGAAATGTGTTCTAAGCCACAGGACAAAGGAAGAGCTGCTGGCACATTACAGCAGCTCAGACTCGGCAGATTCATGGTGATGTGGGTTCTCTGTCTTAATTTCTGTGCATTTCCTCCTCTATTGGGAAGAGGAGGTTATTCATCACAATTTTTTTTCCCACTGCAAACGCATCTCACTGAGGAAATGGATACCTTTTAAAAGGTGGTGGAAATAATGATTTATAGATAACTAGGGAACAGGGAACACAGTGACTCTTCACCTCCTCATTCCACTCAGACCATTATTTACCAGTAGAGGAAAAAAACCTCGTTATAGAAACCCAGAAACTGTTACAGACTGGTCCCTGCACTGTGCACTGCCACTCTCCGCTGTGCTCCAGTTCTACAAAATGAACTGCCTTTGAGGCTGGTGGGGAAAAAAAGTAAAGTTCTCTAACTACTTATATGCCACCTAATGAAAACAATTCAATAAAAAAGAACATGGAGCACATTTTACCAAGTGACTTTGTGTTTCCTATTAAATAAAATGTGAGATACAATAGTATTAATAGAATCTTTATTAGATAGAATCCATCTCCATTGCTTAAAATTCCTCTTTATTTATTTCAAATTGTCACTGACCCTTCCTAAGATGAAGATTGCCATTTAACACTTCTACAAAGAATCCAAATTTCCCTTCCACAAACAGAAAGAACAGCAAACAGTCAGTGTGCAGTAAATGGATGTAATTGCTGTAGGGAAGGACAGAAATTCCCTAATACAATGAGACTTTTAAGTGCTGCAGCAGGGATGTTAATATTTTATGAGCATCAAAGAAAAAACAGATGTGACATCCCAATCAAAAATTGAATGAGACGGATGGGTATCATTACATATACAGCAGAATTTTGCAGCAGGAGCAACAATTAAGAAGCCAAGTTTAATTTTCTCTGTCTGCTAATGAAGAATTGTGTCTATAAGCAAACTTGCCCGGATTTCTTTTGAACTGAAATGCAAGGAAATAATAAGAGGCAAAGAGCAGATCCCAGGTGGTGTGCAATGCTGCTGTTCCACTAAAATCTGCTGATCACTTAGGGTAGCTCAGGATCTCGCCTAACCTTGGCTAATGGGAACCATTCTTTGAAACCAGCTTTCATTTGAATTCTTCTGCATTTTTTCCACCATGTTATTGTTTATATGTTATGTCCTATTTATGTGATTGTATTTGCTTTGCAGCCTCAAATCAGCTTAAAGCCTCTTAGTACACATAACACATCTTTTAATTGCATGAACACATGCACAGGATCCTTACCTCCTCCAGTGTACAAGGCAATTTGTACTCGGGAGATAAATCAGGCTTGTTAAGCACGAGAGGGAGTAGGGAGAATATTCATGTCATGTTTGAGATGGCTATGAGAAATCCAGGTACATTGAATTCTCTGTCTGCTTCTCCCACAGATATTTTAGAATAACAGAATGATTTGGGTTGGAAGGGACCTTAAGACCCATCTCATCCCAACTCCTCGCCATGTGACACTTCCAGGGATGGGGCAGGCACAGCTTCTCTGGGCAACATGTGCCAGGACTTTCCCACTCTCACAATTTCACCCTAAACCCTAATATCTAAATCTACACTCCTTCAGCTTAAAGCCATTTCCCTTTGTCATATCACTTCATGTCCTTGTCAAAAGTCCCTCTTCTTCCTTGCTTTAGGCCAAACTACTCATATGCAATTGTTCCTTAAGTGCTCAGGTTTGCACCAAGATTGTAACTTAAGCTAGTGAGGTCCATCTCCCATTTGTAACAGCGAGCAGAACTGGAAAAAGCAGGGCCCATGGATCACAGTGAGTACTCAGAATGTATGGAGATACCTATTTCTGTCAATTTTTTAGAAAAGGTTTAATACTCCTTACTTGACTGGGGTGCCCAGGGTTCTGCAGATGAGTTCCTAGTTTTAGGAGTACACCACAAGTGAGAGAAAGAACCACAAAATACATGGATAGTTCTGTCTCCAGGTCAGGATTTGAAGCATCAAGAAATTAAGAGAGGGAACAGCCAGAAGGATAGCATAAAGCAAATATAGAAATAGCAGATCTTTTCATGAGCACAAGCCACCCTGCCCTTCAGGAAAGAGGCGCTTGTGGGAAAAATAAAGGCTTTGTTGTAGTGTTTATTCAGCAATGAAAGAATTCAGGCTGCACAGACATCCCTTCCTCAGGCACCTCCAGACTTCAAGCACTCAGCTCTGCAGTGCTGGCACCCTCTTCTCACCATGTTTTGGGAGAGGGTCTCTCTGGGTGTGCACTGTGGACTGTCAGTGAGCAGAACACACATAGCACAGGCAGGAGAACAAGCTGCTCTCTCCTGTGTGCTATCCCAAAGACATCTGCTGCCTTTTTAACACATTCATATATAATGACCCTGGGGAGCCAGCTCTGCAGTCAGGACAGACTGACATTCTGTGTCTGTTTTGCTAATTGCTGCTGCCTTGTGAATATGCTTTTGTCCCTCTATCCAAACCCTTCCATTAGAGGACTGAGAAATTAAAGTCCTGCAGCAGTGCCTCAGAGTCCTGTTCATATTCTCCCTGAGCCAAATTAAGGCAAAGCTGGGCAAAGACATTTTTGAATTTCAGTTCAGATACCTGTGGATATGTCCTGCAAAGGACTAGTTATAAAAATCATAAATCCTACTACAGCACATGTATTTACACAACCGAGCCCTTGTTTGGTATATGAGTTACTGTAAATAAATTCATATTTATATAACAAAGAAGTAATGGCAATTGGCATCATTGTTTCTTCCCCTGTATTTCTCCCCAGAGATTTAGCTCTATCTTTTGCTTGGTTTGACTTATTATTGGAGCAGTCTGTTAAAGAAATTTTGCCAAACTTCATGCTGACTCTACTCCATTTAAATCTCATGGACCACAGCAGCAGTACAGAGACTTCCCTCCTTATGCCCAGTTTTCCTCTGTCATTTTAGGAGAAGGAGTTAGATGATATCCTGCAGGTGTGGTTTAATCTGGATTTCACTGCTCTAAGCTACGTCTCTTAGCAAAGCTGACTCCACAGAAAGAAAGATCATAGCTAGAAATATGTACCACTAAAGCTCTGGAATTCCAATTTTGTGCTTTAAATTGGGATCAAATATATTTGTGCCTTCCCCAGTAGAGATCTTACATTTTAAGCGCACCAAGTCTAATGGGAACTCACAGACTCTCTGGGAGACCTGATGCAGTGATTACATTGCCTATAATTGAAAAGTGTTTCTAATAGTAGATCTGTATAGCTCTTATTAATAAAATATTAAATCAATGTCCTCTCCTATCCCTGACAGGCATAGAGGAAAACTGATCCTTATCCTCTTTCCAATACTCCAAGTGCATTCTGAGAGTGTTACCATGTCCCTTCTCAAACTTCTTTTTTTCCAAGATGAACCAATCCATTTCCTTCAATTTTTCTCCCAAAGCAGTTTCTAAAGGAATTTTTCTTCCTGGATTTTCTGTAGTGTGCTTATGTCCTTCTTGCATGCTCAGTTTCTACTGAAACAGAACCACCCAAGTTCTCCTAAGCCAGGTATCAAACCCTTCCAGTCTTAATTCCATCAGAAACTAGTTCAGCTCTTCTAGCGAACATTTGGGAGGAAGAGAAAGGCACTTGGATATATTCTTGTAGAGGGAGAGGTAAAATCCTGCTGTGTTTTGCTAACCACACCTTGAAGGAAGCAACGTGATGGGGGAATGGAGGACATACATGAAAGGCTACAGCACAGCTCCAGCACCAAATAGATGGGGAATAAAAGGATTTATTGGAAGCCCAATGGGAATTTCTGCGAGAGCAGCCAGGGCCTTCCAGTCCAACAGGCCCCATGATGGAACAACAGCACAGGGTCTGAAGGAATAGCTGGATCAAACCAGAAATGCACTGGCATTGCTGAGAAGGTATCAATATATGGGTTGGTGATTAATGAGGGAAGGAAGAATGGATTCCCCTTGGGAATATAAGGACTGAGGTCTGGTACTATCTGCTTACAGCAACACACTCCTTCGTTCTTCATTCATCCATTTAATTTTCATTCATCCACTTAATTTTCATTCATTTGTTAATTTAAATGACTGTATGGTAAGTAAAAAGAAAAGTGCCATGCCAAGAAAACAGTGTTTAACCTGTTTCTGTGGATTAGCTACATCACTTTTCAAATATCCTTGGAGCTGGAGGGCTCTGGCTGCCAAGAGGGAATTGAGCTTTTCCCAGTGAGGCCATGACACATCCAGGCAGGAGGCAAATTCCCTCTGGCAGAAGGGACCAATTCAACCAGTGAACTCGAATGGCCGCAGCTGGGAGCTGGCACTCCCTGTGCTGCTGTACTTCTGTGCATGGCCTTTTGTCCTGACTTGTTAAAGAAAAACACTTTGCTTATGTGTTCTCTGCTGCTCCACGTTAATCCCTGTTATTTTGGAATGGGAGCTGACCCCTTATTTATGTGTCTTGCTACCAGGACTGTTGTAACAAGACAGTCAAATAATATATCACCATGCACATCAACCGATTTAACCCTCTGTGGGCAAAGCACTGTCCACAGCTAAATCCACTGCCTTCTCATTTTCACTGCTGACAAATAAATGTACCATTGTCAATAGGCTTGGAATTGAATAATTAGAATGAGAAATGGAAGAAAGTAACATCCTTTTCTGTAACTGTGTTGTGCTGTCTGGAGGGTCCAGATTTTTTCACTCAAGCTGTTTAGAGATTTACCTGTGAATCTGCATTGACATCAGTGCCCAGATATGTCACAATGGCCTTAGAGCA
The DNA here is from genome assembly GCA_013390025.1 of Pitta sordida. Classification (NCBI taxonomy): domain Eukaryota; kingdom Metazoa; phylum Chordata; class Aves; order Passeriformes; family Pittidae; genus Pitta; species Pitta sordida. The sequence goes on along the minus strand of WEKX01022782.1, from coordinate 330,812 downwards.
ATTTTGGGGGGGAAAAAAAGATTCAGAAACCTACTTAGAAAAGAACTGTAAAGAACAGAAACTAATAACACAGAACCAAGGTTCTGATATGACAACGACAGCAGAGTGAAAAACTGCAAAGGCAAAAGTTATAAATGGGTAAGAGAGAAAACACATAGCAAAAAAATATTTGAAGTAAAACTACTTTTAAATAGCTTCACAAATTAAATGGGTGAGAATTCTGTGGGGAAAACAAAATGTCAGATCATCTTTTATTAATCAGGCTTCATTCAGCATTCCTTGCCTTTTTAAAGTGATAACTTTAAAATCCATCTAAATGTAAATATTGATTCTTAAACGATGCATAAATTCACTTAATTTATTACAAATTCAAGACAAGAATACAAAATCATATTCTTTTTTTCTCTCTGTTCTGAGAAAACAACAGTCCATCTTCCAGTGGTGAAAATCTTTTTAATTCTCATTAGGCCAAACAGGCTGCCTTTTTTTCCTGTATTGAAATTACAGGAAAGCACGAGAGACCCTTGTCTGGATGGATTAAAGAAACCTGATTTGTCCTTCATTACTGGCCTTAACTCCAGGAACTGGCTATTGTTCAGCATTTCTGGTCATTTTAATCTCCCTCTGAAAAGCTCTGCTGACTGTGTTCATTAAGCCTCATCAGATGACTCACCATTCTGTTCCTGCAAAGTCACTCAATCAGTTAAAATCAGGAACACAATACTTGCCATGTCACATTTGACTATATGTTCATGCAATAAGGTCTAGCTCTGGTGGTAATTAGTGGCTGATACTTAGGGAGAAGGTTGAAATACTGTTTCACAACTCACGCACCAGCCGACTCCCTGATCATTGACTGTTAGTTCGGGGTATTTTTAAATCAACAACATGATTTCCATCATGCCTTCAATGTACCCGCACAACTTTACTATGCATTTGAGTTTGTAAAATCCTTTTAGATTATAGCAGGCTTGAGTTTAAGAACAACAAATGCTGGAATCTTGAAGAAAAACTTTATGATTGCAAAATCCCCTTACAGAGAAATAACTGTTTTAAAATTACAGAGTCTTGGCATGTGCCAACCAATTTCACACTGGCTTTTTAAGTGGCTAAACAACCAACCAAGAGACTGTAAAAAATCAACTGCTTCCTGGGAAAAATCCTTCTGATGACTGTAAAGAGAATTTTATCCTATAATCCAGTATCTACTGATGGTCAGCTGTGTTGTGGTGTTCACATGTAATATGCAGTTTGTTAGCATAAAGGTGAAGAGTAATTTCTGCTTTATATCACCTGTGTTAATGCTGTGGGACACTTGAATTTAAGCTATGAAGCTCTCCTGGATTCCTGATGTGCTTTTCTGGTGATTTGGCCATTTAGTGAAAGCCATGTCTGGTTCTCTTTTGGAATAGAACAGGCAGGCAGATGACACACTTGAGATCCATCATGACTCCAGACACCCTCCATGAATCTAAAAACTGTCGATTACTAGAATTACTACAAGTTGTAGCCCAGCCTTGAATTGATGGGCTCTGCAGCTGTCCAGATGTGCCACACCACCAATCCAGGTGCTACTAAAGGAGGAGGGAGGTGTTTCTAATGGTGCAAGCTGCTGCAGTGAATTCACATTTTCCTTCTCTTTTATTACTAAATGAATGTCTCAGTATCACATCAACAAACCCATCACCAGTTCTCAAAATGCGAAGTCAGTGGTCTTCTTTAAATTATGATTAGAAGGGCCCATTCCTTCAGTACAACATAGAATGTATTGAATGACCTGTACAATAATTACAATTTTCTTTGCCCTGGAGGTTATTCTAAATCAGTCTGTATCTATAGGGAACATCTGGGAGAACTGTGGGCCTTGATTTCCTGCCTGTGAAATGGAAACTTCTTTCAAATCGTTGTTAGGGAAGGAGGCTGTAAGACTGTGGGTGGTATGACCTCAAGCCACAACTGCACTTAACCAACCAGAGAATTCCTTCCCTATATTTATTAAGTGCCCCTGAAGCACTCACTTCTTGTTTTCAAAAAATACCAGGGTTTCCTATGCAAAGACACACAGAGTGTGTTTCTTTCCCTTGAGCACAGTTAATATTCAGACACCAAAAAACAATCAGACACCAAGAAACAATCACTCACCATCTTGATGGTTACCTGAATCGGCTGGAGATTTGCTCCGGCGCATGGGCGCTGGGCTCTTTGCTGAGCTCTTCTGAGGGGTGGGAGAGGATTTACTGCCCGTGGCAGCTGCAGGGCTCCCTTTCATCACCCGGCACTCTGGGGAAACACACAGTGGAGCCGTGGTTATGTCCCTGCTGCTCTCACTGCCCACGGACACCACGTATGAAACGTCCGTGGGCATCTCAGTGCCTTGTCACCAAAGAGGAAATATGAAGGGCAACGCAAGGCTGGTATCACCACACCTTCTGCAGAGCACAAAGGAGATTCTTTAAGAGGAGGGCAAAATGAACAGCTGTGCTCCTCTAGAAGGTGCTGAGATAGTGCATGTGTCAGGCTGGCTCCTAACAGGGCCTGTCTCCACACCTGTGCCCTACCAAATATTTTCCACCCTTACCTTACCTTGGTTCTCACCAGCTATTGAGAACAATGAAAATAGTCAACAGTGACGGAAGAATCAGGCCAAAACCAGTTAATTTGCTGTAGACCTAGTAGTAGGAATGGTGAGTTCAATTTAAGTGGGTGCAGAAAGCCAGCAAACAGCTCATAGCATGATGCAAAGTTTCCATGTGGCAGATGGTGCATCTGCCCCAGGAGGCTTTCATCCAGCCTTAATCAGCCTCCTCTGTCTCAACAAGCTGCAACTTTTCAGATGCAGAAAGCAAAGAAGATGAAATGGTTCTACAAAACACGGCCTCTGTCCTGGCCACACTTCCCCTCCAGAAAGGTTTGTATAAACAAGTCCAGCAGATTTATGTACTTGAAGACATGAGGAGATGAGAACCCCAACTGTGTTTTCTTAAAAAATAAATAGGCCAGGAAGAGTGGAAAATGTAAACATGATCTACAGGGTCCTGCAGAAAGGAATTGAAATGCTAACAAACCTCTGTGTGTCCCAGGATTTCAGGCATGCCAGATCTTCAAAACCAGGGTTTATTTACTTTGAGAGCTAACAGAAAAAGAACTTTCCACTCCTCAAGTTATTAACTTAACCCAGTTAAGAAGATGGCAATAAAAAAAGGATTTCATTTTTGTCAATTGTTAACTGGTCTCACCTCATCTCCTACAACAGCTTGTCCTCACCAAGACGTGAAAAATGTGTATTTTTTTGCCAATGTGAATTACGTGTTCCACAGACAGACAGTTCTTTACGGGAAGTTTCAGCTCAGCTCTGCATTCATGGCCTGCACTGAGGACCTCCTTGACTGGATTCCCCAGTAGTGGTCAGCTAAGGCACCACATGCTGCATAAATAATTGGTCAACCAAAAACAAGTTGTCTGGCCTAAATGTACGTGTTATTTAATTATGTATCAGTATATCTATGAAAATCTAATTGCCTTAAATTTTTCCCCAGACTTGCCTCATTTTCTGGCAATAATGAGTTTGTCTCTTCTCCTTCCAGATGGTTTGCAAGAGATTTTGCTCTCAGGTCATGCAGTACAAGAATGTGAGGAGAGGATACCCTGTGCTCCAGGGATACTGCTTGGCAATAATTAAACCTACAATCAGTTTATTCTCTCTCCTGCTAATTGATTTTGGAAATCGTGAATCCAGGATAGAAAAGTCTGTGCTGGTTTCTTTGGGGTTTTTTTAAAGGCACTTGACTTCTCACAGATGATGTGACAGAAAGGCTCGTAGAGGCCCAGCACCAATATAGCCCCAATTTTTTATACATGAAGAGTGGTACTGGTGTTTTGGGGTGGGATGATGTGTGGAAGGTAGACCATCCCTCCTTGATACTAAAGAATATGGTGTTCGATGAGACACTGTGAAATAGCCAGCCACTGTGTTAACCAGCCAAGCCAAAACATGAGGGAAAAATCCACCCAAGTCACTGCAGAAGTAATAGTTTTCAAGGCACTTGTGTATTAACAAAAAACAATGCAACATTAGGATCTTAAAGCACAACTCATTTGCCTGGCCATAGACACCAAATCTGTCAACCATATATCATACAGGTATCTCAGAATCCAAGGGGGACTCCCAGAGTGTCAGGCAGCTGTAATTCAGTGTGTAGTTACCTGAATTACTCACTGAAAAAAAAAATAAACCTAAAAAGTAAAAATACTTTGTGTTATATCTTTGCAAGAGCTTCCAAATTTGTATTCTTCCCAGAGGCGCAATTCCTTGAAAAGAAACCCAGCTTTGCATTTTCCAGCACAAAAAGGCTGACTCGGAGGAATTCCTCTGGCTCAGCCCTTGGCAAGTGTCAGTACACCAACAGGCAATCATTGAGCATTTGCACATGTGGAAACAAAACTCTGAAGGTGGAGATCTGGCTGTGCTGAAGCTGGTGTAAACAGGCCTCTAAACATCACTGGGGTGTGACATTTCCATGGGCTGATGCTGAAACCAGTGGGAACAAACTGGACACAGCAGTTGTCCTCTGGAAGGTGCTCAGCAGCAGGGATTAGAGGGTGGAAGCTGTGGTGGGCAGTCAGGAGGAAAAAAATGACATAATCCTTTCTTATGCTATTCCTCATTTTGTTTCCTGATGTCTTGCCAGAGAGAACATAATAACCAGCAATCCTGGTGTGTGTCATCCAAACAGGCAAGGAAAAGTTCCCCATGAGAGAGGAGGATTTAATAAGTGACATTCGTCTGCAAAACCTCAGGATTTACAGTTTTCCTTGCAGCATTTGACTCATAACAAGGAGGGATGATGGGTGTATAATGGAAAAACGCTTCTGGGCATCAGCTCCTCATCTCCTTCCTGAGGGGTGCAGGGCACTCCTGCTCCCCTCAAAATACCACTGGGAGCTGCAGGTACCTGGTGCCTTCCCAACAGCAGGCTTGGCTTATTTATGCTAGGCAAATCCCAGGTGGAAAAGTGCGTAGTAACCAGGAGTGTAGGCAGAGAGCTGGGCTTCCCATCAAGTAATTCAGCTAGGATTGCATCCAAACGGTTTTACAGTGTGGAACTCCCAGTGGAGCTGACTCAACTGCTGAGTGTTAAAAAAAACATGAAGCTCAGGTTACAGATTGCTTCCCCAGCCTGACAGAGGCTTTATTCTCTGCCTGCAAAGTCTCATTGGAAACTTTCTCTGAATTATCCAAGACCATCAAACGGGTTCATCTGGAGTACACAGGTCAGAAGTGGCGGCATTAAAAAAAATCAGGCTTGCAACAGAGTCATAAAAACATAGTGTTTGAAGATTGGAGACTGCTTGACTTCCTGGCACACAGCAAAAGTCCTTTTTGGTCCTCAATGCCAAGCCAGTTTGTAGCATATAGGACAGCATGGAGCTTGTGTTCCTTATATAGGACACCGAGCACTTTGGGAAATGAGCCCAAATGCTTGGGGAGCACATTTGCTTTGAGTTTAAATGGGCAAAATGACCATAATGTCCTCTTGCACTCTCTGGCACCAGCTGACAGCGAGTGCTGTTGGTCAGTACAGTTGCCAGGTGGGATGGGTGGTAAATCCCATAAGCAGGCTCTTTATATTGCGTGAAATCAGAGATTTCGTGGCTTAATTGATCAGAGAGACACATCATTACAGACCTGAGCTTGTAACAGGGATAAATAATGGTGCTGTCCCAGTCATATTCCCCCTGAAAGGGAATTATTGCTCTGCTTTTTGAATCAGCAGAAATCAGTGATTACTTTTTTAACTGTTGCTTTTTCCCATTTTTAATATGTTCATGTGCACATAAAGATTAGTTCTCGAAAAAAATGTATCTATCTGACTATGACTGGAGAAAATTGAAAGGATATACTTGCATTAAATGTCAATTGGAGTTAATTTATTCTGACTTGGGCTACCTCAGTCAGTATTTGCCTGATTATAATATCCACTGACTGGATAAGTATCACAAAAGGATGTTAAATTCCATGTACTGGGTCTTAAAAACCAGAACAGAAGCATGCAGCATTATTATCTGATACAGGCAACTGAATGGCAATCAAATAAAACCACAGTGTGCGTTTGATGTTACCGCTTTCATCCAGAGAAAAGTCATCCTGTGCATAGCGGAATTTTTCTGGACCACAGGCGATAAACACATCATCATCCCCAAAGAAATCGTGGAGACAGGTCACCTACAGAGAGAGCAAAGTCATTCATTTTACTTTTAATTGGCAACACTCTGATGTGGCTTAGTTTTAATTTAAACAGAAAGGACGTGCCTCTCTGCTGTTCCCCCCATCCCATGCTAGTTCAGTCTTACTCTCCATAAGGCTGGTGCTTATCTGGGCAAATCAAGCATAACAGTATAATTAAAAAAAACCAAAAAAAAAAACCAAAATAACCCAGCAACCTTGTAAATACTATGAGGTGTGGCATTTCCCATCCACTCAGGAGCTGACAGAACACATTAGTCACCCTAATGAATGACGCAGCAGCTCTTAAAACAAGAAGCAGTTGCTTTCCATGCCGTGTCTGTAAGCAAGGCTGTGACACCACTGCCCATGCTGGGGAGGATCTCACAGAGCCTAAAACCTCAAAGAAGCGCTAAGAAACCAAAGAGGTGCTGGGCACAGCACAGATGTGGCTCCTCCCGAGCAATCTTGATGATAAATTTTAAAGACAAAATGTTTGTCTGTGCTATTGATGGAGAGACCCAAAGTATACCTGGACACTTTTCCCACCCAAGCACCATTTAAATCTATAGATTTACTCCAGATGTTGTGCCAACCTCTCCCTGCTTTTACCACCCAGACAAGGGATGATAAAACACCATCCCTCAATGCAGAGTCGCCCATCCCACAGAAGGCTGAGTGTGGGAAAGGTGGTTACCAGGTGGGAAAGGCACAAGAAGCCTGGGAGAGGAGGCTGCAGCAGCCGCGAGTGTGGGAACTCTACCCTAGGGCACCTCTGTGGGAAAAGGAAGAGCAATAGTTTTCAGTTACCTAAAACCATGACCCCTCTCTGGAGACACCACAGGAGCAGGATGTAGAAAGCTGTTTGAGATAAACCAGACAGAATCATGCTGGGCAGGGGCTCTGAGTGCCTTGCTCCTCTGTTTTGCCATCCCAAACAGGAGGAAATTGTATCTTGGAGTACCTGAAGCTCCAGACTGTGCCTTGCCTTGCAGCATCAAAGCACAAGATGTGGGAGCTCCAGATCTTCTGATTTAATCAGAGAACTGATATCTGAGAGATTAGAAATATGAAAAGGCATGTAGGTTTCTAAAAGCATGACAGCAGGAGAAAAGTTTAAGATGCCATCAGGCTGGGAGCTACTCCTCATATCCAGCTGGCAGAGATCTGTAGTTCTCCCTACTGCTCTACAGATAATGGACTTGTTTGAGCAAGATTTAACAATACCCTGACATCCCAACCATATACTGACCAAGTATTGTGTCACGAGAGCAAAAATGCTCATCTGCAAACCCACCAGTGTGGAACACCTCCAGCATCAGCCAGACTTGTGCAGACCACCAGCCACACATCCGAGTGCCTGGGGGAGCCCAAGGCGGATTTTAAAAGTTCCATTTTTTACAGAAAACCATTCCAAGGGACCACAAGATGGGCACTGACATTTATAATGGAGGTATCAGGCAGAGGGCTGATGCTGATGCCCAGCGTTTCACCATGTCTGGGGTTTCTCCAGAGGGTGGATGTATTGCAAGGAACTGCATGTAACCATGGGGGAACTGACTGTAGGCAGAGTTGAATTTCCGTATCTACTGATCTCTTTTAGCTGGACTGTGAAAAGTTAATTTCAAGCTCTAATAAATCAACTATACAGAAGGCTTTTGGCTATCTTAATAAGGCTCAGTATTTCACACTGGTTAGTATAATGTATAATTAAAGTACTGCCTATGAGTGCCAGCACTGGTTACAATGCCAAACATTAGTGAAAGGCTTGCTTTCCACACTGGCATGACTTCCAAAATGGAGAAAGCTGAAATCTGCTATGGCTTTGATCAAAGTTAGAATTTTCATTGCTAACTTCAGTGAATTCCTATTTCTGATGGCCTAAAATTAGATTGGAAATAGTTAACATTATCTATAGAGAATTCTCTCCAAAAAAAGATGACATTTTAAACCAGCACTCAGTGTCACAGCCCTCCCCCTGAGGATGCGTGGCACTGATTCATTTGCAAATAATTGGGTTTGGCTACACACACAAGTTCCCATCTGAATGCTAAGCACTGTACTTATGCCACAGAAAAGACTCATGATTTGCTTAGTTCTCCCTTCGGTACAGAAACCACTGCTCAGTTAAACACAGTGCAAAGCTGCATCACAGCACCAGGATTCAAACATTTTCCAGCCTTTCACATGAAATCAGAAAGAACCCACAGGTGCTTTTGTAGTCTCCAGGTCATAAGTCGAAGTGTGTATTTTGTCCTTGACTCCCCACAACCACCACGAGCAAAAAGAAATTCCAGTCAATCAAGAAAACCTTCAGATCAAGTCTCCAAACACAATGGAAAACTTCCAGCTTGCAACAAGGACAGAAACCTGATTTCATATCAAGCAGAGATACTTGCAATTCATTTTGTCACGTTCTTATCCTTTCAGATAGCAGGTGTCATATGTGTGTTATAATTATGAACAGCTGGCTGGATGAGTACTGGAGGCTGGCAAAGAATTATTTATTGAGCTCCTAATATTCAGGAAACAATAATTCTGTATTTGCTTTGTTTGTTCCTCTTTTCTTTCCTGCTATGCAGTCGCTCTGTTGCTTATGTTCACCATGTGTGTGGTATTTTCTATTTACCTCGTGTTTATGAATGTCCAATCCTTGATAATTGCTGTATGTCCCCAAAACGTGTCCCATATGGATTGCTGTCCACAGGAAGTCGCTGGAGTAAACTTTCTTTGTGAAAAAATGTGACTTAATTGCTGGATCTGACAGCACCAGAGCCAGCCTGGCTAACTGGTGCACAGGAAAAGAAAACCATCAGAGGAAAAGCCTAGATATGCTCATTCCTGAAGGACATAAAGCCAGGACCATGGGCTGGTCTGCAGGATAACTATTCTGAGACCTTATTAGCCAGTATGGAATATTTAAGGGTGGTTCTGGGCAAACAAGGCCAAACTTCTACCTGCATTAATTGGTGGAGGGATTTTTAGTGTCTCCTCAATAATGTCATAAGTCTTCTACTTTCCATTCTTCAGAATCCTTTTTTCCTCATGTTTTCTCAGTTAAAAAAGAATTTAAAAAATAGCACAAGTCTTCCCTCAAGCACTGTGGACTTTTTGAAAGCATATGTTCTGCTTTACTTACTCTAATCTACCATTCTAATGATATCAAATAATTCACCTGGAACACCACAAAACCCCTGAAAGAAAGTTCACATCAACAAAAGATTTAGCCCAGATGATAACCCGAAAATCATTGTTTTAAAATGCTACATTTTCCTTTTAGCCATACATTTATTAAAGAATAAGACAAAACCTGATAGTAGCCAGCTAGTACAAGGACTGGTTCTCCTGCCTTAAAATAGTGAGTTTGTTGGTGACCATTATCATTAGCAATGACACTAGAAAACAGTAAAGAATGTAGTTAACATTATCTATATTTTATATTTATTTATATTATAGAAAATCTATTATATATCATATTATCATACTATATATTATATTATTTTATACACATAGTATTTACATTATATATCTAGATTTTGTCTTTCTTCCTTTTTAAATCCTCAGGCTTTTTTTTTTTTAATAACAAAAATCGAACTTGTGTGTATCATTACATTACACAGGATAAATAGCATTTATTTCCGAGCATGCCTTTGTTTAAATGAAGACAGTATTTCATTTGAAACTCAGGACTGAAAGGACAATATTGACCTGGTAAGGATGATACTGCACTAAATGTTTGCTCTCCAATTCCTAGAGCTTAAGCAATACCAATGAAGGAAATTATTTCTTCACACTCCGGTCGATGAGGCACAAATTTATTTCTTACAAAGTCATTATTTCTAATATATTTGATAGTAGCATTTATTTTGTGTCAAGGTTTGATTTAAAAAAAAAATCTTTGTATGTTATGGAAGGGATAGAAGTTGGTGGAGATTAACAGAGATTTTAGGAAGTAAAGGAAACTGTTTGCAATTCCTTAGGTTTTCATTGAGTGCCGTTTCTTTCCTTGTCAAATGAAATCCTCCTCTGCTAATATTGGAAAAACCTTCCCTGAGAGGACAATATAGCTCAGATTTCCAAGAGGGGATTTCTGCAGTGACAATCCATTAGTGCCTGCTGCAGCAATTTTAATTGCAGAAAGGAAAGTAGAGCCTGGTGAGAGCTGCTGAGCTGCCTTCTTCATTTTAATACAGCGCTTGTAGAACTAAGCATTTTTCAGGATTTGGACAAAATGGAGCTTGCCTCGCACATATCTCTGGATGTGAGCTCACAGGTTGCTGAAATACCTGGGATGCTGCACATATTTGGTTCACCCGGAAAAATGAGCAGGATCTACACCAGCTCTGAGTAACTGGCTCTTTCTACCATCCTCCAGGAGGCAGTAGCAGTATTCAGAAACTTCAATTTATTAATAAATAAAATAATTAAAAATACTTAGAAATAAAAAGCCTGAAGTCTCAAGCCTTAGTCTGAATCATCCGCCAGTGCAGAACCCCCTGTGCTTTATACAGGTGTTAGGGTTACCCAGCTTCTTTTGTTTCCTTCCAACACCTGCAGAAGAGCATCCCCATGAGTGGGAACTGAACTGCATTTTTCACCTTTCAGACAAATGCCTTCAGCCGTTCAGAAACTGTATCCTGCTTTTAGCCATAACAACTTTGGTAACTATTGTTTCTGCATCCTCTCTCCCCTTTGAGAATTTAGACAGCAGGACTCAGAGCATTAAAGACCCCAAGTTTCTGCAAATGTAATGGTTATGGTCAAAGAAAACAGATACACATTCAGTTCCTTCCTTTCAATCATTGCACTTCTTCAGCTCGCTGGCTTCCAGAGGTCAGAACAGGGGAAAGATTCCTTCAGAACCAGCTTCCAAAAAGACCACAGAAGACAATTTGCAAGCCATTCAAATATAAGGCCCGTAAGAACACAACTGATTTAAGACATACTCTTATTTTCTAAGCTGGTTTGATAAATGCTCCAAAGTTGAACACATCTGCCTATCTGTTAGCTAAGGACCATTGGTGTATTTTAGATGCCTGCTCCTGTCCTTTCTTTTTCAGCACAAGGTGCCAGGCAGTAGGACCAGCAGATATATACCAAGAGTTAACTGAGCTGAGAATATGTAACATCCAAAATGTGTTTAAACTCTGTTTCAGCCAGAAATCTGACGGGCTTATTGATACTCCAACACCTGCGCTCTGAGGCACATTTGCAGTGGAATGCTTATTTAGGCTCTGAGAAGCCAAAGTCCTAAATCACAAAGGCAACTCTACTTTATGATGTATCAGTTGGGTGTTTGCAAACAATAGAACACTGCACAGAAACCAAACACCCACAGACTTGTCCAGGGGAAGATTCAGGAAGGTCACATCAGAAAGACTATGGGAATTAATGAACATGGAGAGTGAGCCCTTCACCACACATCCAGAGAGAAAAAGATTTCAGAAGACAGAAGGGTTAACGGGATTTGGTGGAAAATAAAGACGTTGATGTTGGATTGCACGGCACTTAATGTATTTTTCTTTTTTAACAGTCTGAAGACTGCAAGCCCAAAGCATTCACTGAATTGATTTACATTTTATTAGATTCTGGTTTCCTGCATTTAAAAATAAGAGCTGTTTGGATTCAATTATTTCCTCAAAGTATGCACACACCCACTCAATAGATGCCACATTTGCATTCGCAGAAAGATAATTACTTATCCACTTTCATGAAACAATACTGCTTAACAATGATAAGCAATAGAAAGATGAGCAGGAAAAGCACACACGGTGACATTCCAAAATGGATTCAGTGCATTCCTGCTCACCCAGCCTGTGTCACAGTGCAACTGCACTTTAGGGAGCCCTTCTCTGAGCTGTCCAGATACAAGAGAAGGGATTCTGTTCCCCTGGGCCACCAAACAGCCACACAGAAATCTGGCCATGATGGGTTCTGGTGTCCCCTCGCTTCTCTGTTTGCAGTGAGTCACCACGAAGGGTAGGAAACGTCATCTTGACCATTTGGTTTTCAGGGTTCATTATTTGACCTCTCAACGGAAACATAAAGTGAGATTTCCATTCCTTAAAGCATTATTCAGAAATTTCCACGTTTTCCTGTACCCACAGAGATAGTTTACGCCTGCCTACACAGTTTGATTGAAACAATTAACCTCCACTCTTCTGTAGAGATTTTTTCCTTCCTTTTCCTTCCTTTTTCACCTTCAGAAGATAAAATTCTGGGTAAATCAGGATGATCAAGCGTTTTCTTATATGCAAGAGAGGATTTTTACACCTTTCTGTTGACGAAAAAAAGCAGATCCTCTGAATTAGGCTGTATAACTACAGCAGGTTGATCGTAAGTGTTTTATGCCCACTTGGACTATTTGGTTATAATGTGCCCAAACCAGACCAGGGACACCAGCTCCTGAACAATATGCTTTATTTCTAGGATAAGCATTTGTGATGCTTATTTAAGTGGAATAAGAAATATTCACGCATGTATGTTCCCAGCAGCTTGTAAAGCTTCATGCATGAAGAAACTCTGCTCCCAAGGGACTGCAGCACACGGTGCATGTTTATTTAACTATTGGAAATGGGTAAGACTGAAAGGGAAGAAAATAAAAAGCAAGGGGGAGGAAGGTCAATAGCCAAGCTACCCAGTAGGAATGTTAAAGCTGAATTTTAATAATATCTGATGAATTAGTGGTGCTTCCAAACTGTGTGAAATCCAATTAGCCTCTGGAAGAAAGGTTAGTTTGTTATCCCCATTCCCTATACATATGGAGAGGACTATGAAACAGATATTCAGGCTGTTGATTCTTTTTATCTGGAAGAAAGGCTTGCTCTTGCATTCATGAGGGTATTAGGCTGAGGATAAATGTGCTGTGCAGTTTGGGGGCATAAAGAGCACAGCCATTCGAATCAATAGATAAAACATTACCCTTTTTCCAGTCAGAAGACCATAAAAACAGAGATTGTAGGTGACAGACTGACCTTGAAAGGAAAAATTCCCAACACAAATTGCCCCTAAACAACTGAACTGAATCTTGATAACCCCCCCTCATCACTCCTGAAAGGAAATAGTAGTCCTGGAGTACCAAAGAGCATCAGAGACTTTGGAAGCAGCGTAACTATATGGCCAAGGTCAAACAACACTACTTGAAACGGGAGTCTTGAAAGTAAAGACACAGGGAGCCTATTAACCTACTCAAGGTGAGGCTGAGGAGCCAATGGGCTGGAATTCCCAGTTAATGGGATTTCCAGCAACAAGCTCCTAAAAGCTATAGCTGTTGCTGATCCTGTTGTACATATCTTCAAAAAAGGGAATGGCTGGTGTTCAACTTTGTGAGTCTGAGTGATGGAGAGAGAATGGGATATAGAGCCCAAAAACATAAACACCACAGGCTGTACCAGGACTGAGTGGTGCCTACAAGCAACATCCTCTGCCTCTGATTGTGAGGGTGGTAAGGCCCTGGCACAGGCTGCCCAGAGGAGCTGTGGATGCCCCATCCCTGGAAGTATTCAAGGCCAGGTTGGATGGGGCTTGGAGAAACCTGGTCTGGTGGAAGGTGTCCCTGCCCATGTCAGAGAGTGGGACTGGATGAGATTTAAGCCCTTCCAACCCAAACCATTCTGTGATTCTGTGGCAAGTCATTAATACATTTTTCCCTGGGGAAGATGCTGTCTAGCTGTGCTGTAATTAAAAACTTTTTCGGACCAGACAAGATTATTCTGACAATGTATGTTATTTGTATCTCAGCCTGCACTGGTTTTATTCAGGGTCATGGTCTCCAGCTACAGCCTTTCAAATATCTCTGCTATTTTCATCATATCTAAAGTTACTTCTTCTATTAACTAATTCTTGGATGTGTCAGTGAGCTCATATATTTACAGATGTCCCTCTGTTTTGTACATCATCTGCAAAATCCTGCTCACTTTCTCATCAAAGGAGATGTCAGAGTTAATGTTTTTACATCATGTATCAGACTTAATGGAAAAGACACAAGTATGCAGTATTCAAACTCCACGTAATCCTTCCTAATACCCATCTCCAAACCTGGTGAGGGACAAATTGTCCTGTCCTCCAACAGCCTATGGATCCAAGTCATTCTAATTCTTGAATTACATGAGAAGATGCAACCAGTTCTGTATCTAATTAATATTGGCTTTCCATTTCATCTCGCTCACAGCATCAATCCTGTTGCTCAATTCCTTAAATGTATTCTGTAAAGGCTCCTAGAGGCATTTTGACTCGTTAAATTTCAATGTTTGCCAGGATCTTTACTACAGAGTTAATTCTGGAGATTAACGGGAATTAAAAATGGTGCTGTTTAAAAATTAAATTGTAACACATGCTACATTAAACCTAAAGGAAAGTAACAATTGCCATCAAGCTGTTCTTTCAGGGAGCTAAAATTTCTTCCTTAATTATAATCCTGAACCTGTTCTTTGTGCTTTGGGAGATTTTCTGGATTTACAACAAATGCATATCCCCTCTCTATCAGAATAGTTTTGTTTTCACGCTAATTTCTGTTAATCTTTGAATAAAGTTTTTTTTTTTTTTCCTAATTAGCAGGTCTTTTCAATTCAGCTGACAGTGAACAGAGGAATGGAAAATTCAGCATTATGTCCTGAGCTAAACCATATTAGGGTAGAAATTTACAGTGTTAAGCAGGCTGGGAGATAAAAATACTCTGTACAGCACATGCAGCGAGGCTGCTGAAATGGATGTCCCAAAGCTTTTCACCTGAAAATGCCTTTTTTTGTCTTTTTTAAAAAATGTATTTCATCCCTCACACTCCTACAGGACCAGTGACAGGTTCAAGCTTAGTGTGTAGCAATGTTAATGGAATAATTGGTGCAGGAAGAGTGAAATAGATGATGTGTAAAATGGCAGGCTGCATAATTGTCTGGAGTGAGTTCAAGTATTTCTGCAGTGAAAAATTGTCCTGTTTTATAATCCTATCACGTCTCCTCGCTGCTGTCTAGCAAGCAAATTTCATTTGGAGATCATCCCAAGATGCAGTTGATTTACTAGTGGGATTCCGAAAGGCAGAAGGTTAAAATCTTCTTACCCCAACTAAACAGCACCTGGGAGAGGCATTACAGGGGTCACACTGGTTTGGGGAGTAACTATTCAAATGACACCATTATAATAAACATATACCACATCAGGGTGAATCTGAGCTATTGAGCAGTGGCAGAAAAGTACCCAATTAGAGGAAAAAAAATTAATTGTTAACATTTAACCTTTCTTTTTGAAATATAAAAAATCATGGGAAGAAAGACGGGAGAATCGAAAGAAGATGAGTTTTAAAAATTATGATGCAATTAATTTCTGCTTCTGTGGAACACGCAAGAACCATCACATTTGCATGGCATTTCTCATCAAATCAGTTGTAGACTACTGAAGCAATTAGAAACTAATTGCTATGAGATTCCCCCAAGAGATAGATGATAGAAACAGGAGGTGGCCAGAGGGTTACAAGCAGAACTGTATCTGCTTCTTTCCCAATCTCTAAGAAACAGCAAATTCCACTCCTGGAATGGTGCAGAGGTGACTGTGTGAGCTCACAGATCAGCCTGCTGCAGATGGTTGCACACACTGACATTCCCTTTGTGCAGTCTCGGAGATAATTGGGAACTGCTTTGCTTATTTGAAACATAAAAATAATGCATTTGGATATTTTTTCTTCTTTCTTTATTGCTGCATGAATTCATCAGCTCTTCACCTATCCCTCACTCTCCATCTCTTCCTCAGCCCTCACCCCTAGAGACTGACTGTCATTTCCACGATAAATGGATCCTTTTTGGTGGCGTGAAGGACACAAACCTGGCATGTGCCACATGGGCTTGTCTCTGCTGCCACAGACACGGCCAGGAGCTGAGTTCATTCTCAGCAGCACGCTGGTGTCAGGCAATAATGAGCATGGGCAGGACCTTGCAGTGGTCTTCACTTTGCCAGGGAGAGAATATTGTAGATTCCACCCTCCTCTGACCCTTCCTCCTGATCTTCCCCTCTGCAGAAGAGGAGGTAGTTCTTGCTCCTTGCAGATTTTGAGTAAAGTTCTGACCTCACTTATGCACAGCCCTGCGTCAAAGCATTTGGAGTCCTCTTTCTGACTGTGGAGATCAGTAACTTTGCAACTACAGATAAAGCAAAAGGATGCCAAATAACCCTTTGTTAGGCACAGCAAAGCTGATAACTTAATATCCATCAGAAGATGCAGGTGTTTTGTTTGGCTGTGGGGTTTTTGTTTGCTTCGGGTTTTCACAAATTTTGTTGTGGATGCCAACACAGAAACAAGGTTTGCTGCATGTTCATGGTGGAAATGCAGCTCATACATAAACTCATATGTAGACATTTCATAAAGACTGAGCATATAGTTATGAAATGTAAACAGAAGGGCTAAATCCATATTGACACACAAACCTCTTGGTGCAAACCTACTGAAGTCAAAAGAATTACACAAAGCATCAATTGGACTTTACTCCCTGATTATACTGACAGCACGTCGAAAACTTTGCATTTTTAGTTCTTTCCCCTCAAATGTTTCATAGCTTCCCTTTTCTGCCTTCCCCTTTCATCTGAGGCTCAGATCATTTCTGACAGGTAATCCAGCAGTTTCAGCCTCTCCTGTGGCAATCTCTCTCCTCACAGTGGTGTGCTTTCAATTTGCTCCAGCATTCCCATAAATATTACCCGGGCTGAGCTTTTTTAAGAAACACTGAATATCTGCAATTCCAGTCAGGTTCAAATACTACAGAAACACAGCATTTCTGAAGCAGGAATAAGGGGAGAGAAGTAATTGTCACAAAACCAGTGCTGTATTTTTATTGGGGTCTCTGAAGAAACACTGTTCAGTCCATAGCATGTATTTCCATCAGGAATGTGGTGCTAGAGTTCACTCAAATGTCAGTGTTCTTAACCAACTGCCCTTTTTCCTTCTCTTACTTTTCCCTCTGTACCAGGGCAATAAAACATCAGTACCAAATAAGGCAACGCATGAGCATCCTTTAAGAAGAGTTAAGGAATCATGTCCTGACAATTATTATGCTGCTGCAGTCAAACCTGGGAGCATCAAATCAGCCATGATACTTGCACACTACAGCGATTGAACAAGCGTTTTGCTCTTGCTGTCTTGAACTCAAACATGTCGAAGTAATTTTAAAAACTTAACACTGTTTTCCCTTTGTAGCCCAGGTTAATATTTTGTTTCTTTCCTCAGGAGAATACATAATCCATGTCTTGTTTTAGTTCTTGGATAAAAGAAGAGAACTGCCTGCCTAGAAAATGAGTCTGAGATAATGAATTGTGTAATTTTCTCTGCAACTGATTTTCACTTCTTTGTAATACCAAGGCAAGTTCTCTTATCTCTTACCCAATTCTCTTATCCAAGCTGATTTGTGTGTAAAAAGTTTTAGTGAGAACTGTGCTGTCTCATTTCCCTGGTTATCTGACCTGGCTCTGTAGATCCATCCACCTGTGGGTTTGCAAACCCTGTGGGTTCTGGTTACCACTCACTTTGTGAGATGCAGTTTTGTATTCAGGCTTTCTTCACTGAAAGCAAACCCACACTGTATCAGTAGACACTCATTTAAGGACTACCACGTGGTCAAATAACCAAGCACTGTATCACAACAACACACTGACTCACAACAAAAAGTGCATTTTTATGTTATTCTGGCTACCAGGTGTAAAATTTAGAACAGTGGTTGGCAGATGAAGTTTCCAGTCTTTTCCTGAACAGATTTGTCTTCTCTTCAAGATGCAAATGAAGATCTGGGAACTCTAATCTTATGGCATGAGCCAATATTTGGTTTTGTGATCCCATTTAAGATGCCCAGCTCACCTATATCAAATTAAAAATAAAGCATCAATACCATAAGCTTTGCAGTTGTGCTCCAGTTCTGATTCTGCCTTGAAGGGACATGTCTGAAGAGGCCCTGGAGCGCTTATTCAGTCTTTCACATCTCTTCTAATACCAGTAAGGGATGTCTCATCTGTTGTGAGGCCAGAATTTGGTCTCTGAGCTTGCCCTTGTGAGTTCAACACCCAGTGAGATACATGGGCAGGTTTCAGCCCTCGACATGCCATCAGTGCTTGAGAGCTGTTCTTACATGATAGAGAATTTAAACAAAGTGACAGATGTGCTTGCAAAAAGAATTAGGCAATGAGGGACAAAGAACAGCAGTATTACATGTTGTGGTGCCTGGGATACAGTACTAAGCCATCTGAAAAATAATGCCATTCAATATAGAATGTCCTTGTACTACGTAGATTTAATTTTCTGTGTGCTGATGAGCCTACTTTTTCAGCAGGTAGCATCATACCAACACACAAAGCATCCCATTTAAATCGTATATACATATATTCATTCTGCTGTAATTTCCCACTCACGGTTATAGCCACTAATAAGATGACTATTGCGCTCTTGTTTGTGTACACAGCCCAGATTGCTGTTTGGGGGTTAATGAATGATAGCAAGTGAAAGCATGAAAATAAAATTAGCAATGCCCAGAGCAACCCACTTTATCAAACTCACCAGTTTATAGGATTAGCAATGGATTCAGTGCAAATCTCTGCTATGGGTATTATGAGCAAGATTTATGCCAATTAGCAGTAACAGTGCATATTATTAGGGAAGAGCATTGACAGGAGTTAGAAACTCCTTGTTCTTTTAAACTATGTTGTTAGGACATCCATTTCAAGCATTCATGTCCACTTACAAGACCAGTTTATTCACCTCCCAAGCGCTATTTGAGTTCTTATGTGCACTCATGGCATTGTTTCCTGAGGCAATGAAGAAGACTAAATCACTCCTTTTCTAAACAAGGTCTTGTAGTAGATACTCTCAACTTCTTTGGATTCAGGTTAGGCTGCTCTCAGCAGAACCCAGTGTGTGTTACATTCTCCATTATTCTATAACAGATGTAATTCTGATCACACAGAGTTCAGTGGGGAAATTCCCTACTGACTTCAACAGACCCTAAATCCCTGTGGCAATCAAGGACCCGAAGGAAAGAAATACAGTAATCTGTAGGTAGGTGCCACTTGAGCAGCAGCAGACCTCAGCCTGTCTCCAGCACAGGAGCATTGCTGATGGAATATAGCTCCATCCTCCTGCAGCCTGCAGTGCTCCTGTGGGCACCAGGACAGCAGATCTGTATCTGTGTAAATTTCATTGATAATTGGATCAGAAAAGTGCGGAAGGTGGATTTCTTTTATGGAAGGTGGACTTTTCCCATATACTCATACCTACAAAGCTGAATCCAGTGCTGTTGTAGGCTAAAAGATTCCTCAGAAAATCAAGTTTTTTGGAGGGAGGATCATTTGTTCTCCTTTGCTACAACCAAATTCTAGCAAATGAATGAACTAAGTTGACAGTATCCTCTCATCTCTGCACAGTGGCTCATTTGGAGCCCTGGGGGATGTGTGAGCTGGTACCACCCTGCAGCACCTGCAGGGCCAAGGGTGGTGAGTTTGGTCTAATTACACACACACACGTTACAGATACACTAATAGACACCCGCTGGTTTTTCTCTAGAACAGTTGATAACCTCCCAGCCAGTTTTTCCTGAAGAAAAGCTGGTTAATATAACTAGGTATTTACAACTGTGACAATTACATTGAAGCAATTTGTGTGCGGACATAATTATGTTCCTAATGAAGATTAACTTAAATTAAATGCTTTTAATTACCATTTGCACAGCTTTTGGCTATTGTGCAGGCAGTATTCTGACATCTATGCCTCACCAGACATGAGATTTATGCTTTGCTGTGTCAAAACTGACCATAATTATTCGACGGATATTTGATGTCAGATGCTGCTGACACTGCAAAAGGGTGCAGTGCTGTGGAAGGATCAGAGATTGAACCTTTCAAGAGCTATTTGCTCAAAATCCTCTGATAACACTCCATCTGCCTTTGTCATTGAAATTACTTCTACCTGTCAGCTCCAGCTTTCTCAAAAAGCAGAGAGAATTTTGCTTTTTACTTCAGTAGGAGCATGCAGAGACCTGCATATCTTTATAATTTGCCTGAGTCCCTTCTTCTTGACAACTATGGGAGTCCAGCTTACATATTGGATCCAAATTTGAAAAAAAAATTAACTCCAAAGGGTCCTTAGAGGCAGCATCTTCATTATTCAGAAAATCCTGGCATGTAAACTCCACCTACCAGCATTCAAAAGGAATGAATGATCAAAGCCAGATTACAAATTCATTAACGATTAATCTGTTATGGAAAACCTTCCCTGGTGCTTTGCAGCCATATGATAGCAATATGATTAATAGTAATAGTTACAATAAGATTATGGCCAACACCATAAACAGTTACTAAGAAACAACCACAGAAGCCGTGGAGCTTCATTCCCAAAGAGATCTTGTTTGGTGGAGATGTATTCAGAGCTTTGTGTCTTCCCAGCCACTGTGGCCACTGTGTTGGAGACCTTTACAAGCCTTAATATCACATGAAGAGCTGGTAATAAGAGACTCTAGCCCTGGAGTTGCATTTCACTCCCAGAATCGCAATGTCTCGCCACCATCATGCCTTCTAATGTCTTTACTAAAATTGGAGATGACATAAGCAAGGGTGGAACAGAGCTCTGGGCTACTCCTCTGAGGGTTTGCCTTGTTTTTTCTCTCGATGTGCTGGAGTGGGAATGAGTTACAGAAAATATTTCATCTCACCTCCCTTCTTTTTGTAAGAGGCTGTCACTGTGGGCACACTTGTGACATACTTCACCTCCAGGCGGTGGCTTGGAGCCTGCATCAGCACGTTGTCCTTCCCCAGGAGGCCATGACAGCTCCCTGCCTGCCCTCCTTTTGAAGGGGAAATCAGGAGGTGCTAAATTCCCCTTCAAAGCATAGTCTCAACACAGAGAAGAAGTATTTTGTGCAGTAAGAAACACGGAATTCTTCCAACATCCACACTGGGCTTCTCCATGAGCAAAAGCTATAGCCTGTCTGATCTGCTTCATCGGACAAAATATCAGAAGAGTTTAGGTTGGGAAAGACCTTTAAAATCACTGAGTCCAGCCACTAATCCAGCACTGCCAAGGCCACAATTCAGTTGAGAATCATGCCCATTCCTCTTAGTATTTATTGCAATAAGTATTTCATCATGATGCATATTTTGTTGCACTGTTTGTACCAATTCCTATAACACTTTTCTTTTGCAATGGGTGCCTAATAACTCACGATTGCAAATAGTCCTGTGTGCATGTTCATGACTCGTGCGATTCCCTCCTGTCCCTCAGTGGGAATCAACTTTCCAGACTTCCTATATATTGCTTCCAGCTTTGTTCTCTCTTCCTGAGTTTCTCAGCCCACACAGAGGATATGACACCATGGTTTCACCATCAAATTTTCAAGGACAAGATGTCAAAGCAGCTATTTAAGGTCCTCTCCTATCAAATTAGTTCCTATAAGGAAGCAATTCATTGTCCACAGAAATCAGCATTGAAATGACCCATGTTAGAATTCAAAGCATTTGAAAACAGTTCCATGAAGGTATCAAAATAATTTAAAACAATGTATCTACTTGCGAAGAGGGTTTTAATAAAATTCTGTTTATCTTTTTGCATTCCAATTTGATACATGAATTTTAGTCTGTTTCCCCTAAGAGAAATCTAATATACAAATTTCATATCTATTTACTTCCAGCAGTAGAAATGCATCCTGTTCCCCACGCTTCAGGGCAGATTTATACAAAGTAATTAAAAAACTGCACATGGAAATGCGCACATACATATATACGTATATATTTTAGTATAGATTACATATATATATAAGTTACCATCTTTGGGGACATCCAACCATGCCCAGGGAAACACAAGAGCAAACAGCACTATTGACATTTCTTCCACATGATTGAGCAATGACTGGGTCACTGGGAAGGCAAATGTGAGGGTCCCCAAGGTAAAGTTACCCCTGAGGTATTGGATCTAGGAAGCCCTCAGGGTACCTGCCTGATCCTTGCTGGTGCCTCAGCACTTGGGCTGAGAGGAACCCTCTTAGGAACTCATGCCCCAAACTATCTACAGTTTTGAAAATCCAAGTCCATACCCTGAATTTGCACTCCAAATGCAGCAGGGGAGGAAGGAAAGAAGGAAGGAAGGAAAAAAGTGTTCTAGCAAGAGCCTTGCACTTTTTTTCCCCCTCTCTCTTGATGTTTCCGAGGCAGAACACCAGAGAACAAAGACCAAATTCACAGGTTCCAAAGGGCTGGATTAGAGTACTGAGTCCCAGCTCACCAGAAGCAGATGGCCACACAAGTCCCCTGGGACAGCATATCACAGACACCAAACCTTGTATGGAAAGCAAGGAACAAAGCCTGTGACAAGCATCCAGAGAACTGGTCAAGATCCCTTCCACAACTCTCCTACAGCCAGAGCCTTGTCTGGGTGTGCTTCAGCCAGTTCACCCTTTGGCTAGTAAAGCACAGATATTAAACTGACTGAATTTAGCTAAAATAAAGGATAACTCACTTTATTCCATGCTTCATCCTAATCTGCACAGCACTAAGAAGGACTGACACAAACCAGGTTCCAGAGATGTTGTAACACAACAATTCAAGGATAAAGACATTGTGCTGTGGGGTCCTCTGACCCAACAAGACACCCACCATTCCTGCAGCCAGGAGACTTGACCAGGAGGGTCAGAACATTCCCTGTACATCCAGGGGCTCCAATAACAGGTTAAGGCCATTTATCTAATCAGCAAAACACCTTAAAAAGCATCTTCTAGTACTTCTTTATAATGAACAGGAAGCATCGATTCTTGCAATGGATGCTGACAAAGCACTACTCCAGCTAATTCCCTTCTGGTCTTTCAAACCCTTCTGTTCCCTGTGACAGATTAATAATACAGAGGTTCTCCTAGTCAGACAAACTTGAGGTAAGAAATTACCCCAACCTTTAGGTCACCAGCCCTCTTCTTTCATCTCCTACACACCATGCACATCTCTCCCAAAAGGAATTCTTTGTTCCTTTTAGGGCTGTGAAAAATATCAAGTTATTTCAGCTGTTCACACCTACAGACCCATTTCCACCTCGCAGTTCTCCAGGGATAAGTGAAGATTAATTGTCATCTCCCCGAAGTCCTTACTTCGATAAATGAAGCTTGCCTGCACGCTTTGTCCAGGAAAAGCGAGTTTGAGCAGGTATGGAGTGCACACAGTGTAGCAGTTAAGCACGATGCAGCTGGGAGTTCAGTTTAATTGACAAGAAAAAGTAGAAATAAAACTTCCAAGTGCTGTGGGGAACAAGGTTACATTAGTGGAGGAAGTAAGAAAGGTGTGGGAAAGGACCACTCAGTTGGAGAGGGGAGAGGGGGAACACTGAAGACACCTCAGCTGTCCCACCTGCTGGGTGACCTCGACAAGCCAAGAGGAGTGAGGTCATAAAGCAAAGAGATCAACAAGGGAAGGGCTGTTTGGCACTTTAAGGATCAGTGTGAGCATTTCCTATCTGTGAAATGAGGACAATAAAACATGGTTCATCTGTAATGTACCTCAGCTGCCCTGGTAACATCATTCCTGAGGGTGCAGCATGACCTCCCACATCCAACACCAAGATCTCTTTGCCACTATTCTCCAAATGCACCTGATTTCCCTGGATTTGGGACTCACTCACCCTTGAATAACTCAACCAAGCATGAGGAGCCTAAAGCATTCTTGTGCTTGACTAATTGCTTGTTTTGGAAGGTGCTCTTTTTTGCCTCAAATTAAAAGGTACTCTCAGCCAAAGTACGTAATCCTATTTTCTTGAGGCATAAATCCATTTATGCAAGTTACCACCCAGCTTTTGAGGGCTGGAAGACTTCAAAAGTGTCCTCTATTGAACTGAATCACAAGTACTTCTCCATCTCATCAATATTCCCTGAACTTCCCTTTCTGAATTCCTGCAGGAGAGAGTGTCTTTCTCCATCAGGGTCCTTACATTAAAATTTTTAATCTTTCATGCCGCCTGCTGGGACCATCTGAAAAGGGAACCCAAAACAACCGTAGTAATCACAACAATTCTAAACTTTGACCTTAAATTCATCCATTTGGCACCTGTGATTACTGAATATGAGCCCAATTTGACACCACCCTTATTTTGACGCAGATTTGCCATAACACTTCTCTTGCCATATGCCAGTTCAATTACAAATGCTCTGTCTCCACACTGCTGCCTTCCAGATGCACCCAACTTCCCTCCTGCAGACTACAAGAAAATGACTTGGCTCCTTTTCCACTGCTTTCTTTTTATTCCATTACATCAGACAAATAAGCAAGACTAGTTTGCATTTAGTTAGTACATCACTTACAACTATTTTTTCTTCTGAAGAGATACAAAAAAAAAAATCCCCCAAAGCATGCAAACCACATGCACTGGTGACTTGTATGCTTAAATATCCATATTATTTCTTATTCTAGGGAGACAGAGAGAGATAGAAAGCAAGAGGATTATTATAACATCTCCCCATGAGGCAAATCCTAGTTCTCTCATATACCTGAACTATATTATTAGTGTTCAACAACCAAATCCTGTTTGAGCTTCATTTTCAGTCCACAATTTTTATATAAACCCTGGAGCAAGAGCGGGGAGAATCTGGCCAAATTCACTGAACTAGGTGAATAAGGCACTGGGCATTTTCTTCCTGCAGATTTTTTTCCTGATTTCCCAGACCTGGTATTCCTGTTAGAATTCACTCAATGATAATCCTTAGCAAAGCACAGATCCATAGACACAGATGCCAAGAAAATGGCTCTGCTTATTGCCCTTTCTCCCCAGTGAGCAAACCCCTGGTAGAGCAAGTGTTCACTTTATATAAGTCCCTTTAGACTTCAGACCTGCTGCAGGAAGCAAACACAGGTGACCTATTTGATAGGGCTGAAATAATAAACAAACTGACACCTCTTATCACGAAGGAAACAAACTTTTGGACCATACTGATGCCCCTCTTGTGCTAAACAAGAAGATGAACTTTTCCAGTTTAGCACATCGGACACACTGGATTTAAATGACCTGAGCATTCAGCCTTCTACCACAATTTTCTTCCTTTTTGCAAGAAGGAGCCACCATATCCCTCAGGCACCCCTCCATTCACCTGTGCAGGCACATTTTACTTCTCTGCCCATTGGGGTGTGCAAAAATATGTCTCTCCTTACCTGTCTCCCTCCATAACCACATGTGGAAGCTGTTGTTGGCTGACCTGTCAGCCAACCATATTAATATAAATTGGTGCAGCGTCTTGGCAATGGCCTGTGTGAACCAAGGCTCCCTCCAGAGCAGTGCTACCACAGCAACGCAGAGGAGCCTTGTATTTGCTTCCATTCTGATTTGCTGTAACTCCGGGGACCTCACACCACCAGAGCTCTTCTCATCCTGGAGCCCTAGGCTTTGCTCAGTAATTTACACCAATATAAAGTTAATGCAGGATGCAAAGGAAGACAGAAAATCAGGGGTTCTGTGGGGAGCTGAGGAATAAACAAGCACCTCAACTAATAGGATTAAACTTGCTAGATTACGAGTGTGTCGAGTTTACAAACAATCAGATTGGGGCCATGCCCTCAATTTGCAGCATTTGATGCTACAGGTGGCAGCAAGCCCTGGGGCAGGCACACACAGCCTTTTGGTACGTGCATATTCACACTTGGAAGCTCCATATAGTGCCCTCATCCTCTCCAGCCAACCATTTTCCTATTTTCCTTTCAGCACATTAAGTGGATTTCTACCTCACCCTCCTCTGACCATGTTCAGTTCTCCTGTCACTTGCCACCACACTGATGACATGGGTTTGCTAATGGCCTCTGCACAGCAGAGAAGCCAAGTGCAACCTGAAGCAGACCCTTTGCAGAGAGTAAAAGAAAAAGTCTGAAAAATGCCTCCACAGGAGTGAAGAAAACCTGGAAATACAAGTCTCTTTGGTCTTCTGTAGCATAAACAGACACAGAATCACACACACAGAGAATGTTCTGAGTTGGAGGGGACCCACAACGACAAAAGGTTGGATTGATGAAGTCCGGTTCTGATTACAGATTCTCTGGTGAGATGTGAGCCCCAGAATTGCCTCAGTGTTCTAATCTGTCTGTTCAGTACATCTTTGTAAACCCCTGTAAATTAATGAGCCAAAGTAGGATCTCAAAAGGTTTTACACCGCCCCCAATGCAGCGGAGAGAAAGGGACTGTGTCCTGGGCGAGGGAATGCCCTGGACAGCAGGACCTTGGATCGTTCACGGTCCAGCTCTGACATGTGCCAACAGCACAAACAGAACGAAAACAAGATAATTAGGAAAGCACCTCTGAGGAATATTTCCCTTCTAAGGCAGACGGGAGAAGTTATTTCTTGGAGCTCTTTTCTTCCCTCGTCTGCCACAGCCCAAGCGGCTCAGCTTTTCCACAGAGCTGAAGCAATTCCTTAGACAAAGGATGTGCCGGGAGCTCGGTTGCATCATTGCTGCCGACTCCGGCAGGCTGCTGAGGAGGTGTGCGATTCCATCTCCGCGGAGATGCTGCACCATCAGTGCCGGGCAGTCTGACCGCACTCACCTCCAATTCTGCCAAGGGAAACGTGCTACAAGGATGCAGCTGCCTAGAAATTATTCTGAGCTGCTCAGGTTGGATAAATTAGAAGAGATTTTTCTTCTGCATGTTTTGTTTTTCCTCTGCGGCAATGAAGAGGAAAAACACTTGAGCCTCCTGCCTTGGAGCTGCCTCAGTTGCTGGGTGTTAATTGGCAGAGAAAAAAATAGCAAAGGTTGTTTCGCAAGGTGGTCATCTACTGCCAGAGTGGATAAAATGGCAGATTTCCTCAAAGAGGGAATTGGGTAATTTCTGAGACTGGTAGAACAATGTTTCTATTAACAGGATCATGTTCAGAATCCTCTGAACACCCTTTCCAAATACATTTTTAACTGGTTGACTCTTAAGCAAGGGAGAGAAGTAACACTGTTAGGAAGGACATGGGAAAGCAATATGAACTACATTACTTTGGTTTTAAAAGCAGCTTTAGGAACAGATTATCAGCTAGTGTAAATCAATAAATCTGCAGTGTTTTTAATAGCTCTTCCTCTGCAAATAGCACCTCAGACCTTCCTGTTTACAGCATCTCAGAATCTTGCTTTGGGGATATTCTATTGTCAAGATGGATCTATTTTTCTAACAGGTTTTTTTTCAAACACAACTCGAAATGTGACAGCCAGACAACTCCCAAACCAGCGCTGCTAATGGATTTCTGCAAGTTCAAGACCTGTATGCACTGTGCTTTGGGAATATGTTTGTTTGGAGTGCTATCAGAAATAGCATCTCTACCACTGTGCATGGGTGCTACCCACAAGTAATACTTCTACAGCTCTCCACTCAGAGTTCAGCATCTTCCTCCCAGGTGAAAGGAGAAAAGGGGATAAAAACTTAAGAGTATTGTGCCTAGCTGTTACAAATCCACTTAACTGGTAATTGATGTAGCTGAGGATGCAGCCTCCTATCTCTCACACGAAGTTAGCAGCACAGAGGTAGTTAGCCTGCTCAGGAGGGAGTTCAGATATCGAGGGATGGTGCCCAAATGATGCCAACCAGAACCCCTGCGACCTGACACCAGCATTACTGATGTGCAGGGGAATACAGCATATAAAGAAAATATTTGAGAAGGGTGAGGACCTGTTCTGCACCATCTGGCAGGCACAAGGTGTGCTCTGGGTCCCACAAAACGGTGCAGCAGTGGCTCTTGGAATATCCCAGTGACCCTGGACACATGGCAGGTGCCTAGGGCACAACACCCTGGGAGCTGCTGTGAGAGCACACACCACTATCGATCCCCCTGTGAGGATGATGCTCAAACTGTGTCAAACTGAGAGCAAGGCCAGTGGGCATATCTTGGGAATCCAGCACACTACCCCTTTACTCTTACTACTGCAGCGTAGCCTGGTAGAAACAATAAAAACCTTGAGGCTATTTATGTTTATTGTGTTCATTTTCCACATTTCTGTCCAGAGAAGCAATGCAAGGCAGCACTGAGTGCAGTGTGGTCCATGCTGGTACACCTGTACACCACCAATATCCACGTTCAGTGAGGTACTATCTGCAACCTCCTTTACATTAATCAGCACTCGCTACTGGTATAGCTTTCCACTTGACAAGCAAGGTAGGAAGCTTTAGCCTGGCAATACCAGACTCCAGCCATTCAATATGTGAGTTTGGCAAAGCCTGGCTGGTGGCTGAATTCAGACACTTGTGAACAGAGGTAGCTGTTGCACTGTGGCACTGGCCATGTTCCCAGTCTGGGGCCAAGGTCCTTGTCTGCAGTGTGTCATGGAGCGAAGCCTCTCACTAAGCTTGGATGTGTTCTCCCTTGTAGATACCATCTAAAATCTGGTTACATGACCCAGGGAAGAGACAACAGCCATGGACATTTCTGCAATCAACATGCACTATTTTTAGATGAGAAGAAGTAGAAAATAGCGAGACAGCACAGGGCAACAGAGAGCAGCACTGGTGAAGCGCTAGGTGGGGCATCAGAGCTGGAAAGGCAGGAGGGAGAGAACACTGCCCCAGTCCCTCCATCCGCTGGCTGATGAGGCAGGTTGGACACATGGAATTGAAGCTCTGTCCAAGACAAGACCCAGTGAGGCTGGAAGAAACCTCTGGGGTTTATAATTTCTGCCTGAACTGCAAAGAGGTGCTTTTTCCTTCCTCATAATTTTTATGCTAAATTGTTTCAAATTCTTGGCTTAGGAATGTGGAAAAAATATAAAATTATGAGTGTGAGATAAACTGTCTGCTTAGGCACCTTCAGGACTAGAAAATGCTGACACAGGCCATCAGAACCAGGAAATATCAGAATTGCTTTAGTTAGGCTGCAAAAATGACATGCAATTATCAAAACCATTAGAAAAGGCTGTATTTGCAGGGAATCCACACAGAAATTTAACTATTACCGCAGCCTCTAGATTTTTCAGGGGTTCCTTAATGTCACAAACTGAATCAAACCAGGACAGAGACATCTGCATGAGGGGACAATCCTTCTGTGGGGCTGAATGCACACAGGTCACTAATTCCATGCTAGAGACAAGTCAAACAATACAAACCAAAAGTAGCTCTTGGGGATGTTGTGACCTTTGCTGTTACAGATTGGTTTATTCCAAATGACAGGAGCATTTAAATAACTGGGTAACAGTTTCCCCTCCAAAATTGCGTTTCTGGCTACATCAGATATTGCTGACTCTTAAATTATAGTTTGCCATAAAGTATGTTTTCCAGTCTTTGCTCCACAGGAGCTAGATGGGACAGTGATATCATTCCTAAGGAAAAGCCACAAACGCATAAGTGAGCTACAGTCAAATTCAATTAAAAACAACACAAGTATTTAGACTTGCAAAGAACAAAACTTTCCACAGCCAGCTGGCCTGGGGGGATGAAAAAAAACCCAAAATCAATGCTTGGTTTGTGCAGGCTCGCTTGTGTAGCAGCAGATTTGACTCAGTGTGTTGGCATTTTGGATGCAAATGCTCCAAGGGCTGCACTAGCAGAATGGACTCTGCATTGAATAGATATAAAGGCCTGACTGTTGAAGAGCCTCATTGGTGCACCGGTGAGAAGCAAATCCAAACTGAAGCCTGGACTAACAGCGGGGCAAACAAAGAGCAGCCAAGAGGGACTGGGGCTGCAACAAGAGAGCAGGCATGGAGCAACAAGCTTCTGCAGTGAGAAACAAGCTAAAACAAAAGGCTGGTTTGGAAAAGCCTTGGCAGGGGAAGGAACAGGGCACATGCAGACAGATTTCCTCCAAATGGCCAGCTAACCACTGCTGCTTGTAAAGCTGTGCACACATGGTGCTGGGGGTTAGTGGTTAATCGGCAGCTGACTGAGATCCACCCTGTCTGTGCTGGCATGGAGAGGCATCTAACAAACAGGCTGGGGGGAATGAGGCTCAACAGCATCACACCCAGGTGTCTGACTTGCACCCACGATTATCTCCACAACCAGCAGCACAAGAGACACAAATATGAGCCTTCAGAGGCTTCTGTGTGTAACACAGTTCCCTGCTGTGGTGTGAAACACCCTGGTGCACCTTTATTTTCAGAGGTGGCAATTCAGGAACAGTGCTGGTCTTCTCCTTGTCATAGGCAGCCTTGGATGCATTGGCCCATCTCAGGCTGTGGCCTGTGGAAGTGTTCTATAGAATTCAGTGAGCTTTGGACGAGGCTCTGCAGCTCGGCAAGAAATAAGTCTCCATGACTGATAAATTAATACAAATCCATATAGAAAAGGATGAGTTCAAGGCACTGCCCAGGGCCCACCACATGCTGTACTTCAGTCTTTTTATTACTTCTTTGAGGTTACATAAGAATGTAAATTACAAGTTTATTCAGAATGGCACCCCGTGCACTGATGGGCACGTCTTCCAACTTGAGCCACCTGAGTGGAAGCCCAGGACTCAATGAGCAGTGTCAAGCTTCAGGGCACAACCTGGATCGCTGCAGG
Source organism: Pitta sordida (assembly GCA_013390025.1). Taxonomy (NCBI): domain Eukaryota; kingdom Metazoa; phylum Chordata; class Aves; order Passeriformes; family Pittidae; genus Pitta; species Pitta sordida. The sequence continues at coordinate 300,141 of WEKX01022782.1, read as the reverse complement.
GCTCAGCAGGGAATCCTCCCCCTCCCACTCCTACAGACCCGGCTGTATTGCCCAGGGAGTATTTCCAGTTGAAGCAAAGAGTCAGCCAGGGGCAAAATGAAGGACTAATGGTCTCATTTGGTGTGGCAAATCCTCTGAAATCCACTAGCAATTTAGGAACATAATCCCCTCATTTTTATTAGTGGCATGCTTCAGTCTTCCTTACAAATCAGAGACTACAGTTTCCTTACTTTACAAACTTATACACAGTGATTTCTCTCAAAACAGGATGGACTCACCAAACTGCCTGGTCGGAATGTCTTTGCCCCTGAACACAGTGAGGATTAAGGTGTGAAATTCCTATTAGGGCAAGGGGATTAGGCTGTTGCATTTACATAAGGATTTGACACAGAGGATCAGTTCATGGGTCGGTGTGTGCAGGCTGATGCACAGCCTCTGTGAGGGGCTAATAGCTGATGTTTCAGAAGACAGGCAAGCTCCTCCTTCACAAATGTACTTACATCTTTCTGCATGATGCTGCTCAGAAAGGCCAATTCCTTCTTGATCCCTTCAGCAATCACTATAAACCCTAAAGCATGAGCTACAGGATTGCCCCGATTATTGTCTTGATACATTTACATCTGAAGCAGCATGGAAAGTAAGCAGTGAGGAAAACTGCTAGATTTGGAATCAATCAAAATCAACAAAATACCCATGCATGCAAAAATATCTGGGAAGCAGCAGCTCAGGGATGAAAACTATGCCATAAGTACCTATGTAAGAGTGACAAAATGTTTTCAGATCAAAAAAAGAGACTATAACTCTACCACATGTTTTTTAACAAAGAAATGCCACCCAGGCTGCTGTCTCTTCATTGAAATGGTTCATGTAGTACATCCCTGTGCAGGCACATGAACACAAAAAAAGGTCCAGTATCTGCAAGTGTCTCCTAGACCACCTGATATTCCAACATATGAATGCGAGGCACTAAAATTCAGAGTCCTCCTCCTCACAATCAGACCAGCAGCAGCTCTGTATGCAAGATTTAGCACCTGTGTTTAGCCCTAGGAGTAGAGCAGCCCAGAATCTCAAAAGGTAGTTTTATTTCTTTGTGCTTCGGGGCTTTTGATCAGGGAAGTCAATGCAGAAACCAACAACACGTTCTGGTCCTGAGTTTAACAGCAAGTCCTTGGTACATTAATATATTAATTTATCCATGTTAGTGTGCATTTCATCAATGAATGTAAATATTCAGTGTTAGGGTTTGTTTGGTTACCACATAGAACCTTGCATAATTAAATCACACTAAATCAGCTGACACCTGACTAGAATATATATTATTTATACATATATATGTCAATATATTATTCATTGTTTTTTCTTTCACAAAATCTGAGGACCAGTGTACTCTTTCGAGACAGAGAAGTCATTAACAGCTATTTCATAGATGGGACCTGCACACCATAAGATTATTACAGGCAGGCAGTAACACACTGGATTAAGGAACAATAATCCATAAATCCAAATCCTTGTCTCACACATTGCTTTTATATAGAACCTGGTAATAGCCTGCCTGAACCAGCAGTGGTTCAGAACCTGAATCACACCCTTTAATTTTATTCCTGCATTTCTGAAATAACAGGCACATGCTGTCACTCCCCTGACTCAGGAAGAAAAAGGTAGATGTTAAAGAAGCCATAAATAGTATCTGCTGGTGCTCTCTTTCCTATTATGTAGACTTTGATTCAGGTCCCTGCAATTAACAGGAACAAGAGAAAGACAAATAAAATTATCCCAGCTGTTTGTGGCGGACAGCCCTGGCCTCCCAGCTGAGAGCTCTTTGTGCTGCTGAGAGCGTCACCAAGCAACGAGCCCTTGCAGCTGCCAGACTACAAAAAAGAAGTGAAAGCATGACTTATGGAAAGGAAGCACATGTGAAGGTTGGGACTAAATCAATCTCCGCTTTGTCTCCTGCCTAAATATGGCACCGGAGATCACCCTCAATGGATCTCACCCGCTGAGGGGGCAGAACCCGGATGCTTATTTTGCTTTAGAAGCCAGGTCCTTGCAGAACTAAACCCAGGTAGTCTGTAAGCTGTATCTGGATGCAAGGGAAAAAAAAGAGGGATTCAGTCTGTTATGATGCTATTGAGACTTAGTATTCCTCATCAATCTTAGCTGGTGGTCCAAAAAAGCAGCAGAAGGTGGCCCCCAGTACAGCTGCCAGAATGACTATACTGTCCCACTTGTAAGCCAAACCCACATGTAAGTCAAGTGGAGGTGAAAAAAGATTGTCTGATAATTGAAACAATATGGCAAGGGAAGCCAAGCAACAGGCAAATCCCCGTGCATACAGGCAGGGAATAAAGAAAATGGGAGGGGAAAAAATGGCGAGGTGAATGACCATTTGAACTGTACTCAGTGTATTACTGATGTATTGCAGTGTTGGCTCCTAGAAAACTGTTAGAAATGGGTAATATTTTGATTACCTGAAGAATCCAGGTAGGGTTGAGAAACCCTGCCCAATACAATCCCTGAGCCATATCATCCCTCCAGCTCTCAGCAGTTTTACAAGTGAATCCTTTTCTGTTTTACCAAAACACAGCTAAGACATAGATGTGCGAAAATGTTTCCAACTTGGACATTAAAGACAAATTGATAAACTCATTTCAGCCTCCCCATGAGTTTAATGTGTCACAGCGCTCCTGTCTGAAAACACCAAATTAATTGCCTGTCAGTCACACACTGTAGGTGAATCCAGGACTCGTGCCAGGAGCCCTGAGACCCACTCCTGAATCCCTGAAGCACATCTCTTCTCATCTGTGGCATATTTCCTGCAGCAACTACCTTCCTCTGGTTTTGAGAGAAAGAAGGCCTTTGTGAGCTATGCTTTGAAGAAAGAAACAAGTCGGTTTTCACTGGTGATAAATACTATGAGATCTGTAAATCACTGCTCAGTGCACTTTTCACCCAACTTTATTTTTCCTTCTTTACTGTCCATTGTACACTGCATTGGCCTCTTCACACAGGCAACTGGAAACAAACCAAACAATGAATGTCAGGATCAGATAGCAATTTTCACAGCGCCCCTTTTCTGGAAGAAGAAGCTTTCTGCAGCGCCAGGGTAAAATGGAGGAGTTCTGCACTATTTGACACTAAATCTCCTGCCAAGAGCAGCGCAAAAACTTTATGAGAAAAATCATGATATGGATAAAAATTCAAGGACAAGCAGACATTTCCAAAGCTGTTCTCCATTTTAAAACTGCAAGAAATGCCAAGATTGTAAAGATTTCTCTTGCTCTACAGTGCTAAAAATAACATTCACCAACAACTCCGTCGAGTCTCTTACACAAAATTCAACCTTATGGCTTTCATTTTGATGCGAAATGTACACACCATTTTGCAACCCTCTGTGACTAGGGTTGTCTAAAATGAAGGAAATCCCCCGTGCCATTTACTCCCAAAATATTAAAATTCACTACAAGCAAAAAGATGCTTCAAATTTCAGCATTAAAATTTTTCAGCATTGGTATTAAGAGATGTAAAGTTCTTGTTTCTAATCCATTATGAAGGGCTTTCAAGTAGGAAATAATAACAGACTTAGTTCCTAGTGTTGGCTATCTAACTCTACTCTTTGATACACTTAATTTACATGTAATCCTGCAGCCTGCCAGAAGTTGATAAGGTTCCTGATATCTGCACATTTGAGAAGGGGAAGTTTAGTTCATGAAGGGCTAAAGCTGAGCTCCTAAATGGAAGACTGCTGAAGTTTAAGGTTTTAAACAGATTTTTGGCTTGTCTGCAAATTCTTCTTAGCATTTCTCCCCAAATAATTATTCTGCTAAGTTTAAAATTCTTGACGAAGTTGAAATGGCTGCTCTGGATTTTTACTTATTTCCATTATTAAAATATTTTATGGGTTTCTGTGTTATGTGGTGTTGAAGAAAAGTGAGGGGCATATTTTTCTCTCCACTCCAGTGATACTGTCTTATATACAAAAAACGTGTAAAAGTTACATATTAAAGAAGAGGTTGTTACAAATATTGAGTGAGTTAGTTAGTTAGTGGCCCTACAGCACAATGCACCTGACTAAGAACAGACAAGTACATCAAGAGCAAAACTTTTGTTAGCACTACTTTTTGTGTCCCTAATGTAAAGAGTAGGATCACTCCATGCAGTTTTGACAAACCTATTGCAAGTGTCCCACCACAGAATCATAGAATAGTTTGGGTTGGCCCATTCAATTCTATCCCCTGCCATGGGCAACGACACCATCCACTATCTCAGGTTGCTCCAACCTGGCCTTGGACACTTCCAGGGATGGATTAGCCACAGCTTCTCTGGGCAACCTGTGCCAGTGGTTAATCACGCTCATAATAAAACTTTTTCCTTTTTATCTAATCTAAATCGATTCTCTTTTTAAAACCCTCATCCCATTGCAACAATCCCTGCTAAAAATGTGTCCCCATCTTTCTTATAAGCCCCCTTTAAGTACTGAGAGGCTGCACTAAGACATCCCACACAGTGGGATAATGTGTCACCTGGCTGCTGAGTGTTTGGGTATTCCTTGCCTATAGACCTACAACTACGACTTCTCTCAGCTTCTTTGCATAACCAGACAACTTGGACTTCCAGAAGAAGTTTACCTGGGTGCCAGGTCATCTCCACACCTCACCCACAGGCAAACTCCCAGGTTCATACCTACAGGCACAAAACCACACCAAGACTTGGCAGCTGTGGAGAGCCACGTAAGCCTGGGTGCCTCAGCACTCAACACTGCAGAGTATACACACTCTGAACATTTGTAACGTGCTTTGTGCTTCACCAAAGCCCAGTTCTACTGCATTAACAAGAATTTCCAAGCACCTGAGTGAGCTGCCCTGTCCTGCCTGCCTGAGGAGAAGATGGGAGCATTGCAGAGGGCTTCTCACTGCAAAAGCTGCTTACTTTCTTCCATATTCTGAGACATGTCTGAGAACATGAAGAGGTGAAGTGGAAAGGTAAATGGAATAGAGCAATATTTTTAAAAGGCTGCTCCTTTCTCTGTGCATTTTGAATGCACACCATATGCTTTAGCATGCTGTTTTGATTCTGTACTAAGATATTATTTACTAGCCTGCCTCAGCAAGACCAATTTTCTCTGCAGAACAGTTATTTTTAATTTAAAAAGATCAGTGTAAGAGTAATTTCTTCCAGTGTCTGCTGCTCTGCATTTACAATCATCCATTATATTGACTGTTCATCTCAGCAAGTCTCTCTCTTGTCTCCCAACTTTCTTTATTCCAATAATTCTTTCATCATCTTCATTAAAGCACTTCTACCTCCAGGTCATCCAAGACAGTAAACATCACTTGTATATTGATGCTTTTTACTCTGTCAAGAAGTTATTTCTACCCTAGTTTCTTCTTCTGAACCTGTTTCCCATCTGTGATAACATTTTTCCTTCTTATCCCTACCTTAGGTTCCTTCACAGATTCTTGAAGGAGCATTTCTTTCCTCATGATGTTTTCAAGTCCAAATGTCCAGTGGCTCTCTCCGATACATGATTTTATTGGTTCTATTATTCTATACCAATAGATCATCAAGATTAAAGTTTTTCTTGCAGAAATTATTTTTGTTCATATCCTGTTTTGCCATGTTGTTCACAATTTTACCTTTCTTTTTAGTTGATTTACCTAGTACAGAAGCTGAGTTTCCTTATGTGTTTTCACCAGCAGACCTATAGAGGAGAACACGTACCATGAGTCACCATTCCCAGCCTCTCTGTCCACCTCTCAGCACTACTGTGGGCATGAGGGAGTGAGGAAGGGCACAAGAGATTATGTCAAGAGTGCAGGGGCACAGCGAGAACTCGAGGAAATACTTCTTTCACAGAATCACAGAATATTCTGAGTTGGAAGGGACCCACAAGGATCATCAAGTCCAACTCTTAACACTGTCTCCCTGGCGGGAATCGAACCCAGGTCTCCCACATGCCAGGTGGGGACACTTACCACTGTACTAAAGTGGAATCATGCATACACCACAAGAGGTTTTCCTAAACTAATTTTCGTCTCCTGCTCAAAGGACCCGAATGAAACATCTGTAGCCATAAGCTGTTCTCCCAGCAGCACGGTGAGCATGGCAAGGTCTGTCAGGTGGCGTGGGGCTGCCATAAGCAGGGATTGATGACCACAGCCAGGCAGTGGCAGAACCAGAGCCGTGGGTCCTGCAGCCACAGGGGATGGAGCACCAGATCAGCAGCAGGAGCAGATGGTGAGGGCAGGGGAGCAGGAGGAAGGAGCCCGAGTCCTGCTCGCCCCTGCTGCCCCGCAGGCTCACTGGCTGCATAATTATTCCTGTGGAGCCAATAAAGCTCCTTGTGCTTATTGTCCTCCAGATAACAGAGCTCAGACCTGGAGGACTGACAGGACTGACCTCTCACACCAGTTGTGGCTGAAGCAAAATCCCCAGGAAAAATCCTTCTAATGAATGGTGTATATTATCTCATCTTCCCTGTGTCTGGTTTTTGTCCATTTTGTTCATAACTAAGTCCCCAATTTGGGTTTAAAAAAAAAAGGGAAAAAGAATTACTAGAAGGCAGGATTCATCTCACACCCACTCTAGCTGAAAAATCCTTGATCTGAAGTATTTTTCAAGACAAAACAAATTAGAAAAAAGCACCATAAGCTAATACATTCTATTTCCTATTCATTTTATATTATGTGGATCATTTAAAAACTGTTACTAACAATAAGATTTGCATGTACCTCAAAGAATAATGTAAAAGTAAGCAAACATTTTCAAAGTGCAGTTAAAGGCTGTAGTAGTAAAAGCAATAAGGACTGCCTTTAGTTTTGGTTTACCAGGGTGAAGAAAATAAAGACAATAACGTGACTCAAGGATATCACTGCCAGGGATAGCCTCGGGGATCCCTTAACTAAGGGAAGAGTTTAGATAGTAAGCTGAGCGGCAGAGTTGTGTTTTACAACACTTAATAAAATGTATTTATACAGACAGAAACAGATGTGCTCAATAAACACACTACTTGCAGTTAACCAGAGAACCAGAACTACATCTCTTAGCACAGGCTGTTACTATATATCTACTATACATTTACCAAGACTCAGCAAGGCTTGGCTGCATGTTCACAGGGGAGAGGGTGTGTCTGATGGCTTGGAGCAGTGAATGCTCTGGTTATTAGCCCTGCTTATTTTTCCCTATTCAGTCTGAGCAAATCTCCAGGAGCAGGCCTGCAATTCCAGCTCTGTATGATAATCGATTTGCTGCAGCCCGAGGAGCCCTCAACAGTGGAATCGCCCTCAGCTTTCACAGCTTCTCTCTGCACCTCCTCATATACACAGGCCTGTCTTAGTCCACTCTGAAAATCTGGGTGGACCAGATCCAAATTTTTTCTCCTCCACTCCTTCAGACACTTTTATAACACACATTTCTGTATCAAGATCTTTTGTCATCCCTGGCAGAGGTCAGGGTGGATGGAAGCTGTTTTCCTCTGCACATGAGCAAAGCTATGACTCCTTCCCTCCCTGTCCCATACAGAGACCTTTGACTGACTGGCATTGTGTTCAAAAGACAAGATGAAGAGGCTTTTGACAACCTCTTGCACTCTGTCTGGGCCCTTTGGCAACATGGATTCATTTCCTTAATATTTAAGCTCCATCAAGACACAGATACTACATTTAAAAAATGAATAATCACTGGCTCATTTCCATATGCAGTTTCAGGGCAGAGAAAGAAGGAAATACTGTTGGATGACAGCTCTATCACATAATTTCTTGCCAGACTCAGTTACCTGGCTGTTTGCCTTCACCCACACTTAGTGCAGGCTCTTCCTAAAGAAAGATAGAGGGGTGAGCTGTGTCATAACTTACCTGCTACTGACTGAAAACAATCTTTTGACTGAAAGCCAGTAGTAGCTGAGAAGGGGAAAGAAGTGGTTTCAGGCAGACAGGAAGAAGAGGTGGAATTTGCAACAAGATGTGGAATATGGCACCAACCATCATGAGATTCTCAAAATGTCTCACAAAGGCTGAATTCAGGGTGGTATTCACTCATTTGGTGAGTTACTGCAGGTAAGGAGAGCTGAGAAAACATACTATACATAAGGTCACCTGCAGCCTAAGACTAAGGACCATGGCACACCAGAACAAGCAAGACATTTCACCATTACAAACAGGAAAAATACAAATATTTCATTACTCTGGGTGATCAAAACAAATAAGACAGTTACCAGAGTCCACACCTTGAGGTGTGGGCAGAATCCTTGCACAGAATCCTTTCGGTGTAACCTCCTCCCTCTTGGAGCAGGAGGACTCCCATTCAATATTGGTGGGATTGCTACTGGAGGGCCAAAGAGGAACCAGAAACTTAGTTTCATGCGATGATACAAACCAGCAATCAAACAAAACCTACAAGGCTTTCTTGACTTGTCATCAGCTCCAGATATTCAGCTTTATTTCCCTTGCTCATTTTCAGCCCATTTATTCCTAGATAAACCCTGTGGCACTACGGTGAATAATCCCCTTCTCTCCTGGGATTCAGAGCGAAAAGGGAACATGTCACTCTGTATGACAGAAAGAACTGCTAAAATAAAGACGCTAGCGAGGATTGAATTTTCAGCATACGTCTCTTTTGGGGTGTGAATAGCACCAGGATGCAGTAATAGGGGCCATGTACTTCTAGGTCACCAGGTCAGCTCTGACTGCATCTTTCAACAATTTTGACAGCCTGCCATCTGTGACACAAGTAGCAGGTGTTCCTGTGGAGCTTGGTCAGTGCATGGCTGCTAGCAACACTCGTGTTACCAGAAAATCAGCAATTTCCAGCAAGCAGCAGTGCAACTCTCTAGCCTGCTTGTGGACTGGGAGCCTTGTTGCCTTCAGAGGACACACAGATTTTTACCACAGCCACTGCTTGCATAACAACAAATTACCAATGAATGCACAGCACCAAAGCCCTGTGGATGGCAGGTAACTCATCCAGAACCTGGAGCTAAGGAAAAGTAATGGCAAAACATACAGCAAAGTCTGCAAGAGGACTGTTTCCCCTTGCTTCACACATAGAATTATAGAATGGATTGTGTTGACAAGGACCTGACAGATGATCTGGTTACAAACCCCTGCCACGGGCAGGGACACCTTCCACTATCCCAGGTTGCTCCAAGCCCCATCCAACCTGGCTTTGAACACTTCCAGGGATGGGGCAGCCACAACTTCTCTGGGCAACCTGTGCCAGTTAAGAATTCCTTCTCAATATCTAATTTAAACCTGTCCTCTGACAGTTCAAATCCATTTCCTCTTCCCTCTCTTAGTGAGCTGGTTGAATACCACACTGATGGCAACCAGGTCAGTCTCAATGTTTACAGAAGAACAAGTTTGATCAAGACTTTAGCTGCTGATATCAGCCTCCTTCTGCTTTCAGAATACCAGGAATTAGGATTCAGAGTGTTCTAGATAGGCCCCTTTTCACCCAGATTCCATGGCTCACAGACCTTAGGAAACAGAAATTAATAAGTATGAAGTTTCTGAATAACATCTCAGAAAGTCTTCTGAATATTTTATCATAAGTACTTAGATACACATTCATGGAAGATCAGCTTACTCATTCTAGCGATTGCTAAAATCCTTGTGGGATACCTGCGGACTAATTGGTTTTGTCTGTGTTAATGTCTAGTCACTGCATGAATCAGGCAATGCTGAACTTCCAGATTAGACTGAGAGCTCCCTAAAGATAGAGAACTAGGCTGTGTTGTCTGGCACTGTAAGTGACTTGAGTTCAGAAGTTCTTCAGTCCATACATTATTACTAATCCTCCTTGCATGACACATGGCTGCTAGAGAGGAGTAATCTCACGCAAACACCCCAAGTCAGAGCAGCCTGCAACAGCACTGAGCGGGAGTGAAGCAGGGAGTTAATCCCCAGCCGGAGAGATCTGCCAGAGGAGGAGGCAGCTGTGGGCTAAGATCCTGCCTGCACCATTCCCCTGCCAGTGCCTGAGATCCAGACCTGTCCTCTTGGTATCAAAAGGGGAGATTTATGCGAGGCCTGGCAAATCTCAGCTGTTAACAAAAGAGGGAAGGACTGAGAAAGAGATGCAAACCAGATACAGTTTTGTTGTCACAGCTCTGTGCAGCAGGCAGGGAACGTGGGACTCGCTGCTCCACTGTAAGCACTGGCTGCTGCAGAAAGGGTGGGATGCAGGACACACTTGCACCCATCCTCTGCTCTTCCCTCCCATTTGCTTTGGGAATAGATCCAGCTTTACAAGAGTGCCTGAAGCTATTTTGTTCTGGGGTTACTCCAATGCAGTTTTCCAATATCCAAAGGGGCAGCCAGCTACCCAGTCTTACGAGTATGAAGAGTTCTGACATCCTTCCCCTCAACATGTGTAATAACACAAACCAATTTTCTTGCTTTGTAACCTTGAACCTCATGCCTCAGGGTGTAAGTTAACTGTCTCCTGGATTTTAGAGGGAATAGTTTCCCTCTGATCTTTCAGCCATACACATCCTATTAGGTACAGCACAGAGGTATTCACCTTCTTCTTAAGCACCAGTTACAGATTACAGCCATTAGAAGCATTTCTATATTTTGGTAGAAACCCTTTTCTATGTCTTATTGATACAATTTCACTAATATAATCAATAGAGCTACATTGTCTTGACAGTTTGGTCCACTGCTGTTATCCAGACTTGAATTTTGTTTCCAAATACCAGTTTAAATTCAGTGCAGCATTTCCAAAATTTGGTTGGTTTCTTCAGTACAGCTTGTATGGACGCCTCTAAGGAATATTTTTACTACGTAGTACGTATTACAATACTTAGGAAGTGCTTTATCAACTAGTTTGTTGACTTTGATCACAAAGTCCCAACCTTAAACTTGCTGTGAGTTGTTATCCTGCTTCTCCCTCTCTAGCTGCTTCCCTTCCTCAATGCGCAGAATCTAAAATGAAACAGCAACTTGTTCCCTGGCCAGGAGAGTTGGGCTGGCCCCTGAGGCACTGGCATCAGCTTTGCAAACAGAGAACCAACTTCACTCATCACCTGCCATTTGATATCCTTATCAAAGCAAAGGCTGCTAGAGGGGGCCATTTTCTTAAGACCAGAAATTCTTTGGGGAGCACAGTGCCCTGACATATGGAAATGTATGTAATTTCATCTGATGAGACAGCTAACACTCGAGTGGAAGAGCAGCACTCTGTCTCGAATAGGCAGCAGCCAATGAATAGCACATGTGTGACTTCTCCCTGTGCTTGAAGGTCTCAAAGGCCAGAAGAGATCATTGGATGTTAGTATGACTAAAAACACAGGCTGTTCTCTGCTTGTTGACCAGAATATTTATGTGGAACTGAAGCACACAAGCTCTCCCTGCTCTGAGCAGCACCTTATTCTGCTTATTTGGCAATGCTAATTGATGGGTCACAGAAGGAGTATTTAGTTAATTAAGATATGGAAATACATCAGACGGAGAAAAGACTGGGATTTCACACTACAAACAATATCTAAATACTAAAATATAACTTGACGCGCCTGATGAATTCCTATCACTCCAGAGCACCACCCACTCAGCCAATGACCAAAGAAAAGGGACTGATTTTGGTCACTATGTCTGTTCACACACTTGCTAAACAACTCATAAATCTTGGAATAAATTACAGTGCAGAAAAAGAGAAGTTCATGTGTGCAGAAGACATCAGCTTTTACAGGTCACTTCTTAAAAGCAGGAATGACTGCAGACTGCATCCACTTGAAAAGAAAGTTACAGGAAGCAGATGGGCCCTGGGCTGTCAGTGATGAAACAAGTTCCTCTGCTCCAGAAAACACCAATTCATTGTACAACGTGGTGAGAAAGAAGCTCAGGCACGAGCAGGACAGTAAATCTATGCAACATTTGCAAGGTCTAGTTCAGACTGCTGCATTCAAAATATCCGAATGCAACTTCATCCACAGTCTCAAATTCTGTTTTCTAATTCGGTTTGTTAATGACATGAGGCAGAAACTGTCATCGTGTGTTTATAAAGTAGCCAGTGCTCCCAGGAATCCAGACTTAGTTGGGTCACTGGATATAGCTAAGAGTTTAAAAAAGGAGAAGGAATCTACAAAAACAACTGTATCCCAACATGATCCATAGACCCAACCAAATTAAATCCTTTTTTAAATATATACGTATATATTCACACCTCAGCACAATAACAGTTGCAGTTGTGGAATCAACCGCTAAATTTCATCCATTATAGCATTTTTTTAATGCACTGAATTCTTTGTCCTATACCATTTGACCTATACGGCCATGAAAGTTCCAAAGTTATATCCCTGTTGGGATTCCCTGTCACAGCTCATTTTTGTCCAATGATTTAAAACCCCTTTTGAGTTCTGGGATGTCCGTCAAGAGGTGATGATAACCTCCAAGGAGGGAAAGAACTTGAGTACAGACAGGCACAAATATGTGCACGACCAACTTAAATAAACTACTTAAACACAAGATGCTAATTTAGCAGCTTCAAGGGCTGTATTTTTACAGCCAACCCAAGGCATAAAAAGAAACAAAATTTCATTAAAATAACATAACCTCACGGTTGTTTCGAGTGTTACATTTATTCAAACACAGCCCATCCAGCTCTCAATTAACTGCTTTCTCACTCCAACTGCAGCAGATCTGCAGTGCATAGAAATGTAATTATTCACAAAACACTCTGTCATTGCCACCACTGTCTGTACTTCTAAAGCATCTTGATTACTCTGCTGATGAGCACCAAGGAAATGCCTATAAATAAAGTAATCATCTCCCTCATTAAGTTCCAGCTCATGGACTGAGGAAGGATGATTTTCCTTTGTACGTTCCTTTTGTAAATTTTATCATTTCACAACAGAGGGAGTAACGTGCCTCTGATGACACTCAAAGAGACAGACTGTCAGAATTGTTGTCAGTATTTCAGCTTTCAGCAGCTTGCGGCTTTGCATGAATATTTTTCTCCTGAAAATAAAGTACTGTTTGTCAGAATTACGCATTCGGTCATCTCTTTCTAATGGCAGAATCAGACATGCAAAAACCCCTAATGTCATGTCAGGAGGTCAGATTTTATGAAGCAGTATGTCATGGAAACCCTAACAACAAGAACTACACCCACAGCAATGGCTCCAACTTCAACACTAACAACACACATAGGTGGAAAATTCCAAATAAGCTTAGATATAATAAAATAAAACAAACACAGAAGGAAGCCTTCCAATAAAAACAAAGCCTTGGTGAGCCAGGTTTGCTCTTCAGGAAGCTCTGACAGCAATTGATGCTGCAAACAGCTACATATCTCCTTATCATCAAATCACAAAATCACACTCTTCTCAATACACTAACATTGGTGTACATTTGAATACACTAAAACTCCAAATAATGTCTCCAACATGCATTGAAATACGTATCACATTTCATACAATAGTGAATTATTAAGCCAGTGAAACAAGGTAAAAGTAATATCTGTACTCAAGACAATAGTGAAATCACATTTCTGCAACAAAAACTGATGAAATTGTGAGGTTGCCCCAGTCAGACCAGTGCTGAATTAAGGGTCCATTCACTGTACAGCTGCCAGAGTCTGACAGAAGGAAAACCATGTTGCCTTTTATCTTCTGAGTCAAAAAGAGTCATGTATGGTGTGGTGCCTGCTATGGGGAACAGTTAGCAGTAGGAATTGCTAAATTACAGAGATTTTTGTGCCCCTTGCTCAGCTGTGGCCTGTCCACTGCAGCCTCTCCCAGACCAGATTGCAGTCTACCCCACAGCAGCCCTACTCCAGGCAATCTGCTACTGGAAAGCAAGCAGCATCTCCCAAATCCTCACTTGGGAACTAACACAATTTCAAAGGCTATTCCAGACACTGAGCCAGAAGCTTGGACAGTTTATGAGCTGATCCTGCTGTGTTCTCCAGCCAGAGGTGGAGGGGCAATCAACACTGACTCCTGTAACTAAAAGGGGAAGAAGAGAACAGTTTGATGGAAGCTCGTGGAGCATCCCTCTTTCTGCACACCATCCAAAGCAACATCTCACCTCCCAGACATCAGCTGCTCTCAAAGAACTGAGGCCATTCACAGGTTTAGATGAAGATGCTCGTTCACACCTGTGAGAGCAAAGGCTCTCTGTCTGTCAGCATGAGCAGGGAGCTGCTCTCAGAGCAGATCCACTTATTAAACCCTTTGTAAACCTGCTGTCACCCAACAGGCATGGTCCTGTGCCTGTGTATGAGTTCCTCAGTGAGGACACGTCATTTGACTCTCTCCTTCCTCAGTCCCCAGCCTCCTCCAAGGTTTCCAGTGCATCACCCCCTGTATCACTGCTTATTTACAGCACGATACTGTATCTATGGACAGTGTAGCTGGAGTGTCACCCCCTCACCTTCAAACTATATTTCTTAGGAGGAAAAAGTGCTGAGATGAAGCAAGAATATCAGACAGGTTAGAGTGACATGCTACTATCAGCTCCCAGGAACTACACCCGATCTGTGGAGGGCACTTTATGAACCTGTATTTGGTGTTGGAAGGTTGAATATTTTTATATGTAAAGGCTGAATGTTCCTTGTTCAATATTCAAGCCAGTACTTGAATAATTTTCTCCAGAGACAGGAAAGAGTTAATTTAAAGCAATAGCATCAATCCCTGGAATAGCCAGCGTCCAAACCCACACAAGAGCCACGCTGCCTCATTCCAGAATCTGGAGCAAGAAAAATAGTGACAAAAATAAGATCATTCCTCAATTACAAAAAACAGAACTGTTAAATCAAGCTCAGAATTGTCCTTGAAGCATCTAGCTCTTCCCAGTTCTAAAAATTATCCCCCACATTCCTTCAAGGGTTTTCATAGATACAGCAATATGAAATGTCTCACTGCTGTGTAGCTGCTAACAAGAGACAGATGTTTCCTTCAGTTCCAGGAACATGTAGACATGAAGCACATTATGATGACCCACTAAATACTTCTGCCTCTTTCTGCATGTTACCTCTTCACACATTTAGTCATGAAAATGCAACACTTTTCCATGCTTTTCCTTCTAACTGTGGAGCTGGCCAGAAGAGAATGCTTGGATCAATTACTTTAACTGAGCACGTCTTCATCAGAGGGGAAGGAAAGTCCAGCAACACATTTTCACTGAGTAAAACCAAAGCTTGAGATTTCTTGCACTTACTCCAGAGCCAAACCAGCTGGTGGCTGTGAGCCAAACTGCCCTTGTTATTTATTTAGCTGGTCCAGAAGACACGCACCACACGCCGGCGTGCGGGACAAGCATCTGTTCCACTCAGACCCTTGGCTACATTCTTTACTTGATATTAATATCAGGGAAAATTTAGTAACCTCACCACTGGCATGAGAAGCCATACTTCTCAAGAGAACAGATGGCAGCAATCATCTTGGCTTAATCTTAGGCTTCAAAAATTGTCCTGAGTCAGCAAAGCCTCAAGACAAGAGAAAGGAAGAGATGTAACATCTGTAAAATCTCCTACCTGTTTCCCATCCAAGGTATACAGCTTTTTGACCACTCCTGTCTCCAGTTTTATAGCTTCAGTGATGTCAGTGAGAACCTGCTCAAACGAATGAGCAGTTTTCTTGTTCAGGAGCACACGCACTGCCTTCCGGGGCTTCACCCCGCTCCGGATGATGGTCACCAGCTTGGGGCGCACGAAATCTTTGTTCTCCTTCGCCTGGGCACTGTTGCTGCTGGCCAGAGACTGAGGTGCTTTCTGGTTGGCAGATGTCTTCACGTTGACAGACCAGTTGGGGTTGACATTCTTGGTGTATTCCACCTTCTTGAAGAAGTTGTCAGATGAGCAGACGTAACTCTCCCCTTTGGAAAGGAATTAAGTTCTACAGTTACTACCATAAGGCTGCTGGTAAACGGACACTACATTTTCCTCCCATCAATCATGCAAGCCATTAATAATTGTTTTCATTAGCACTTCCATGACCGTTTGTTATGAAAACATTTTGCCTTATTTTAGTTTTATATTTATGATTATTTAAAACATGACTACTATTTCCACAAAGTAAGCAAGTGAGCCGTAGCTTGCGTCAGCTGATACAGACAACCACTCAGTCACATGAACCAGGGGTTAAAAAAGGTTGAGTTATAAAGGTATTCAGGTACCTAAAGATGCAACTAAGCTGTCTAAGAGCTTAAAAACACCAAATTCCATTCCAGCTCTATTATTTTGTAAATTTGACAGCTTCCTCTCCATCTTCACAGGCCTAGCTATTGCTTCAGTGTGTCATCCTCTGACAACAGGGCAGCAACATTCAGCCACAAAGCACCTTTTGCATCATGTCTCAAAAATAATGACAATCTTGCACTCAGTTGTCTCCACTAAAAGCAGCTTTGATAAATCTAGCAGGCATAACAAATATGCTTTGCGAGACCATCAGTGGTTTATTAGGGAACAGACCCAGTGGCAGCTGAGATTAAACACTACACCCAATACCACTGCTTGCTTTTCTATGGCTGGAACCAACCAGAAATATATTAAATCCAAATTTAGACATGGTAGAGACGGGTTACATGGTCTTGTTAGTAATTTACAAAAAGCCCTTCCCTATCCCACCCAAATTTAGTTTCAAGCCTTGTCTGTAATTTACAGGATCCTATCTATCTAAGGTTCTAAAAGCACCTTAAAGGATTTGTAGGATCTTCTTTTTGGCCTGCAAATCTGATGGATGCTGGAAGAGTTATTACTAGAATGAGAGTGTAAACCAGTATCCCTAAGGGAATGTAGCTGTCTAGTCTGAAATGACTCAGGCTGCTGAGCACTTGAAGATGCACTGAAAAAAGTCACTCACTGCTAGAGGAAGAAGCTTTTGTCTCGCCACTAGATAAAATTTTAATAGGAACTGAGGGCATAACCTGTAGGATTTTAGAGTTTCTTATGGTGTTTTCTTGGGCTGATCTTACAGAATTAAGTTCTTCACGAATTAGGACAGGATTGAAATCAAACTATAGATTAATCTATTTGGAGTAAGGAAAGAAAAAATTGCTTTTTCACATAACCAGACTGACTGCATTTCCTTATCTGTCCCTGGCTGCAAAATCCAGTACCTCAACACCTTTGAAAAGCCTACCTGACAGCCAAGTGAGGCTTCCCATTCCAGGATCTCTAAGGCAGGATTTGACATCCCATTAGCAAAGGTATAAATATGGATTTCCAAACAGCCCACTGATTTCCATGCAGCCCAGGTACGTAACATTTTCAGTATAATGTTCATACAGTCATCCCTCTGCTGACTAAATTGCATTTTTGATGGGGGCACCGAGATAGTCACTTCACAGAACACATGGTCAGGCCACTAACAGGCACAGAATAAACAGAAGACTTTATCAGGTCTATAACAATGATCTCTGTAGTATTTTCTGCCCTTGCAGTATATATCTGCCCCTGTTACTGCTAAGGGTTTCATGTCACAAGCAGCCACAGAAAAGGTGCAGAATGATAACTTATTTTACCCGACTCTGTACCCAGTTTGCCACAGAGTGATGCACACTGGTGGTGCTTTATATCACAAACTGCAGTTCTTCTCCATCAGTTGCACAAAAATTACTAAAACCCTTCATCAACAGTAAGCAGATATTTTGTTTTCCCTTCTGAAGATGAAACAGAAGTACAGCAGGGAGAAGAGAGCTGAAAAGGTTCATGATGAACACTGTCATTTGGGCACTTTGTCAACTAGTGTACCCCAAAACTAACACAATAATCCCACCAGGAGGCCCTGTTGGCCTGAACAAACAATAACAATTTGTATTTGCTGTCAGCAAAAACCCTCATTAAACTGATCATGTAGCAGTACCCATAGCTGAAGCTCCTTAATTCCTTACGTTTTGTGAACGTGACTCAATAGAAACTTAAATATACTCCACAGTGTACCATACATTAAAAGGAATTCCCACTGGAGATATCATTTTCCAGTAGCATTGAGTACTTTAAATCTTTCTGATTAATAAGTGATAAGTTGTGGTTTATTCATCTGCTTCAGCCAAGTAACACCTGGTGTGGATCAGGCCCAGGCTTCTCTCCAGTTTCACAATGGAGTGTAAGGGGCAGCGAGGGGAGTTTGGAATGCTCACAGGGAATTATCCCTGTCCTTAGAACCTGAGCCCTCCCAAGCCCATAATCCCTGGGTGGCAGAGCCTTTATAAGTGTGCTCAACAGAACTGTGCATTATCCTTTGAGAAAAGGGATTTCTATGTTTAAATGCAGCACTAAGTGATTTGAACACTGCTGTCACCCCTGCCCCAGGCTTCCCTGTGGAAGCTCCTGACCTCACCTGCACCTCTGCTTCCCTACCTGGAAAACAGAAGCAGCAATAAGAGCCACTGAAGTGTGGCAAGGCTTGACTTTCACCTGTATTTGTGTAACACTTTGGGATAGAATATGCCACAATGAAAGAAAGTATGTATTTGAAGTGTTGTATAAACACATGAGGTGGTGGAGTGTATTTTCCATTAATAAGTTTCATGTTTTAAAGGAAGTCGAAGAGATTCTTAGTCTGTTTGGTACACCACCATTACTCTTAGTTCCAGATGAATCCTTTTACATTCCACAGCTATCTAGTGTTTTTACACCAGTGTACACTTAAGGCAGTAGTGCCATGAAGACAATACTCTCATCTTATGACCCTCAAATATTAAGAAAATTATCATTCAGGTTCCTCAGTGAGGCACATCCATTTGCCAGCCAAGAACATGTGCTATTTCACTTCCCACAGTGGAGCTTCACTCCGAACATTACTGTGCTGGTAGCAGGATTGGTCAGGCATGGGCTGGAGTCCTGTGAACTTCCCAGCTCTGAACATACATATGGTGGCCAAGAGAGCATAAAAGAGAGAAATCTTAAGCGCTACCATAGAGGGGGAAGTGGTTTCTTGGTTTCTCTGCCACATCTGTCTATGCTAAGCCTATAATGAGAAGTCAAGGTGTGCAGCTGTGCCAGTCAGAAAAATATAAGTGACAGACACAGTGTGTGGCAGAAGACATGCACAGCATTACAGAGGGAATGGGAAGTGGACATGAGATTTTGTGAAATGCAGGAGAAATATGTAACTCCAAGAAGCATATTGCTCCCCAGCCCTAACCAAAGCACAAAAATCTGTGTACAAATATATTCAGGAACACGCCTTGAGCCAACAAGCAGCTGTGCACATGTGCAGAAATCCAGCTGTAAGCCATGAGAAGGCACAACCAACAGCCACGTCATTACTTCCAAACAAAACCCCAAACGGGAGCCTCAAAGAGACACACTCCTGCTCTGGGGATGGGAAATATCATCCTGACAAGATCCAGTCTGCTGCTGAACACCACCCCGTGATGCCAAAACCAGCATTTGTTTAGTGCAGGGCCAGGTCAGTGCACGATGCCCTTTCTGCACTGCGGAGCCAAAGCCCTGCAGGATGATGTGCATTTGTCACACCAGTGTCCTCCAGAGGTGTCACACTTTCTACCATACCACCAAACCAGCCAAGGCATTTATTTACTCCTCCTGTCATGCCCTTAGCAATAGATGGACTGACTGTAGACCTCTGACTTATAGTCATGATCATCAAATTTGTCATTTGAAGCCATGATTTGTATCACACCGAATTATTCTGGCTACAAGCGCGTGACACATTCCAGTGCTACCGACTTGATAGAAGCACAAGGCGATTATTCAGCTCCTAAAGAAGGGATGATCTCAGCAAAGATAAGGTTTGCCTTAGAGAAGGTTCCTTAGAAAACCCCTAAGCCCCAGAGTAACGCTAATCCTTCAACCCTCTTACAGCAGCTCCTTGTGACAACACTAAAAACGACAGGCTGCGCTTTCAGAAAATGTTACCCTTCCTCAGCACACACCAGCAAGTTTCCAAGGATAATGAAATGCGGGCAGAAGTCTTGTGAGAAAAATCAGGAAAGCTGGATTGAGGCCATTTTGAAAGTGTAACTGTTAACACTTATTCCAAAACCAGTCTCTCTGGACTGCAGTCAATTATTTTGGCTGTTAGCTCTGCTGTTGCAAAGCTGAGATTGTGCTACTGTGCCCAGCTTTCACGTTTCATGGAATTTACTATGGCTGCAAGAGGAATTAAGTGGACTTAACACTTTGCAGAGTTCATTCCATATGTTGTTGAAGCAGGTCTTTAGTTTCAGATGCATGAACTTCCTGCTGATTTATGTATTAAAAAAGACCTACTCCACCATGGCAAAATGAACTCTGCAAGAGCTTCCTTCCTTTGGCTCTTCCACAGGGAGCTCTCCCCTGAGGAGAGACATATCTTGTTCTGTTCAAGAAGTGAAAGAAATGCGTGATTAGAAATCACCTACAAAACCACATGATGCCTGTAAGGAATTTTAGGACCACCCCAGTCCTAGTGTGGCAGCCAGGATGAGCCAGCAGACAGAACAGAACCCCAGAGATAAATGTTACGTAAGATGTAAATAGCTGAGCTATCAGGGCAACAGCCACAGAAAACAATTCCACAGGTTACCAAGGTTTCAGTACTGGAGGCATGAACTTCACTTTTCCAGGCAAAATGGAACACACACACATTGGGTGGGGATTCCAACACACTTCCTATAAACCCCTCGGCCCCAGCAGACTCCACACAGCTCCAGGGTGGAGCCCCTCCTATGATTACTTTAAACTCTCCTGGACACGATTTTGGAAAATATCCCCAAGGGCATGACAGGATACAAAAAGCTTGGAAACACTTTCTGGAATATCTCACACAGCCAAAGAACAGTTGCACACAGAGCAAAACAAAATCCTATTCAGCTTTTTCTAGTGTTTGATTTGAAGCAAGAGCAAATTTCAAACGTAGCCTAGGACAGGGCACAAATCTGCCTCAGATGTGCCCTCTGACCACAGTGTAGGGGGAGCTGTGCCCTTTCCAACAGCCTGGGCATCCCAGGAGCTCAGAAGGGCAAAACTTTACAGCTTCAGCTAAACGCTGAGTTTCTCCAATTCTAGTTTCAATCTATGGCTGCATTACCACCTTTGTTGACCATGTCTAATCCATGGTATATTTGGATTTGATGGGCTTAGTTCCTCATGTATTTCTGGCTCCAACCATGCAGAGCAAAGGATACTTAATTCACATGAAATGAGCCACTGATTAGAAGCAGGTCACAATTACACTTATAACAAAAAACTTGTAAGATAGAAGTACATTCAAACCACAGATCAGAGCCTGGAAGAGGCTCAGGAGTGGGATGAAAGCACTCAAACAAGGAATTTTAAAGCTCTGACTTCCATCTTTGCCTCAATGGTCTTTGGATAAACAGGTCAAACTGCTTCCCTGCATTTTGGTTCCTCATCATTCTTCGACCTCAACATGTTCAGAGCAGAATCTCCCTGGGCAGGAGCTCTCTCTTCTTACACACTGAGCCAGTGCCTTGAACAGTAGGATGTTTTGACAAATGTCCCATCTTGAAAAGTGGGGAATTTGGCTCTTGGGGCAGTGCTAGTCCCTCCCTGCAGAGGAAGCAAAGCAGTGTCCACCAGTACTGAGGTTAACTGAGAACTGCAATAGTTTCAGCAGCCAGGAGTCCGGCTTGTGCCTCACTGTTCCTTTCATTATGTCAAGAAGTCGCTATTGGGTCACATGGGAAAACAGCAAAATTATGTTAAGGCAACTAGAGGCAACAGAGGCAACTAGACTCTAGCAGAAACTTGGATGGCAACATGAGCTGCTCTATGATCAGCTAGAGAGAGTCTGGAAAGGATAGCACACAATTTTTTAGCATCTTTCATATGCAAGTTCTATCCCAGCATAAGGCACGGAATTATCTGTTACTACAGTGATTCACCAATAAATGCAGCTTCACTTACTGACTTTCTGAAGCCTTGGTGACTGCAGCCATATGCATGGGAATAAAGATCACTTGGTGCTCTTTCCCAAAATATTCAGTTACTGACTAAACCAGCCATGAAGAATAGCAGCACTTGGGCCCAACATCCACCATTGACTCAGCCAAGACAGCACACAAATGGAAGATGCTGTCAGCACTTTACCTGTCACCAGGATCAGCTGTAACAGTGCAGGAACAGGATGCTGTACTGCACTTAACCAACATATTAGATCAAGGAGGAATACAGACCTAATCAATGGCAGTGTGTAATGCGCATACTGAATGCTGGAAATAGGGAGTCAGGTTTAAGACAATGATGACAGTGCTGGAAGATGAATATTATGAGTAAAAGGAGGGAGAAAAAACGATCAGGAAAGTGGATTTTGAGAGAAAGTCATGGTGAGGCCAGACAGCTCCTGGTACAGTATGGCAAATGTAGCCTGTAGCAGGTGAGGAAAAGGCACCTATGTGAGAGAGTCCAGTGGACTTCCAAGCTGTGAGGTTCTACTTGTTCACAGGAAATTACAATAATAAATTGTCACATTATAGCAACTAGGACTGGTTTAGTTACCCACAGTCTTCAACCAGAAAGCTAATTTATATGGCAGACATATATTGTTTGTGTGTACGCTATTCTTGCATGTCACAGCCAAGTGTAACTCCCAAGGTCTGGTTTTCCCTGCATGTATCTAGCACACAGTTATGGAAACACCCCAGCTAACAGCAGAGTTTACCCCAAGGCTGGTTACAACCACAGTATTGTAAATTGCTTTTCTACAAGAGGTGCTTAGGTCATCCCTAGAAATATGAGACTATTGTTATCACTGAACTGTCAATAACAGCATGCAGAGCTACTTTGGCATTTTCAAACACTGAATTCCTTTGTTTTCACTCTGCTCAGGTTTTATTTTCCTAGTTGATGCTCTGCTGAGGATACAGCCACACAGACAAACCTGTTTTGGTTTTAGTGCCTCTTCTTTCAGTGCTGTTTCCAGATACCATTTTGGCAGAACAAAGCCAGAACCCAAATGCAGCAGCATCTCCTGTATGTATCTTAATCAACACAAAATATTTTAATGAACGAGGTGTCTTCATACCTGCAGCAAAACCCAGTGTAAAGCAGGTAAAACAAAGGTTTCTTAACTTCACTGACAAAAGAGGAGGAAGAGTATAAAATGAGAATAAAGAACTCCATTTTGTCCTGGAGTTATATCTGAAGATTTAAGCAAAATCTAGGATAAGCAGGACTGAGAGCTGCCATTAGGGAAAGGCTGTATCCATATTAAGAGACCAGAATGAAACATGCCAGAATCTCTAAAATTAAGGGAGACCACACCTCCATTAAACAGCTGTAGCTGAGAATAACTCCACAAGGATGCATCATGGTTCTGAAAGGCAGCAATTTCTTCCCAGGAAAACTCCTCTGTGGAAACCAAGATTTATTCTGTGTGCTCGTCCCCTCAAAGTATTTTGGGGAAATGAGTATCCCACTTGATAGACAAAGAATTCTAGGGAGAGATGCTTTAGTCAAGGTCACACAATGACTCCTTGCTGAGGCTGCCCCTGCAGTTAGTGCCTCACACACTCACATCCATTGTCTTTTACTAAAGACAAAATCCTTGTGGATTTTCCATAGTTACCAAATCAGCCAGGTCATCTGCATGGAGGAAAACATCAATGAACAGGGAAGAGCGACTCCCTTCTTGTAAGAGAGTATTCAGTATGTGCCATGTACAAACAAAGAAGGGAACATCTGAATTGCTTGGGGAAGAGAAAAGCAGGGTGGCTGTGGGTGCCCTCTGTGCACCCCACTTCAGCAGGGCTTGCCCATTGTCCTGCCTTGGGCAAGGAGGCAGGACTGGCCATGCTGCAGTTTCACCCTTGGGGTCGTCCTGACTCTCCCTGAGAAAGGCAGCACCCGAGGCACAGGCACAGCTGGCGGCTGAGCTCCACAGGAGCCAGCCTGCCCCCTGCTCACCCCTTCCTAGCACAAGGATTGGTTTTTGACTCATTCTTCATCCCACAGTCCCAGTGACACTCAGAGGAACAGGTACACAGGGACACGCTCGGACCTGCCCTGAGCACCCCCTGCATCCTCGGACCTGCCATGTAGGGGATGCTTTCCCACACTGCCCCCCAGACCCACCCCAGCAACCACCCACTGCACAGTCCCTGCAGAAACACTCCTCAAATCCCCCCCCTTACACTCCCCCATCCGAACATCTCGAGGCAGCTCCCTTCCCACAGCCCCTGCATGAGCCATATTCAGACACAGCACACGAACTCCCAACGCCCTCTCCGCACACATTGCTGTGCAAGACCCCCCCAGCATTCCCCTTACACACACAGAGCCCAACACACCTCCACACGCTCCCTGAGCACAAACCCCAATGCAAGAACACCCCGAAGAAATCCCTACACCTCCTCTGCAATTAACCCTCCGCACACCTTCCTCCCAAGTTTCACCGAGTGCAACCTGCCCAAATCACCCTTCTCCAGGCGCAAGCCTTGTTCATTAATTTCCCTCTCTAAACAGGCTGTGTGAACTCCCAACACACCCCTCCACCCTCTCCCCAAACACTAAAAACCCTCAACACCCCACCTTCCACACATCCACCTGCCTGCACCCCGAACACCCCACTCCACACACGCGCCAGTCCCTGCACGGCCCTGACCACACCCCTGTGCACACACCTTGTGTGCATCATACCCCCTAAAAACAGAGTGCATAAATCCCTCCCACCCGCATTACACACTCACTACACGAATGCCTCAGCACCCACTGCTTTTCCATTCATCCCCATCCACCCCAGAGGGAAACGCGCATCCTTCCCCAGCCTCCCCCTGCACCCATCGGGGACCACCCCCAAGTCCCCCAGCCCGGACAGACGTGAGGACACGCTCAGCCAGCCACGGAGCCACGGACACATCCATGTCTAGCCGAGAGTAGACACACCCCTCTGGCTGCACATCCGCAGCCGAGCGAGCGCGCTGGGGACACGGCGGGGCTGTCACCCCCGCACCGCTCGGGAGGGGAAGGCGAGCGGGCAGGTTCAGCACAGCGGGGCAGAAGCATCCCCGCTCGCCCGAGGAAATGTGACCTTATCGGCAGACCCGAGTGGTGCAGCCCCCTTCCCACCCCGCCTCCTCACTGCACCAGGCTGCGATGCTAATTACCTTCCTCCAGCTCGTCCATGCTCCCGATCTTCCGCGACCCATCGATGGTGTAAATGTAACGGACTCCCTGAGGCAGGTTAATGTTGTCGGACAGGGACCGGGTCAGGTCAGCCAGGAGGGCATCAAAACTTCGGAAGCGGTCAGAGGACACGGCGTATACAATCCCCTTGAAGTAGCGGTCCCCGTTGCGATAGAAACGCACCTTCTTGGCTTTCTTCTCGTTACTCAGCGCCTGTAAGGTCCTGGTTCTGTAGAAGCTACAGTGAGCACTGTGAGTAGGGCTGGGCAACCCGTTCATACGTGAGCCTCGCATGTTTCTGGACGCCTTGTCTCTTTCGTCAAAGTGTCCAAAATCAAGTTCCATAGTTTGGTGAACCCTAAAGATCTGAAGCTGGGCAGGAAGGAGATGGGGAGAGGAGTGCAAAGGGATGGGTTAGAGCCAAGCAGAGCCACAAATGTCAGAGAAAACTGACGCTAATGCTGTGTCTGGAGCAGGACAAACGCATTTGGGAAGCGCCCCCTCCCCTGACCCAGATTTGTATCGATTCTGGGGACTGAGAGTAGGAGGGGTCCTTGCATTTTGAAAGGGATCCAACGACTGGGGGCAGGGAACACGTTTCTAGAGAGCTGTCTGCTCCTGCACCTGGGAGTTTTCAAAGTGCAGACTTGGGGCCAAAGGGATACATGGCAATCACAACTCAGCTCTCAAAAACTCATCCAAACACCAGTTGGCAATGAATTAAACGTCTGAGCCCTGCGAGGTTTCCTTTGGCAACAGAAAACAAGGAGATCCCAGTAAATCAGCCCTTCAATCTGTCGAATCACGGAAGGACTCAGGGCATCTGAATGTTTAACATTAGAATAAACTGGCATTTATGAAAGAATAGTCACAGGGGAATAAGCAGTTTCTTTGTGACAGCCTGTTCAATAAGGGCTAGCAATGAGATCCAGCCCACCCTTCCCCCTATCCGCAGCCCCCTCCTAGCCCATCAATCAATTCCCAGGACCAGCCTACATCTCCAAGAAGAAATGACTGCAAAGAAAAATCTGTCATTGAAACGCAGCTTCGGTAAGCTTTTTTCAGCCTTAGTCTCCTCTGAATTGCATTTTTGCTCCCGTTTAATGAGGAGGAGAAAATAAAGGGGCTATTTCCATCCCTCTACCCCCCCATCCCCCTCCCCCCTTTCCAGCTCTAAGTGATTTAATTGCTGGAAGTGCCCGTGCCCCAGGGACACACCGCCCCTGCTCCTCACCTTTCATTGTTCTGAGTATGGGGGCTCCCAGCACAGAAAAGCTGAGACTGGAGCTGGCACCCAGCAAGCAGGAATTTTGCACGGTCTCTAGTTTATGCTCAAGAACAACCTTCCTCCTGCACCAAACCCCAACACAAAAGGAGAAGGGTCCCCCACTCTCCCCCCCCGCTCCGCCCGCCAACCCTGCAATAGAGACCCCTCCACTCCTCCAGCACAATCAGGAACATGCAACTCACGTATGGTGCTTGCATGTTAACACGGGGCTGAAAGGGGATTTACACAGCCAGGTATAAATCTAGGAAAAGCTGTTGCTATCTTTTCCCCACCCCTTACATCGGCCAGAACGACGCTCTTTCCCCGTTTTTTACAATGTCAATGCGACCTGTGCAAGACAAAAACATTGTCCCCACGCTGCAGTGAAGCAGATGACAATGCAGATCTGCACAGAAACCCCAAGCTGGGAACATTTCCCCCACGATGCCAGTTGGGGTAGATTCAGTCTGGTGTCATGCACTGAACAATGAAACATCCAAGCAACTTCGGGAATGAATCAGAGGATGCAGGGGGTTTTGATTTTAAAATGAACTGCAGATGCTGTAAGGCACTGAGAAAAGATTCCTCCTTTCTGTTACTTTTCTGCATGCAAGTCACTTAAAAAAGCTCTACTCACCGATTTTAAGCGCGCAGGGTGGAGATGCTGAGAGATAGAAAACCAGGCTCACTCTGCCTTTGTTGTCTGAGCTCCAAGCAAGAAATTCCTGCCAGGGTGGATGAGACGCCTCCTAGGTCCTAGTGCCTTGTTCTATCCCTTCATGGTAACTTTGCCTCAGTGATTTTCACTCTCACCATCAGTCGTCTGTTTGTGGTCTGTATTTGAGGTTAAAATAGTGTGTTCAGTCCAGCTCTGGATAGGTTAGCAGATGGGTTAAAAAAAAAAATAGTTTAAAGGGGCAAGTTTGGGAGTGATGCAAATTTCCCCTTGGATTCAGCTGCACAAAGAAAGGATCTGGCCCCACTAAAACCAGATTATTTTTTAAAATATATATATATATATCTATGTATATATATAATCAGACAGATGCCCTGATATTACAGAATTAGCAGTAGGGGGGCATGGCTACAATCCTGCAGTGTGGCACAGTGTTGGCACAAGACTCCTGTGCGTTAGGAAGGCAACTAAGAAAATCATTGATGGGTGAAACTGGGCACAGTCCTGCTCCTGTACTGGTTTTGCACAGCATTCCTGGTTTACACTGGCAAGCAGAAAGGGAGGATTCACTTGGTGGTTCTACACGAGGTGCCCCTGAATACTTTTTCTCTGTTAACATTGGATGCAAGCCAAAGCCAGAGCGCAGAATCCCGGTTCATTCAAACCCCCAGGGAGTTCAGAATGGAGTCATTCCACACAAGCTTAACCCAACAGATCCAACGTCGCTCATATCCCAAAGTAAGAGAAGTTTATTTTCCGATTCCACTGCAGGAGGACCCAGCTGTTACAGAATTGTACTGGGCTCTTTCACTTTGACAGAAAAATCTTTCACCTGCTTTCTGGGTGGAGATTTCTATCGTGCAGCACCACTAACCCTCCTCCTAAACCCACCAGTGCTGGCCCCATCTTTCCTTTAGAAAAGAATGGGCTTTGGAAATGGGAGAGTCTTCCCATCTGTAGAAGGAAATCTTTCCTAACAACACTGTGTCTGTTTCGAGTGAAAACATCAGATGTTATCATTTTGGCAGATCACAGCAGTATCACATTTACACAGAAGAAGTTAGTATTTATTCCAGCTTTGCCTGCCCTGTACATGATAGTCCAGGCAACACTGACACAAACTCACTGAGAGCTTGGCTTTGTTTGCCAGCAGCTTTCACATATGACATTTGTAAAAAGTTTCTTACTCCCTGAAACCAGCCTTTTATTCAAAGGCTGTCATGCATCCTCTGCTAAAGCTCTTGGCTGCTCCCTCATGTGTGTGGTGGGATCACTGCAGAGGACACCACAGATCTGCTCCCCTTCCTCAGGAATTAGCACTTTAGAGGACAGTGGGGAAGAACAGGGTCTGGGCTCTCCAGGGCACCATTCAATAGGTCTCTGGATGCAGTTGCAAGACATATGTGAGACTTTAAGCTTTCTCCTTCCCATTAGATCCTATTCCAAATTAGATAATTCCTGGCTGTTCATCACCATGAGCTTAGTCTGTCCAGTATTAATAATTCTTTCCTTTACCACAACACTGCTGCTGTAAATATAAATTTATCCATGCTTAAAAAAATTGCCAAATATATAAATCATTCTGCATGTGTCAAGTATGGTAACAGCAAAAATAGAGAAAAGGAGAACTAATTCAGCCTTCTGTGCCATACAGAGAAGCAGCACTGTTTGGGATGATGTCGAAGGATCGGGATACTACCCCAGAGTAACCTGGCAGTATGATGTAAACCCAGTGGAATTGTACCACAACATATTAATCTCCCAGATTTGACTCATATGGAAAGTTCTGAGGAGAGCAAAGGGTGTCAAACAGCATTAACAGAGTTCTTGACTTCTTTCTGCATCTGGGACCATACCTGCTGGTGAGATGCAGCATGTCTATATGGACATGCCTGCTCAGGAGACTGTCAGAAGCTTTCTGGAGCATGAGCACTTCCTTTTAAAAGCTGATTTAATCCAAGAAGAGAACTAGTATTTGCCCTCCACTGAAGGATAAGATTCCTATAGCAAAGGATGGTGATTTTTTGGGTAAAACCTAAATGGTGCCCAAGTCACCTTCAGTACAGCTGTCCTCCTTTAGTCCTGCCACAAGACCAGAAGGATTTCAGCAGCCAGGAGTGAAGAGCCCTGGAGACAGACTGATTTCGCATGTTCTCAGTGAAATCACACCATATTTGCTTCTCTTCATGTGAGAACAGGATCCCCTCATGCTACAGAGGAATAAGAAGCTCTTTCTTGAAGAATGCAAGGGCCTGCTCCTGACTTGGTCAGGCACAAGAGCTCCTTAAGGAGTTGATGCCAGTCGAAACCTATTTGCACCAGAAGAGACTCACCATAATCAAAACAATTTTAGGCAGCATGAAGTGATCAAGAATTGGAAAAAAAATATACTTTCCATCAATAATTTCATCTAGCTCTAAAGGAAAGAATAAATGTAGCTCTTCAGATTAAATTATCTGCTTTAAATCAAATGAATCATCTTTCCTCCAGGAAGCTAACATTTAGACTTTTGCCTGTGTAACTAAATCTGTATAAAGGCATGTTTGTTGACATTGCTGAGCAACTCTGACGCTTTGGAAAGGGACAGACTGCAGGTAAAAGGGATTGTGGGAATCTTCCTCACAGACCTGTAAAAAAATCCAGTTTCTAGCACCATTAGAAGCTGCAGACTCAAGTACTCTATGTCAGTGCACAGTTTCTTTGCTATGCAGCTTCCTGACTTCTATAAAAAACTTAATCTGATAGCACAGCACATTCTCTGATCACGATGTAACTTCTTGTGATAAGTAGCCAAGGTCTGGCTTTACCACAGAGGAAAATTGTGGAAAAATCAAGTGATCACTGCTTTTGAAGGAAATCTTGAATCAACATTTTCAAGTCAGTCTATTTAGAAGCACGTGTTTAACTACAGTTCTTATTTTAACCTCTGTTGCTCTGGACTGCTTTGAAATTGTCATCCCCAATCACTGCTTTCAAAGCTTTGCTTGATGTGAACTTAGACATCTAAACGCTCTGAAATGACAAATTACTGTTTCAGACCTCTGCCAAAGGTGTCAGCGCACTGTGACTGAAAGCCCATAAAGTCAGTCTTGACCCACCAGACTTTAAATCTGAATCTTCAAAAGAGCTGAGAGTTCATCAAAGAATTATCCTGTATCAGACTATAGAGTTAAGTTTCTCCTACATAATACTATGAGCTAATAAGCAACAGGGACCTGGCAGACTTTCACCACATAACATTTGTTTCCTTTGGAGATTTATTTTTATAGGGACCACACACATCTGAAAGTCTTTTAAATACCAGTGCTAGAGAGCCAATGTCAGCTGGGGAGGGTGAGTGGAGGAATACCTCTAGAGCACAGTTCCCCCACTCCAAGCCTTGTAACCATCTGCAGAGGCTGTTCAGACCTTGTTCACAGGAGGAATCGCTGGAAGTCACGGGAAGGAGGAAAGTATGGAAGCAGACGCTGGGCTCTGAGGCCGCTTCCAACAGCTGCCAATGCAGGAATCCTGTGCCCCACAACACCAGCGTCTCCTGGGTGAGACCTGTCACTTCTCCAGACCCCCGAGGCTGTGCAAAGCCAGGGCATTTGTGCTGCAGACGCACACCCTTGGGCAGGTGCCCTCAATCTGAGCAGATGACTTCAGATAAGGGAGACAGAGGCCTTTATATCCTCTGAGGGCTCATCAGGAACCAGGCTGCAAGTGAAAATGCCATTTCCTGTGCTAAGTACCTGGAAGCAGCACAGCTCAGTGAACTCACTCGAGACATTCCACACACATCCAGGTATGAGAAAGCATTAAAATCCACAACAGTCATCCAAAATAAAAATACCTTTTTGCACTAGACCTCTTCTGGCTCTATCCTCTCCCTACCACAAGCAAATCACAACAGCCAGTAAATCTTTCCCAGGTGAACCCAAAAGTCCCTGACAGCAGAAAACAAAGCACCACCACCTTAGCAGATCTCACCAGCAGTATCCCGGGTAAATCTTGGCAAACCCAGTGAGTTCCAGCAGCCAAATCCTGGTGGCAGTTCAGTGGCAGTGTTTTCCCCTCATATCAATTTGCAGAGCTTGCAGAAAGCCAAGGCAATGCCTGCCACGCGTTGTCTATACCCTGGGGGACACGCAGAACCCCACTGAGGTTGTCAGTACATTTTTGCTAACCAAGATATGGGTGATATATGGTTCTTGAGTCCCACCCAAGGGAATCCTGCTGAATGTAACACTGGCTTGAAGGACCTTCCTGATGCAATACTAAGTGATAGAAAGAAAAATCCCGTCAAATCCATCACAGGGGATCATGTTATATTCAAGATGGAAATGCAAGATGTTTCCTTTCAAACATAGATCCTTTCTGTCACTCTGAAGGCAGTGACAGTGAAGTCAGGTGACTCTGGGGGAGCATTTGTAAAAGGTAACAGAACAGCTCGTCTTATAAGCTTAGAAATCACAATAGATCGTTTCAGAAGTTGTTTTCCATGAGAGACTTCCACTCAGGACAGTTGGTGAATGTCATCTCAGACCAAGCCCAACATAGGTTACAGGATTAGCCACACCAGTGGTCCAGGAAAATACTTTCCCATTACCAAATGCTGAAGGCATGTGACCTACAACACCAGCATTTCCAACAGAAGACAAAAAGATGCCTTTAGTGGCCTCAAGAGATATAAAAGCTCTTGAGCTCTGATACTCAGCATGACATCAGACAAAAGCTAGAGACTAAAGGGGGGGCAAATTATGCCAACCTGGAATTGTCATAACCTGTCTTGGGCTCATCTTGAACTCTAAAATTATAAGCATTTCTCAAGTCCACAAAACCCAATGCATTGCCTTGATTCAGCCAGAGCGCACACACTTTCCTGCTAGAAGGTTCCCACTCTGGCACAGCCTGCTCTTATGCCATCACATCTGGCCTCTGGCAGCAGAGCACGGGTGCTGGAAAACTCCCAGGGTAGTTGCAAGGCTCTAAGGAAACCTGTCTCTTGGCAGGAGATGAGTAATCTGTATTTAGAGTGTGGATTCTGGCTGAGCTCAGCTGTTGTGTAGAAGCTCTGAGCTGTCAGCTGCATAGTAGGAATAATTGTCATTCATCTTGCTCACCTCCTTCTACCAGCAGTAACAGCTGAGAGAGGCAGCTCAAAGGTTTTCAGGCTCTCCAGAAAAAGAAAAGAGGAGAGGAGGTACAGGATGTTGTTGTGCCTGTGTTTTGCTGTTTTCAGGGGATTGTTCAAATCTATTTTATATTAAAAATTCACAGAGAACAGGAATAAATGGTGATTTTTTTTCCCATTGCAGCAGATATTCCTTAGCTATTTTGCTATTGTTCTTGAGGCACACATACCACCTACCTACAATAAACTATGTATTGCTTTGCATTTGTGTTGACCTTTAAAGTAATGGAAAAACTCAATTAGCTACATTAAAAGTAAAATTTTTCTGCTCAAAATCTCATGCAAATTAGAAGCACCATTGTTTAGACATCAAGGAACTGGGATCTCTTACCTGCATTGCTGCATCTTCTCACTCCAGAGAGACACAGACTCATCAGACAGAACAGAAGACCAATAAAACGCTGTAGAGTACAAGGTCAGCACTGACACCTTCAGTTCCCTTTCTCCAGCAAGGAGCCCACGCCACAAACTCTATCTCAAACTAAACCAAAGACACCTCCTGTGAACCTGTACAGAGCTCTGTGCTTCTTTTATCTTTAAAACAAAGGTGTCAGCAGAATGTCCCCATCCCACCTTTATACCATGGGATAATGGTACATTATTACACAGTTGCTACAGCCATTACTTGTGTCCATCTCCTGCTCTAACTACCAGAGCAAGGCCTGGAACCCACACTGCAGAAACAGGGTACAGCCATAAATAGTGACAGGCCAGTGTTTTGTTCTTTGTATCCATGAAGAGCTTTGCTGCTCCGAGTTAAAATTTTATTCTGTTTCCAATTAGAAATCCAAACTGCCTGTTGGATTAGGTGACTTTCATTCTCTAGGCAACCCAACAAATATTTTCAGTCTGACCCTTACATTTATTAACTGTGAACGCACATGGAGCTCACTGCTCAAATACCCCCGTAGTGGAGTTTAACTGGAGGCCCACACAACATGAACAGTCTGCATGTTCCCCGGGCATGGTCATGACTTGTTTCACTGTGGTCACTCTGCCCTCAGCTCTGCTCACTGGCCCAAATCTCCAGTTTGTGGCCTAAAGCTGTAGACATAACCCCGACGGTAAATTATGAAAAGCAACACTTGTCTCACTTTTGGCCCACACAAGCCCAGTCATCTCCAGCTGGTCATGCTAGAGATGCTTTCACTCTCTTCTTTATGGCACTATTCCCTCTCTTTCCTGCGAGGTATCCATTTGAGGCTTCCCTCCTTGTCCCTTCCATAGCGAGGGGACCTGCGGAGAGGTTTCGCTGTGGTACCTGCAGCTCTAATGTCGTGAGCCGCCTCCCTGTCTGCGAGACAGCACCGGTGCCACCCTGTGGTGACACTGAGCAGCAGGACTGGGAACAGCGATCCCGAGCAAGGACTTGCAGGAACAGCTGTTAGTCCATCTTCTGTATGAGCTTTTAGGTCAAGAAGTCATAAGACTTCCCCTCCACACCCTTCACCATCCTCGTGGCCCTCCCTTGGACACTCTCTAATAGCTTAATGTCATTTTTACATTGTGGTGCCCAAAACTGCACAGAGTACTCAAGGTAAGTCCACACCAGTGCAGAGTAGACAATCACCTCCTCCTGGTAGCAGAGGTCTCACCTCACCCAGCTACAGAACTGACAGCTGTGTAACATCTATTCATTGTCAACATGCAGTGTCTGCTCAGCATCACGTTGCCAGAAGCCAAGTGACCAATTGTGATCAGAAATTCAGGTAAGGCTCTGTCTCAAATTCCCTGTAGCAGCCCAACTCCTATAACCTGGTTATTCCTCCCACAAGTCTCAGGATAGATGTATCAGGTTTGTGTGGCAGGTTTTGGTAGTGGGGGACTACAGGTCTTCTCAAACTCGTCTGTGAGAAGCTGCCAGAAGCTTCTCCCATGTCTGACAGAGCAAATGCCAGGCAGCTCCACGACTGACTCGCTGCTGGCCAAGGCTGAGCACATCAGTGATGGCAGTAGCACCTCTGGGATAATGTGTTTAAGGAGGTGAAACCTCACACCACCCCCGACCCCTGCACAGCACCAGCAACAGTCAGAAGAATGAGAACACGTGAGAGAAAGAGCCTTGCAGACATCAAGGTCAGGGAGGAAGGAACAGAGGAGCTCCAGCCAATGGAGCAGGGATTCCCCTGCAGCCCACAGGGGAGCACAGATGACACCTGCAGCCCTTGAAGGGCCCCACACCAGAGCAGGGGGATGTGCCCAAAGGAGGCACAGGGAAGTTCACGGAGGACTGTCTCCCATGGGAAGGGCCCCACACTGGAGCAAGGAAAGAGTGTGTGGAGGAAGGAGTAACAGAGACAATGTGTGATGAGCTGACAACAAGCCCCATTTCCCATCCCTCCGTACCACTCGAGGCGGGGAGGGGTGGGGGGAGGTGGAGAAAATCATGAGTGAAGCTGAGCCTGAGAAGAAGGTAATTCATTATTTGCTTTTACTTCTCAGTAACCTACTTGACTTGATTGGTAATAAATGTATTTCCCCAAGACAAATCTGTTTCCCCAATGACAGTAATTGCTGAGTGATCTCCCTGTTCTTATCTCAACCTATGGGCCTTTCATCATATCTTTCCCACCCTGTTCAGCTTCTCTCAAATCATTTTGAATGGTTAGTCGGGCTTGAACTGCTGCTTCCTGGCAATGGTGCAGATAGATCTATACACACCTTTCAGTCTGCACATTGGGATTTACCATCCCTGAAAGGGAAAAGGAACACAGACATACTCTTGTTTTTGCCTTACAGGATCAGAGGCAGAATGCCCTTTGCTTAAACTATACCAGCTTATCATTTGAGCTATTTCAGGGAAAACAAGGTCCAGAGACTGAATTTCAGTTGTCAGTATTGCATTGAAACTTCAGCTGTAATGTAGTTTACCAAGTCAGACCAAATGAAGGCTTTGCAAAGCTAATTATGTATTAGTTTGTTTCATGTGGCCTGTTGGGTGATACTAAGAACCCATTTCACATTAGAAGAGATTGGAGGAACAGCCTCCCCTAACGACAGGACAGCTTTCTTCCCTTTAATGCAGGGTCTGCTCAGCCAGTGCAGACAATTGGATGAAGGTCTCATAAAACATTTGAAGAAAACAGGTTATTGGGCACTTTACCTTTTGACCTCCCTTTATAGGTGTCCCCTTTGCTACTCCAGCCAGCAACAAATGCGTTTGAATGAGGTGGCAGAAGATGGAAACCCAGGAAGGGTTTTCCTGACATCCATGCGGTCCATGTGGGATATCCAAGCCACTCAGGCCAGCAGTGTGTGC
This sequence comes from Pitta sordida, assembly GCA_013390025.1. Classification (NCBI taxonomy): domain Eukaryota; kingdom Metazoa; phylum Chordata; class Aves; order Passeriformes; family Pittidae; genus Pitta; species Pitta sordida. The sequence goes on along the minus strand of WEKX01022782.1, from coordinate 264,737 downwards.
AGCCACAAGCATCTGCTTTCCTGCCTCAGCAACAGGATCAGAGAAGTTATGTGTCATTGCAATTAAATCTTTGAAGAAGCTCAGAGACTAAAGAGAAGCTTCTTGTTTTAACCAACAGCTCTGCAGTAAAGACAACTTTGTGCTATTCCCCCAAATACCCATTGCAATAGCTTTTAACTCATTCCATAGAATTCTTACGAGCTTCTCAGTGCTAATACATATGGGAAGTTCATACCATGTGCACATGGTCACCGAGTGCTGTGACAGCAGGGCCAGAGCCTCCCTCTTCACTTCCACACCCTTGCTGAAGGTTGGATTTAAGTGGTTTCCTTTGAGCAGTGCTGTTCAAAGCACAGCTTTGAATTCACACACGTTGGCATTTCAGGCAGCATAAACGTGAGTGCACACAACCCGTTTTTCCAAGTCCCCATGCCCTGGTTTCCTTTGGCTAGCTCCTACTTTGTGCAGTGAACTGCAGTGAGTTCAGGAGTACGTATTTCCCTCTTCCTCCAACAACTTGTGATTAGGGTTTACAATGCACAAAACACTTTCAATATTGCTTTAAGCATTCAGAGTCTTCCTGGATTTTCAAAGGCTGTTAGGGATCAGGTCTGACAGTCCCTACAGAGTCAATGTGCTGCCTCCTTTGAGGGATCAATGCTTGCTCACAGCCACAGGAGCAGGGTGCCCAGGAATACACCAAACCCCAAGTTTGGAAGCTAGAGCACAAATTCAGACAAGACACAAGTGTTTTTCCTTCATGTTTCTGTCAATGGCTCAGCTCTATACTGAGAAACAGTCCAGCACAATGTGCCTGCCTGCTGACTCTGCCTTACCATCCTGGCCTACACAGACTATGTGAGAAATACCTGCTCAGATTTGAGTCCAGACTATTCTCGAGCCTGTGCTTTTACATTTACAAAGGGAAGAATTGGGATCTGAAACTGAGGAGACTGCTCAATCTCCCCAGCACTTGAACAAACCCCAAAACCCCAAACTTGCTGCACCAACATGAGTTTTCTTGAGAAGGGATGGAAAATTGAACAACAGATTCTACAGAGTACTAACTACCTGATGTGCAGGTTGGTAAAGAACTTCTGTCTTCTTCAAGCTTACAGCCCAAATGGTAAAGTAATACCATTCCAAACAACCACCAGCGAGCTACTCACAAGCTGGGAGAGGTTGCACCACACTGGCTGGAAAAAGAGCTTTTGGTTCCTTTGTGTTCTGCACACCAGCTGGTAAAAAACAGCCATGGGGTGGATAAAAACAAGGGTAATCAGTCCTAAAGCAACAGTGATCACCAACAACTGCAAGGAGGAGAGGTGCTACTACACCTTTGTTAGAAATCAGTCTGCTCCATGCCTCAGTCAGGAAGTCTGGGACTAGATTCAAATGATGCTGAAGAAGATGTCTCAAATAGCAGTGAACACATCCTTCGGAAATGAAGCAGGCAGTAACTCATGGTAGTGCAACTATTCCCTGAAGTAAACAGCATTGGAGTTGTTTCTGGAATAACTAGCTCGTTGCCTCAGCCTGTGGCAGAAGCAGCAAGTGGTGGCAGCCATCTGGAATGTTATGTGGCCCACTGCCAGCATCTTTCTCATGCTGGGGAAGAGGAGGTGAGCACAGAGGAGTTCAAGCAAGGAGCATATACAGCATAGAGAGAAGGGAGAGCAGGGGAAGGAACGTGTATGAACAAACTAAAGAAGAGAGAACTACTCTTAAAGAGCTTGTAATTGGTGTTAAACTAAGAGCAAGCAGCTGTAGGAAACAAGTCTATTTCCTGTCTGTTTGCCAGCATGAAGATAGGGGAAAAGGTGAGCTAATCAGAGAGAAACGTTGGCAGAGGGAGTGGGGGGAGAAGAAAAAGCCGTTCAGGAAAGAGCTTAATCCACTGCATTGAGTCAGGAAATCTCCAAACAGTGAAAATCCCATAACCTGAACACCAAAAGCACAGCAGGGGCATCACAACCCCATTCTGTGCCATAATTGCAGACACAGAGTGCCTCCCCTAGCTCAGGGAGTCCAGTAACAGCACACAGACTTCCTGTAGACTCTGCCTGGCATTTGTGGCACAAGCTTTCACACAGGGCACCCTTTCCTAATTCTGATACTACAGCTTCGGTGCCTCCTTTGGACACTCCAATGGCTCAATATATTGCAGAGACCAAAACTGCGCCAGCACCGCAGTGTCGGCACTCGGACCCCGCGGCTTCAGCTGCGTTTCGGCACTTGGTACAGCGGGTGTCAGCAGCGAGCGCGCTTCTCCTTTTTTTGATTTGGCGGTTTTCTGCAGCCTATCAACAAAATAGAGCGATTTTTTACTTTTGTGCACGAAAATGGGGAGTTTTGTTGCTTTTTTGGCTGCTCAGATCCGTGCATCACAGGACAGGCAGAGCATCAGTACCTGCAAGTCCCTGGAGATGCGGATGCTCTGAGCCTGTGCAATATTCAGACGGAGCAGCACAGGGAGACCGGAGGGATGAGGGCAGGGATGGTGCCCCAGGCATTCAGCTTTCCTAAAGGAATCACCTTATCAGGACACATTTGGCTGCACGCACTTCATGAGGCTTGACTACATTTCACTGTGGACACTTGATGAGGCAAATAAAAGCAGACAATTTTCCAATTGTGCACACTTACACTTGGTCGATCTTGAAACACACAGGGTGGGAGATCCCCCATGCTCCTCTTCTCTGGACCAAGCAGGAGTTGTGCCCCCAGCCTCTTCTATGCCTCTGGTGCTCCAGCTCCCAACTGCTGGAGCCTCCCTGGCATCACTTACCTGTGCATCCAGACCCGGCAGCCCCAGACAGCACACGGTGGCAAGGCACAGCCCCCCCCCCCACACTTGCTGGCACAGCCCAGCTGCAGGACTGCCCACCCCGGCTTCCAGGGCCATTCCCACAGCTGCTTCCCTGGCTCCTCCAGGTCACTGCATGGGGTCCCTTACAGCACATTCCCACCTCCCCTAGTCCCTCCCAAGAGCTGCTGGGTCTCAACCATGACTGCAACCTCCAGTGTGGGGGCCCTGTCCCAGTGGTCAGTGCGGTCCCTTGCACACTTCACAGAAAAAGGCATCGAAGAGCAACCTGGGAGGGACCTCTCCAGTGCACAGCTGCCAGCCAGGCTTTTTTGGGACTTGGGACAGAGTACCAGCATCCTCAGAGCAAACACACCCCCTCCTCTCTGTTCAGCTCCACAGCTGGGGCAACCCCAAGGACCTCAAGCTGATCCCACACCAGTGGCTACAGAAGCCCCATCCAGCTGGTTCTCTCCAGTCCCCAAGACATGCAGGAACATTTCTGCCAACACCTTCCCAGGAACAGAGCAGCCTGAAGGCTCTCCCACCTCCTCCTCCCTGCCCGTCTGGAAGATGGCTCAGGCAGTTGCTCAGATCGCTGTCTCCCTAGAGCAGCAGGACCTTCTGGAATGCAGAGCAGGGCCCAGCACTGGCAGCACAGCTGCCCCCCAGCCCCAGAATACTTCCCAGCCAGTCACAGACATGTGGTAAACAGTTTAATTAACAATGACAGCAGCAGAGCCGGCCTGAACAGGACTTCACCCGCTGCTCTGCTTGGCCGCCAGCCTCTTGTCTCTCTCTTCAGCAATGGTCAGGCGGATGCCCTTTCCACGGGGCAAGGAGATCCATGGCTTGTTGCCCTGCAGGGAGAAAAAGCCACCTCACACCAGGAAACCCCGATAGCAGCATAGCCCTCCCTCTCAGCGGGAAGCAGCAGAAGCCCAACCCTGCCCATGCCCATGCAGGTAACACACAGTCATGGCACTGGCCAAGCAGACCCCTCAGGAAGGTGCCAAAGGTGCACAGGTCTACAGCTGCCTGTTTCAGTCACATCCATGAGGGATGCACTTCAGCTGAAACTGAAACACTGCCCCTCTCCAACCTGGACAAAGAGTATGTTCAGGACGGCAAAACAGCAAAGGTATGGGGGGGACACTCAGAGGAGCTGCACGAGTCACACCAAGGTCACTGCTTATCCCCCAGCTCAGGTTTAAAAAAATCACAGGGCTGCTTCTAGAAAATGTCCCCATTCTTAACTTAGCCTTCCCAAAGCAGGCAAAAATGCAGCAAGTTGAGCCAGAACTGAGGCCAGCACTGGAGCTTCTGCATGGGAAGGCAGCTGCTTAAGGAGACACCAAGGCTCTCTGCCTCAGCCAGCAGCACCTCACAAGAGGAGAGAACCCCCCACCCTGGTGTCCCCACGGGCTTACTTTGCCAATAACGAAGATGTTGGAGAGCCTGGTGGCAAAGCTGTTGCCGTTGGCATCTTTCACATGGACCACATCGAACGACCCGGGGTGTCTCTCCCGGTTGGTGATCACTCCAATACGGCCCAAGTTGGCACCACCAGTCACCATGCACAGGTTACCTGGGTGAGGGAATACAGTGTGACACAGCTAACAAACATGACAAGAGCTGCTGCGGTGAAGCCCTTCCATTTGGGCTCTTTACCCATACCAAACATTCCCTTCTCAGTTTTGTCAGCACTAAGGAGGCATTCCCGTCCCACTCACGCTGCCCAGAGCCCCCCCAAGAGCCAGGCTCAAGCATCTCCCCAGCAGCTTACTGCATCTACGTGGTGCCTCAAAAACTACCCCAAATTCCTATGTCAATGCCTCTCCACATCTCCTAAGTGGAGATGCTCTTGGGAAAATTCCCAAGGCTGACATCAGTGCCTCTGTACTTTAGAGATTATATGCCTGGCATTTAACTTCCACACTGCTCTCCACAGTGGGGAAGGGTACAGTGCCTTACATGGGATGCAAGACCCACCTGTGTCAAATTTGATGAAGTCTGTGATCTTGCCTGTCTCCAAGTCAATCTGGACCGTGTCATTCACCTTGATGAGGGGGTCTGGATAGCGGATAGTGCGGGCATCATGGGTGACCAGGTGAGGGATTCCTTTGGTGCCCACGAAGATCTTCCTCACCTTGCACAGCTTGTACTGCAAACAAAACCCAGCACGGCTCAGATGAGGCAGAGGCAGCCCCATGGACTCTCATCCCCCAGAGAATCACCAGCTACAGCAGAACATCCAGGCACTCCAGGGCTCACAACTCGAGTCTAGACAGCAACTTGCCCAGCTCCCTGCCCCAGTAATGCCTCTCGAATAGTTGCCATGCAGCTCTGCTACAGCCCCACAGGAAAACAACTTCTGCTGTGGGATCAGCTGCCCGCCTTGGGTCTCAGCCTCCCCACAAACACTGGCTGCACTTTCCCAGAAAGCCTTCACCAGAGCCATTCCCTCATTTTTCCCTGAAGCTCATGAGCACACAGCAGAGGTAGAGACTGCCTTTCTCCAAGACCCAAGAGAGAGCTGGGCACTCTGACTTCCCTCCTGCCTGTCACCCCTAACTCCCTCACAGCTGCTCTGGACCTCACGGGCCAACGGAGTGGTGGTCAGAGGTAAAAGCACAACACAGGTGGTGCAGAGGCTCCAAAACACGCCACAGGCACCTCCAGCACAGCCAGCTTTGCCCTCCACATCCTGTCCTAAGGACATACAAAGCAGAGCATGGGCTGACAGCTCAAGCACAACATGACTGGGTTAAACAAAGATATGTGCAACTTGCTCCCCATCACTCAGGGTGAGGAGGCAGTTTTGTCAACACTTCCACAACTGAGCCAGGAAGGAGCTCAAAGCTTTCACACCAAGGCAGTTCCATGTTTCTCATCACTGTTAGCTGGTGAAGGCAAGGCTCACCCCCACCCCACAGCTCCCTGTGCAGGTGACCCAGCCCATGCCAACAGCATCATCTCCAGCACAAGACAATGCACCTGCAGCCACATCGGAGCTGCTCTGATGTCACCAAGAGACCTCCCCCTGCCACAGGCTTCGCCCCAACCCTGAAGGCTTCTCAAGTGCAGCATGTCCTCAGGGAAGAGAGACAACAGCTCTCTTTCAGGAGATGCCAAAGGAGAAACTGCTCCCCCAACCAAACCCACCTGGGGCCCACGTTCACACCAAGCTGAAGCCCCTCACCTTGGCCTCCTCAGCTGTGATGCGGTGAACAGCAAACCGGCCCTTGGTATCGTACACCAGGCGGAAATGCTCACCTGTCTTCTCAATGCTGATGACATCTAATTGCAGGAAGGGAAACAAAACAGCAGCTCTTATCAGCCGATTACCCAAGTAATTAACATTTAAAAAGAAGCAGGGACCGCCGAACCACGCTTTGGCTGTGAACCATGAGGTTGGGATCTCCCCTTGACCACAGGCTCACATCCTTTGCTAAACTGCACATCATTTTAGCAAAAACTGCCAAAGAGTGGAGTCAGAACAGCAATTTATACAGATCAAGCAGGCAGCTACAAGCTACAGGTATCTGGCTTTGGTTTTCGCTGTAGTGCACAACTCCAACTCTTCCTAAGTACATTTTCTTCAACTCCACCAGGAAAACACCCTTCCATCCCAAATCATTCCATCCCAATAAAACATTCCTCCCGCCAGTGCCGAGTTACCCCAGGTACTGCCCCAGCCCTGCTCACCCATGAAGCCTGCAGGGTAGGTGATGTCCGTGCGGACTTTGCCATCTATCTTGATGAACCTCTGCATGCAGATCTTCTTCACCTCGTCTCCTGTCAGAGCATACTTCAGACGGTTGCGCAGGAAGATGATGAGGGGAAGGCACTCCCTCAGCTTGTGAGGGCCTGTCGATGGACGGGGTGCCTGTGGAAAGAAACTTCCTGCTGGGGGCTCAAGGAGCATCGACCACCCCTGAGGAGGAACCCAGAGCTCTGGGAGCTCCTGCAGTAGCACTGCACCAGCTGCAGCTCCCGGTATTCACAGCACCTTCCCCCAGGTCCTGCCAGCCTCACAGAACTGTCCCCAGAACCATTTTTGTCACCCCAGCGATGGGAAAGCGCAACGGGCAGAGACTAAAACAGAGGAGACAACGACCCTCACCGCCACGTCCTCTTGTAAACGGGGGAACACAAAGCCCCGAGCACCAAACACCCCAAACGCCCCAGCCCACCGCCCCAGCACTTCCCCTGATGCGACTGTCCCGTCCCCAACCCCAGCCCCCAACCCCGTCCCGCACTCACGAAGACGCCCGTCAGCTTGTCCAGCATCCAGTGCTTGGGCGCGGCCACGCGCTTCAGGTGCTTCTTGGGGCCGCGGGCCTACAGGACGGGACGTGTTACGGGATGTGTGACGGGCCGCCGCCATCCCGGGCCCTCCCACACCAAACCCCCAGCCCCCTCAGGCTCCCGCCCCCCGAGCCCCGGCGCCGGGCTCCCTCCCGCGCCTCTC
>WEKX01022782.1:215752-257372 GCA_013390025.1 Pitta sordida | reverse complement strand
GCACACGGAGCGGCCGCGGCCACCGGGCAGCGCCGCCTGGCGGCACGGAGGACCAACGGCGCCCGCGGGAGACCGGGACTGCGAGAGGGACCCGGCGGGGACACCCGGCTCCGGGACACCCCGCTCGGGGACACCCCGCTCCGGGACACACCGCTCCGGGACACACCGCTCCGGGACACCCCGCTCCGGGACACCCCGCTCGGGGACACACCGCTCCGGGACACCCCGCTCCGGGACACCCCGCTCCGGGACACCCCGCTCGGGGGCACTCTGGAACACTGCGCTCAGGGACACTGAGGTCGGGGACACCCTGCTTGGGGACACCTCGCTCCCGGTCGGGCCATTGTGTCCGTGCTGGCGGGCACGGAGGAGTGACCGCATCCTTCCCGTCCCTCGATGGTGGCGTGGGACAGCCCCTCACGTTGTGCCCCTGCACTTCGGGAGAGTGTGCGGGTGTCGGGAGCCGAGCCAAGAGTGACAGGACTGCCCTCCCCTCGCCCATGGCAGGATGGAGCTGGACACCGCGGAACCCCCAAAACCCGACTCTCGGCGTAAGCGCCCGCTGCCGAAGGCACTTCGGGGGTCAGTGCTCCCCTGGGCGGCAGAAGTGTCCCCACAGCGTTCGGGATTCCCCGGGACACCCCCAGATCCCCGCCAGGCACCGAGTGCAGAGGCCCCTCAGCAACGCCCCCGCAGCGGGGCGCGGGTGGGACAGAAGCCCCACTCCCGAGGGTGGCACGATGGGGACACCGCCGAGGTGGCAGCCCTGGCACTGCCACTGCAACCCGAGAGGAGGCTCAGAGCTGCGAGGGGCCGCTTCCCCCAGTGTCCTCCGCGGAGATGGACGAGGAAAGCGGCACAGCCGGGGGACGACGGTCCTTCNGCTCGGCCCGCGCTGCGGTGCTGGATGTGCAGCGTCTGCAGGCGCCAGCTGGCCAGGAGGTGCGGACCCGCCTGCCGGGCCACAGGGGCGGCGGGGGTCGCAGGAACCGCCGCCACCTCGAGGTCCTTCGTGCCCCGGGCAGGGGACTGCAGAGAGCTCATCCCCGGGCTCTGCGGGGACACGGCAGCGCTCGACGGGGGCGGGGAAAATCCAGCCAGGTGCCCAGATGGGGAGGGAGGCTGGAGCGGTGCCCCGGACACCCCCGCGCTTGCCCGGGCGGTCCCGCTCCCCGCACGCCCCGGGCAGCCGCTGACACCGGATTTATAGCGGCCCTGGCTCGGGGGAAGGCGAAGGGGAGCGGAGCTGGCGGGAAAGGATGGAGGGGGCGGGACAGCTCCGGGAGGCGGTGCCAGCATCGCCTGCCCCTCCGCTCGCCGGTCGGACCCCCGCGTCCCGCCCTTCCAGGCTGGGTCCCTCCGTCTCCTCCCCGTTCTGTCTGGGACCCTCACCTCTTGCCTCAGCCTGTCCAGGCTGGGACACACTTGTAACACCTGTCCAAGGGTGGGGGACAACAGTGAGGGTTCAGGTGGTGGCAGAACGATGTGGGCTGGTGCCCTCAGCCAGCTGGAGGAGGGACTGAGGGGGCCCTTTGTGGTGGCACTCGGAGTAACCCTCTGAGCATTTCTCCCACCTTTTGCATTTTTCTTGCTTTAAAGCAANCAGCAACGCCCCCGCAGCGGGGCGCGGGTGGGACAGAAGCCCCACTCCCGAGGGTGGCACGATGGGGACACCGCCGAGGTGGCAGCCCTGGCACTGCCACTGCAACCCGAGAGGAGGCTCAGAGCTGCGAGGGGCCGCTTCCCCCAGTGTCCTCCGCGGAGATGGACGAGGAAAGCGGCACAGCCGGGGGACGACGGTCCTTCCAGATTTTATTAGACAGCAGCCTGAGTGCCCCGGGTGCCTGGCCCAGCGTGACGCCTGTGCTTTGCAGGGCGGGCAGCGCGACCACAGCCTCTCCTTCCGCCCCTTCCCACCCTTCCCCAGAGCGGTCCCGGCCCCGTAGCACCGGTCCGTGGGGCAGCCGAGGCGCTCCCCCCGCCCGCCCAGCGGCAACGGGCCACCTGGTCCCGGTGGGGCGAGGCGGGAGACCCCCAGCCCAGCGTCCCTCCAGCCTCAGCAGCTGGCCGGCAGGTCCGCGGGGCAGTCGAACTCGTGGTGGCCAAGCCAGAGCTCCGGCAGCTCGTCCGCCCTGTCGAGGCCAAGCTCCAGCACCAGTGCCCTGAGCACCTCCTCGTCCACCAGGTCCGAGTCGATNAACTGTTTCTCCACATTCCCCATCCAGAGATGGGGACAGGGATGGCGGGCCCTTTGTGGTGGCACTCGGAGTAACCCTCTGAGCATTTCTCCCACCTTTTGCATTTTTCTTGCTTTAAAGCAAGTTGTGCTCCAACTGTTTCTCCACATTCCCCATCCAGAGATGGGGACAGGGATGGCGGGCCCTTTGTGGTGGCACTCGGAGTAACCCTCTGAGCATTTCTCCCACCTTTTGCATTTTTCTTGCTTTAAAGCAAGTTGTGCTCCAACTGTTTCTCCACATTCCCCATCCAGAGATGGGGACAGGGATGGCAGAGAGGGGCCTTACCCCATGCCTCAGTTTCCTCAGCTTCTCTGTTGTTATTCCTCACTTTTTCCTTGGCTGTGCAGTCCCCAGGACTGATATCTCCCCTGGGCACTGAGACCCTATGATGTGCCAGTGACAACGCCAGCCTCCTGCCAGCAGTCATGACACAAGACTAGTCTCTCCCCACCACATCACAGCAGGTGCCAGGGGTACACGGAACCAGGGAAAGGGGTCAGGAGCCATGGGAGCCACATCCTGCTGAACTCCCTCAACGCCAAATTTCCTGTTGTTCCAATCAGCAGTGAAAAACAAGAGAGCAAAACAAAGCCAAGGCCATGCTGGGAGGCCCTTCATCTTGCTATTTATTCCAGCATAATCTAATTAAAGCCACAGGAAATATGCTTTCCCACAGTGACTGGACGTCTTCAAAAAAACCCCAGCACAATAAAAGTTCCATGTGCCAGCTGAATGAGGGGACAAGGTCAGCAGAGGCCAGGCTCCATGGCCCAAGGCACCAGGAGGGATCTGCCCCAGCCACCTGTGTACCTGATCATGGCAGCTGTCATGGGGCACTGGGGCATCTGGATACTCATCCAAGATCTCCCAGCCCTGCATGTCACTTGACACTCCAGAGAGGATCCCCAGGGTCCAGCCCCTCTGTGCAGGATTTCAGAAACCCACCCACGGCCCTGCTGTGAGGGTGGGTGTGCGCTGTGGAAAAGCACTGGCAAAGGTAGGTGGGTGCAGGAAGAAAGGAGAGGGCTGGAGGAGTATTTCAAACATTTTATTTTAAAAAAATGCCCAGTTAAAAACACAATGGCTGTGCCTTTCTGTGGGTAAGAGACACAGCCTGTGCCCCAGGCTGGCTATCGGCTCTGCTCCCCGGGTGGGCAACTCCGAGGCTGTGCCCCTGCCAGGAAGGTAATGTGGCTCTAGGCTTCAGCTGGGGAGGGCTCGTAGCTTTGAGCAGCCTCTCTCTTAAAAAACATTTAAAAACAGTTGTGAGAACAAACTCTGTGGTGTTAAAAAAGGAAAGAGAAAGGAGCAAGGGAGGCTCTGCCGGCACTGGAAGGCTGTGGCTGGAGGGTCCACACTCCTGCCTGGGGAGAGCCACAGCGCTTGTGGCGTGCAGCAGCTTTTCATCTTTAAAGAGAAAACAGTAACCAACCAACAATTTCTTCCAGATTTTCCCTGCAGCCACAGATTTCACCAGTTGCTCACGAAAATGCGCTGTCTTCCACATGGGAAATGTTCTTGCAGAACCTGAGCCCTCCTTCTCTGCTAAACAACATGCTTCAGATTCCCTGCAGAAAGGAGAAAGAAAATGGTATTTCAACTGATATTTGAGCCTGATGGAGTGGCCTGGCAAGGGATGCCGCTCCCATGCTGGATGGACCAGGCACAGGAATCCCAGCCTTGGCACAGACCTCAGTTCCCACTGACTCCAGGGATGTGGTAGAGGTCCCACTGTCAGAAGTTTTCAAGACGTGACTGGACAAGGTACTAGATAATCTTGTCTAGGCTCCCTTTCCTACAAAACGTTGGACCAGATGGTCTTTGAAGTCCCTTAGAACCTGGGCTGTATTATGATTAAAACAAGGACAAGGCCTCATGCTTGTCTGCCCAGCCAGAGGAAAGGCAATGGCAACTTTTGCCACATGGACCCACAGCTCTGTTACACCAGCCCTGACAATCATAAGGGAAGTAGAAGGCAGATGACACTGTGCACTAATGAGCAGCCAAGTGAATGTGGTTCATCTTTCTAGTCAGCAAGAAAGACTCCAGTGAGCTTTTCTGAACCCCCCTCTAAAGAAACCTGTTAGGCCAATGAGTGTTGGCTTGGGCAACTCACCTTTGATGGAGTTCAGAATTTCTTGGATTCTCTGTGGCTCATTGCGGTCTGGTCTGCAGCTTGGGGTGATCTCCAGCACATAATCAGGACCATACTCTGTGAAGAACTGCAGGGAAGAGGAGAGGAGAGTTAGCAGAGAGGTCTCTGGTGGCTGAGGCTGCAGCAGGGCTCCCCATGGGTACCAGTTTGTAAAAAGGACAAAAAACAGTTTCTCCATCCAAGGGCCACCTGAGGGTCACTCCATCAAGGTGGTGCTTCTGTACTGTCTGTTCCCACCTGGAGTTTTCAACCATTCTCCAATTCAAGGGCTTGGGAAGCAGAGCACAGTGGTGCAGCCAAAAGCAGACAAACGTCTATGCCAACATTTTATTTGGGAAAGCAGCTGACATTCATTTTACACTTGGTTATGTGCAAACCTGATTTTTTTTATGAACAAAATTCAAGTGGTACTTACTTCTCTTCTAAGGCACATTCAGGCACTGATCCAAACCACTGTCAAGCAACTAAGTGCAAATCAGATGGAGAAATAACTTCCAGGTTCACTGCACATCTGCACTGCTTCCCATTTTATTTCAAAGTATGACAAAGACTTAAGCCATAGAACCAAGATGCAGCTGCCAGTGAGAATGGGAGTCAGAAAGAAAGGCTTTACCAAGGAAGACAGGAAGAATCTAAAACCTGAGAATTGGATAAGAACATACTGATCCTGGGCACACCAAGACAAAACCAAACTGAGGAAACCCACCTGAAAATGAGCATTTCCTGTAATGGAAATCTTTTTGAAAGTGGAAATTTTCCTAAAGGAAGTGGTAGAAGCTCAACTGCTTTCATTATCTCAAACCAGATAAAGCCTTTGAGCATAAACAAAGGGGAACATTCCTGTACTACTACACAGGCACCCAACGAGCTGCTGGACAGGGTGGTATTTTTACAGGAGTGTCTCCAGAAAACCGGACTGAGTGGCAAGGATGCCATGTGGATTAGGTAGAACGACAGGCTCTTCTGCAGGGACAAGGGAGGGTTTTTCAAAACCTCACCTCATGATCAGGGATCTCTGAGGACAGTGTTCTCCCAAGGATGACCCCAGTCAAGTATGTCCAGCAGCGAGCTGTGTTGGCAAGGTTGTAACCTCCTGTTTCCAGCAAGAATTAGGATTTTGAGAGGGAAGAGAGGGGAAAGGGAAGAGAGAGGGAGAGATTTTAGTGGAAAGAACAACAATGTGTTGTCATGGGTTAACCCATATGAACGTGGACCTGGTTTTTATGAATTTTTTCCATTTTCTTCCAAGATGGGGGCAGGGCGGCGCCACGGCTTCCCCCCCCCCCCACCCTCGGCAGGGGCGCAGCCACGTGGGGTGGGGGGTNAATGTGTGCAGTTTACGTGAATTCAGATTGTTTCATCCAGTCAAGCTGTGCCCAAAATCTGCATTTTGCACCTGTTGGCTGCACAAAGCCATGTCCAAATGACACTATAAGCAGGAACAGACCTCTCAGACTGAAACCCAGTTACACCCAGTGTGGCAGAGGCTGGTTCTCCAGCCATGTCAGACCCAGCATGAGTTCCAGCCCCATGTGCTGGAGTGGGTTTTTTGTCTGAAAGGTGACACTCCAGCATAATCACAGACAACCCATGGCAGAAATGAACACCCAGAACTTTTCCAATAAAAAAAGAGCATCAGGCACATCAAATTTTAGGCTTAAGATTCTCTACCTGATTTCCTTCACCTCAAGAAGGACAAAGAGCTGATCCAGCTCTAGATGTGGAGCTCAGGGGCTCTCCCTGGAACACAGTGGCTTTTGTTGTTCTGAAATGCTTTGTTACATAAAGCCTGTCCTGTGCTCTCCCCACTGGTTGTGCAGCACAGCAGAGGTAAGTTCACCTCAGCTTTCACTGGGTATCAGAGCCCTGCTGTACCTTGCAGGCAGCCTGTTCTTGTCCCAAGCCCCTGCTTGAATCTAAATGAAACCATCCATTGCCCAATGCCCAAGGCAGGCTTGGGAACACAGTGTTCACTTTTAAAGAGAAGCACTGAAGGGCTGATCAGCAGAGATGGGAATCAGAGGTGCCACTGAGAAGCCAGGATCAGTTTGTTGACCTCTCCTCTTCTGCAGAAGAGCCACGCAGCTTTTAACTCAAGGCCTGAGAGTCAGGATTGAGACTTGTATCAAGGATTCCAGGTGTGAGGACACAGTACTGCCCTCCAGACACTGCCCAGCAGCCACACTGCTAAAGCCCTGCCAGTGCCAGCCCAAGGGCAGGCTCTCGAGGAAGGGTCACAGGAGGAAAAAGATGTTTCCCTGTGGAACAGCAGTACACACTCACCTCCTCCCAGGACGAGAGTTGCTAGCTGCCACTGCAGGACATACTTGAGGCACTTGCCCACTCCCTCGGGTGTCATGTTGAAAGAGCACATGGGGTCTCCTGCAATGGTGTCAGCCCCCAGCTGCAGCACCACTGCCTCGGGGTTGAAGGCAGCATACACCTCCTTCAGCACACTGTGCAGAGCAGGAACAGTGTGGATTAACATCAGCGTGGCTCAGAGGGGTGCTGGCGGCACAGCCCTGGTCCCCCAGATCCACCACTGCCCCTCAGGGTTTTACATCCTCTGCTTCCACCCAGCTCACACCAGTTACACTCCCTCTGCTCCCAGTTATCCTTGTGCCCCTGCTACTCTCCCACAGCAAGTTTAGCTCTCAGAACACTTATCACAAGGCTGATGAAGGCACAAGCACCACTGATAACCCCATCAACTTAGTGGTAGCATCAAACCCCACATTTACACTGGTCATCCTTTGGCTCCAAGACAAGTCTAGGAGCTTTTCTCCCCTGTGAATGTCACGGTGAAGATCAGTGTCTGGCAAAACAACAATCCTGAAGTCTCAGATGCCTCTCACAAAGAGGACTTGTCCTTTCTCAGTCTCTCCTTAGACACACAAGGCTGACCTGTGGCAGAGACTCTCCAGCCACACACACATGTCCCTATATATTCAGTTTGCCTGAGGATTCAGACAAGATCTCTGAAAGCTCTTAAAATCCATGCTCCTTGCAATCAAAGGCTGTAGAAGTGAGAGGGGCACACCCTAAGAAAGGACTGTAATTAAAAATAGTAAGCTGTGCAGTGACTTTTCTCTAAAATCCCATCCAAGTAAGCTGTATCAGAGCAAGAGGGCTTACGTTTCACAGATCTGGTAATATTTCTCATCCTGAATGCCATCTTGAATGGGCACATTCACGCTGTAATAGCGACCTTTCCCCAGGCCAACATCTGTCACATCACCAGTACCTGCACAACAGAAACAATCCAATTACGAGGGGAAAGCAGAGCAGCAGAAAGAGAGAGACGTGGGATGTCTCAGAGGAGAGGTGAAAGCCAGGACCTTCAGCATACTAATGGAGAAATCCACTTGTCACCAACAAGGACGGGTTGGAGGGACTCGGTTCTCTCCTCTGCCTAATTCTGCCCCACAGCTGTTGAAGTGGCTCTGCTCAGAGCTCAGCCAAGAGCAGAAAGGGAGGAACACCAAATACACAGCTCTCCCCTCTCTCCATCTCCTGGGTGGAGAGGAGAGGCAGCAAGACACCTCTGCTGGACAGCAGGGATAGAATATGCCTTTCTTCACTGGAGCCTTGCTAGTGATGCATGAACCAAATGAGAAAAGCCTCACATGTTCAACTTGCCTGGGAAAAATCCTGGTGAAAACTTGTGCAGAGAAACAGTCATGACTTTTGAGGTGAAACTAAAGGCATCTTCAACTCCTGTAACAAAAGGGAAAAAAAAAAACCCTTTCATGCATTCATATAAACCACAGTCTGAACACACAAACAGGTACTTGGTAAACATGGGGCAGCAAGCAGAGCAGGAGCAGCATGAGCAAAGCGGAAATGCAGCTGTGGCTCAGTAAGTCCATCCTCAATCCACAGAGACCTGAGTTCCACTGCAGCAAAGGTCACAACTGAGATGAATTTGGCAGGTCTCATGCTAATCAGTACTGAATGGATCTCAATACCTCACGTCAGTGCCCAGGGTAGCAGCACTCGCCTGTGCTGCTCAGCCTGCGAGGCTGGGAGAGGGATCCGAGCAGGGCTGCCTTGGACAGAGCTTGGCTCTGATTAGAACCAGTGCTACTGGACTCTCTCGCTTTTTCTCAGTGCTGCTGCAGTTCAACATGCCTTTTCTTTCCTTTAAAGACACATTAAAATAGTGGGAATGGGGAGGGAAAAAGAAGCAACAGGAAACATAACAGAAACCAAACGCAGGGAGAAAACAAAGCAAAATGAAACACACCATAAAATTTAGAAGAGCAGGAAATGTTAAATGGCGTTGAAATCATGTACCTGAAGGAGAGAGCAAGACCAGCTCTGGTTTTAGTTTTATAGCATCAAACCTTCTTTTAAAAACAACGTTTACTACTGGCTGCTTCTCTCTTGCACTATAGCATTAAATAATTAAACCCTGTCAGCAACTACTCTGGCAGGATGGGAGACTGGGACTCATTGTCTGTTGCTTTAGGTACAAGACTCCTGCCCAGATCCTCAAGAAAGGTCTGAGGAGCAGCACAGGGCAACCCCATAAAGCAAGACAAGGCAAAAATGGATTAAGGGAACTCAACTGCACCGAGAGGAGGCAAAGCCATGGCTGTTGCAGCGCCGACAGGCCTTGACTTCTCTGGGACTCATTGTCGAGTCTGTGCAGCTGTGCTGTGTGCAGCCTTTGCTGGGCCTTACCATCCCCATGATGCAAATCCAAATCGATATAAAGCACACGGTCAAATTTCTGGCGCAGCCGCAGGATCCCCAAGACAGCGTCATTGAGGTAACAGAAGCCAGAAGCCTCATCCCTGTGAAAACAATGTCCGTGACACTGAACATTCCCAATGCAATCACCACCAATCTCAGCGTTGTCACTTTGACTTTGCAAGTCTCCACCTCGAGGGGGACAGAGGAGGATCAAAACCCAGCCAAGGCCCAGCAGCAACCAAGGGACAGGTCAGGAGCAGCTCAAAGCATGGCTGGGAAGCACAGAGAACACAACAGCTTGTGCCAACTGCTTTTCAACTCCAGGCTTTCTGGCAGCTGGTTAAGCATCAGCTGGCTCTGCTGCAGAGCAGCCCTGGCCCATGGGTGCCTTGGCAAGGCACCTCTGACCACTGCACTGTTGAACAAATAAAACATTAGCTTTCTGCACCTGAGACAGTTTAAAGAAGTTCAGAGCCACTGGACTTAAACCTACTTCTCCCTCTACAGCAAGAGGGCAGTCCCCTGGACAGTCCCGCATGTCCATTTTCCTGTGAGTCCTGAAGAGGCAGAGACAGGCAGCCACTCCATCCCTGCTGTCTGGGTCACAGCTCCTAGGAAGGTCCTGGCAGTGAAAGGCAGGTCCAAGGCAGTTGCAGGACTCTGTTGCTCTGTGCCAAAGTCTCAGACTCTGGTGGTTAAGACTCTCCTCAAAGCAACTCCCTGCCCTTTCTCCCCAAGCAAATGCAAATGGGATTGTCCTACAGTCCCTCACAATACAGCTCTTGGGCTTGGCCAGGAGAGCCCCAGCAGCTACAGAGAGGATATGTACTGCATGGCAAGGTTTATACATGACACACATCAGGGGGCAAATTCCATATTGCTGGCATCAAAGGAACAAGAAAGTTTCTTAATCCCTACTCCAGTCTCTCTCCAAAGTCAAGTCCCCATCACCACTTAGCATGAGTTCAGTGCACCCTAGGTCTGCCCTAAACAGCTGATTTAAACTAAAGCTTTATACTTTGCAAGACGAATGCCCAAACCCCTTTCACCCAGACTCAAACAACACCAGGATCCAAGATGTGCCTGGCTTGACTGGGAAGACTCCTTTGGGATTAGCAAGTATTAAATGCCTTTTCTAAACAGACTGTTTGCTTTCCAGAACAGTGCTAATAGCTCAGCTCAGTGGCACCAACACCGCTGAGGGAACTTGGCTCCATCAAACACAACTGTCCTTTATCAGCAAGCTGCAGCTTCAGCCAAGTGCCCACCAGGAAGATGGCTGAGACAGTGTTTGCACACCACTGTTACACCCCCAGAGCTCCTTTGTCAGGTCAGAAAAGTCACTGACACAAGGAGAGGCACCTGCATACCCATGTTCAAGCTGTCAGGGTTAGCCACGGGTCTGACAGCCAAGGTTAGACATCCACACTCCTGGGGCTCCCCGGGGACACAGAACAGCACTGCAAAGGCCGGTTGGCTGTGGACAAGGAAAGGTGCTGTCTTGTCTTCGCTGCAGACAGGCCTCATGTGAATAAACCTGCCCCAGACCCACCCTGCAGTCCACGACAGCACCTGCACCAGGCAGTGACCTCTCAGGCCTCTGCCCTGCCCTCTCTACCTCCTCCCTTCCCTCACATCTTCTCTCCCAGCTGAATCACCACACCCTGAGGGTTCGCAGGGAAGCTGGGAGTTAGGAAGCGGGGTTCAGACACCAGGTGAGAAAACACAAGGGAAGAGATTGTTTCCTTACTTCTTTGCATGATGCCACCCTCCAGGCCAGTTAATCGCTACCTTACACTTGCCGTCCAGCAGGCACTGGGCTGCAGTGATGGTGGCTCCTCCCACGGCCGCCGCATACTCAAAGATCCCCTCAGAGGCTGGACAGTCGTAACCTGCAGGTGAGAGCCCAGGTAAAGTCCACATGTGAGACGTAACAGGCTTTTTCCTCCAGGGGAAACACGTTCCTTTTGTTTGAGACATTGTCTTTAACTGTGGCTCTGATGTTCTGTTCTAGGCACAAACCCTCACAACAGCTGTCAGGTTTGGACTCACACAGCAGATTTAGGGAGCCTGAGTAGGAATAAAATGGTTGTGGGTTTGTGTGGTAAGGTTTGCTGGGGACCCACACTGGAGCAGCTTGATCCTGAAGGACTGACCCCATGGAAAGGGACTAGCGCTGGAGCAGCTTGTTCCTGAAGGAATGATCCCGTGAGGGACCAACACTGGAATACCTCTTGAAGAACAGCTGCCTATGGGAAAGGCCCACACTGGAAAAGTTCATGGAAGATGGTGTCATGTGGGAGGGACCCTACACTGGAGCAGGGCAAGAGTGAAGAGGAAGGAGTTACAGAGACAAAATGTGAACTGACCACACCCCCCATTTCCTGTGCCCTTACACTGCTCAGGGGGTCAAGTAGAAGAGCTGTGAGTCTGAAAAGAAATGAGGATGAGGGAGATGGTGATTTCAGTTTTAATTCTCACTATCCTACTCCAGCATCCCAGCCCTGACACTCAGCTAACCTCTCACTGAAGACACATCTCCTTACCCAGTCCATACTCCACAGACTCCGGATGGTCATCATCCCCCTCCTCACTGACCTTCTGCAGGTGCTGCAGGTAAGCATCTGTGTGGAAACTTGCCATCTCCTCCATGGAGGCCGCTTTTGGCTTGACTATCCTAAGCAGAGAGGAAGAAGGGAGCATCTCAGGGCAAGAGGCTCCAGGGTTTGGCTGTAATGTCCAGCTTTAGCCTTTAACTTGGGAGCCTTCTTTTGGCAGTTACTGTTGTAAAAGCAAACAAAAATCCCTCTTCCCCTCACACCAGACTGCCACCCAAGTGAGAAGGCCTCCCAGCTGAGCCGGCCTTGCCGCCCCCTGCTTGACACTGCCTACTGTGCCCAACCCCAGGGAAGAACACCTGGAGATGCTGCTGCTACAACCACAACACTTCAAGTTTTTTTTCTCTTTTCTGCATGTTCTCCTGGTCTGAGCAATCCCACTCAGATCCAGCATTCTGGTTACACACAAAAACACCAACAGAGGGAAATATCCAGGCCCAGCACAGTCCTGTGGCAGGACCCCACCCTGCTGGATCAGGAGCTGGGCAACATCTCTTGACCTACACCTGCATCAAAGCAGAGACTCTTTGGGTGCTTTACAGTCTGTCTAAACAAATCCTGCAACACACTTAATCCCCTCCAAAGCTCAGACACTGGGGGCACACGTGGGCAGTGCAGCACAGCTCCACTGCTACAGGAAGAACGCAGGAAGCTCCCAGCTCCGGGCTGGTCCTGGTGCCAGGCATTTCCCACCCCACACAGCCCTTCAGGTCTGCTCCATAATGGTACCTGTAGCCATTTCCCATGATCAAGTAAAGAACCCCAACTTTAAAAAAAAAGAAGTCCTAATAGGCCCTTCTGGCCCTACTGAACTGGAATATGAGATTTTAAAAAAGANCAACCACAACACTTCAAGTTTTTTTTCTCTTTTCTGCATGTTCTCCTGGTCTGAGCAATCCCACTCAGATCCAGCATTCTGGTTACACACAAAAACACCAACAGAGGGAAATATCCAGGCCCAGCACAGTCCTGTGGCAGGACCCCACCCTGCTGGATCAGGAGCTGGGCAACATCT
Source organism: Pitta sordida (assembly GCA_013390025.1). Lineage (NCBI taxonomy): Eukaryota > Metazoa > Chordata > Aves > Passeriformes > Pittidae > Pitta > Pitta sordida. Next base: position 244,646 of record WEKX01022782.1, on the reverse strand, counting down.
CTTGACCTACACCTGCATCAAAGCAGAGACTCTTTGGGTGCTTTACAGTCTGTCTAAACAAATCCTGCAACACACTTAATCCCCTCCAAAGCTCAGACACTGGGGGCACACGTGGGCAGTGCAGCACAGCTCCACTGCTACAGGAAGAACGCAGGAAGCTCCCAGCTCCGGGCTGGTCCTGGTGCCAGGCATTTCCCACCCCACACAGCCCTTCAGGTCTGCTCCATAATGGTACCTGTAGCCATTTCCCATGATCAAGTAAAGAACCCCAACTTTAAAAAAAAAGAAGTCCTAATAGGCCCTTCTGAACTGGAATATGAGATTTAAAAAAAGATTTTATGGGATGCTACGTAAGAGGGGCTGAGCTAAGCCTTTTCTTTTTCCCCCTTCATATGACCCAGTGTCAAAAGGGCCAGGAGGGATCTCATTCACTTTTCTGCCCCAGACCTCATCTTCTCTCCTGAACAGAACCAAGACTTCAAAAAAGTCTCAGAGATCACAGATCTGCATTCCAGTCTATCACAGAATATTCTGAGTTGGAAGGGACCCACAAGGATCATCAAGTCCAACTCTTAACACTGTCGATCAACCACAACACAGCAAAGTTACACCGTTTCTCCTTTCCCTGTCTGACCAGCGGATCTGGAGCCACAAGGATGTCATCACCCTGCTCAGTGCCCTGTGCACAGAGGTGACAGAAGCTCTGCAGAGAGGGCACAAGGCAATCTGTGCTCCACCAGACCATAAGGGTACCCACGAATTACACCTGCCACTGTAACTGTGTCCACATAGCCAAACAAGCATTTTCCTTGGATCCTAGACATACACGCTCTGGAGGCTCCAGCAGGGACAGCGTGAAACCTGAAGTTACTCAGCACCTCCCGAAACCGAGAAGAGAACATCCCTTTGCAGAAAATGGGACCACTTACTTCATCTGGTCGAGCAAGCAATACGCTTCAATCAGCGAATGCACCATGCTGGCCTGAAGAGAAGAATAAGACTGTGAGAGCAGGACACACTGTGGGGAGCCCAGGACCGGCAGCAGCGGCTCTCCCGGGCACAGCATCCCGAGGGTGCGTGAGGGAACTCCGGCTGTCCCGGGCAAGGGAAGCGCCATGGGTGCAATNCCCCCCACGCGGCTGGGGGCAGCGTGTTTGTTTTCTAAAAACGTAGTAAGTGTCACTAAAAAAGGCTCGAGGCCCGCACGCACCCCCCGCCCATCCACCCGCTGACCCCCGGCAGCTCCCGGGCCCTTCAAGGCCGCTCCGCCCGGGGCACAGAGCGAGGGAACCACAAACACAACAGCCGCTGCCCCGAGGGGCCACACGGCTTTGAGGTCAAAGCAACGTGGAGATCAAAAAACACACGCAGAGAGGAGCTGGCTCTGGAGCCAGCCCGACCCACAGCGGAGCACCCTGGGCAGAGCACGGTGTTGGCACCTGACACGGGCACTGTCACCCTGCCAGCTCAACAGGCGAGTTCAGCTGGTGGCCATCGCCCTCTTGGGAGGAGCTCAGCTGTGGCATCCACCTGGCAGAAACCATGGCCTCTGCACTCCTCAGGGTGGATATGACCACCCAGAACAAGGATCACACAAGACTGTGAAGGCCATCCAGGGAACGCCAGAGCCTTTCCCTGGGAGCTATGGTACTGCAAACAGCTGTGTCAGCGGGGGCATGGGGACAATGATCTGCCCAGCCTGGGGGTCCAAAATGCCACACAGACAGTCCTCTTAGGGAAGTCTGCTGCCTCCCTGGGGCCGGGAAACTTCCCAGCCTCATTCAGCCGTCGGACTGTTACCCACTGCTGCTCTTCTCTGTTGTCAGCAATGAAGCCACAACACGCAGTCCAAGGGCAAGCAAGAGATTTCAGGGCCTGGGGGTGGCTGGTAAGGGATTCTGGAACACAAGTCCTTTCCTCTGTCCTTCCAGTTGTGGACAGTGACAGTGGAAGAGACAGACCCAGTCTGTTGTAACATGTGGCTTGGTGGCTGGTGTTTCTGCCGCGATTTCAGATTTTTCCATAATGGGAGGGCCTACACGGCCCTAGGCACAGTGGTGTTGGATGGGTTACACCTTTCCCAAAGGGGAAGGGGCTCTTTGCTCAGAGCTAGCAAGGCTGACAACTGTAAACCAGTCTTCGAGGGGGACAGGGATGATGGTGGGCTGGCCCGTGACAAGGACATTCCACGGTCAGAGAATGTGAGGGAAAGTCCTGGGACTGTTGCTGGAGCACATATCAAGTCCTAGGTGAACCAGAGGCTCTTGAGGTAATAGGAGCCAACAGGAAACCCCGCTTCCTCCACCAGTTTGTGGCACGTGTTCCTGATCCAAATCAGCCCAAATGCACCATCCTGTAGNGAGCCCCAATGGGTGCAGTGAGGCCCCGTCCCCCGCCGCTCTCCGCTCCCTCCCTCCCGCCGTGCCGGCCGCCCCCTCGCCCCGCTGACCCGCTTGGGCACTTTGCAGAGGGAGTCGCAGAGTGCCACATACTCCGGGCTGTACACATAGACCGGCGGCGCCGCCGCCATCGGGGCCGGGGCGCAGCAGCGCGGGCGNCCTGGCAGAAACCATGGCCTCTGCACTCCTCAGGGTGGATATGACCACCCAGAACAAGGATCACACAAGACTGTGAAGGCCATCCAGGGAACGCCAGAGCCTTTCCCTGGGAGCTATGGTACTGCAAACAGCTGTGTCAGCGGGGGCATGGGGACAATGATCTGCCCAGCCTGGGGGTCCAAAATGCCACACAGACAGTCCTCTTAGGGAAGTCTGCTGCCTCCCTGGGGCCGGGAAACTTCCCAGCCTCATTCAGCCGTCGGACTGTTACCCACTGCTGCTCTTCTCTGTTGTCAGCAATGAAGCCACAACACGCAGTCCAAGGGCAAGCAAGAGATTTCAGGGCCTGGGGGTGGCTGGTAAGGGATTCTGGAACACAAGTCCTTTCCTCTGTCCTTCCAGTTGTGGACAGTGACAGTGGAAGAGACAGACCCAGTCTGTTGTAACATGTGGCTTGGTGGCTGGTGTTTCTGCCGCGATTTCAGATTTTTCCATAATGGGAGGGCCTACACGGCCCTAGGCACAGTGGTGTTGGATGGGTTACACCTTTCCCAAAGGGGAAGGGGCTCTTTGCTCAGAGCTAGCAAGGCTGACAACTGTAAACCAGTCTTCGAGGGGGACAGGGATGATGGTGGGCTGGCCCGTGACAAGGACATTCCACGGTCAGAGAATGTGAGGGAAAGTCCTGGGACTGTTGCTGGAGCACATATCAAGTCCTAGGTGAACCAGAGGCTCTTGAGGTAATAGGAGCCAACAGGAAACCCCGCTTCCTCCACCAGTTTGTGGCACGTGTTCCTGATCCAAATCAGCCCAAATGCACCATCCTGTAGGGGGGCTGACCTGCAGGACAGAGTGGAGCAGGAACCCCACCCCTCTCTGTGCCAGGCTGTGGGAGCTGGGGCAGAGGCCAGAGCTGAGTGTTAAGAGCACAGCTGTGATTGCACACAGAACACCAAGCAGCCAGCTCAGAGCTGCTTCAAAGGGCACATGTGAACTCAGGAACCTGTGACCTGGCCATTAGCACCGCTGTCAGGGACAGAGTAGATGGCACAAAGGGGCTGCCAGTGGCATGTTCCAGCCAGCCAGAATCCCTGTCCTCACATCTTGGAGGGATGCTGCAGGGATCCTGCCTACCACGATCTCCCCAGCTCCACATACCCCCAAGAGGGGGATGATGGGGTGTCTATTTTCAAGCACCACAGCAGGGGCTGAGCTGGACCATTTTGATTTTGGGTGTGCTGGGAGAGACGCTCAGGCATCATCCGCTATTCCTCTAACAAAGGTTTTCCATCGGCAGAAGGAAGAGCAACAGCTCCAGACTACACTAGTATAAGTCCTGCAAACTTGGAACAAAAAGCAGCACAGAACAAGTTAAAAACTGAAAACCTGCTGGAGTCAGGGAGAGTGTGAGCTGGTGAGGAAGAACTACAGTGCTGAGCACACAGGTCTGGTCAGGGGGGCCCTTTCCAACTCCCTCAAACAGAAGTCCCTCCAGGGGTGTTGACTCAGGAGGAGCCATGCAGGCAGACACTTCTAACACAAACAGGCTTCAAAGCTCAGCCTTTCCCTTGCTCTGCAGGCCACACACAGGCACAGATGAGTTTAGGACATGTCTCCTGCAGAGCTCCTCAGAGGGCCACTCACCCACCGAGAGGCCAGGGCTGGGATGTGGCTATACAGGCTGCCTGCAAACTAACCTAGTGTTCATCTTTACAAGCTGTATGAAACAACCCTCCTGCAGCATCTGCAACCCAGCGAGGAGCTGCGAGAGCTACTGCATGGAGCAGCCGTCGGCGGGCAGGAAGTCGTACACGCACAAGGCCACCGACTTGGACAAGTAGGTCATGGTGCCAAACCGGCCGCTCGGGGCACTGTCGTACAGCAGGCAGCAGATGCCGGTCGAAGGATCCCTCTCCAGCATGTGGTCATCAGCGCCCAGGGCTTTCTGGATTTTGGACATGGATGGAGAAAGACAACATGAAGAATAAGGGCTTTGCTGAGCTCCATGAACACAACACGGACAACAGGCAGGGCCCTCCAGGTGGGTGAGCCCTGCACAGCCATGGGGAATGCAGCCAGCAGCCCCAGGTGAGGCTTGGCCCCTACCTGCTCCTCATAGAAGAGGTCATTGGCTGTGTGCAAGATCTTTTCCACAGCTATGATGCCACCGATGGTGTGCACCTCCATGTCCACCAGCATGGTGAGCACTAGGATAGCTTCCACTAGCAACTGCCTGTACTCTGGCTGGGGCACACGGTTGAGGACAGATTCCACATGTACAGCAAACTTCATTTCCCCTGGGGTCATCTATGAGGAGGTAGAAAGAAAAGTAGCTCAGCCCAGCCCAGGGCAAACCAGCACCCAGCAACCCACAAGCCCCATTTCCCCTTCACATGAACCTCTTACCTCTCTGGTTGTTGAGGAGGGGAGAACAAAGCCCTCCACAGAGAGGCCGTGGCACTGCAAAACAAGAAGGAAAGATCACAGTTACAGCTTGGAGAAGCACAGTGCTAAGACTGTGTCCAGCCCCACAACTCCCTCCCACTTGTGTGCTGCCCACACAGCCCAGTTCTGCCTCCTAACTCTGCACGGCATCACTCCTTTCCCATCAGTTCAGTATCTGCTTCCTGGCTCACCATGCTGAGGATGAGCTGTGCTCGCAGCTCCAGCCCTGCCCCTGTTTGGCTAATGCATAAAGCACCTGAGCAGACCCAGCTCTCCTCTGCATGTGCAGGATGAGAGGTCCTACATGATTACAATGCAGTTCTGTTTCTTCCCCAGCTTTCCAAGGCCAGCTGCAGGCCTTGTCCATGAAGCACATATTTACACAACATCGGGGCCCAGCCCCCAGGGTCTAAGTCTCCCTGGCAAGGCTGGTGCCTGCAACTACAGGCTCACATGTGTGGAGAGACACTAGCTGGACATCCAGCTTACCTTTTGAAGGACCTTCCAGACCTTCTGGTAGAAGCCCACAGGGACACGGTTTAGGGCCCCATCCAGCCGCCGCCTCCGCTGCCACTGGCCCTGCCGGCTGTCCTTACTGCCATGGTCTTCCAGCATGCTTGAAAAGGAGTCCTTGGCCAGCAGCTCTGCATGGCCATGAGACTGGGCAGACAAAACAAGGACCACTGCTGCAGAGTAGTCCCACAACACAGCCTATTCCTGCTCAAGAGTTTGTGGTTCTCCAACCTGGTTCCCAGGACAGAGCTGCCACTCCCTGCCCCCAGCAAAGCCCACCTTACAGCCCCAGCTCCCCACAGCACCCCCCCAGAGCACAGCTCCTTCCCACAGCCACAAATAGGACAGGCCCCATGTGTGCAGCCAACAAACACAGGTTACCAGAGAGGACTTGAGGTCGGTGTTCCCAGAATGCAAACTGACGGGCTAAAGGAGAAAGGGAGAAATGGAAATCAGACCGTGCCAGAGCAGGGCAGCTGTCACAACAAGCAGAGCAACAACAGCACAGATCAAGCTCAGATCACAAGGCAGTTATCCCAGGGCTGCCCTTAGCTGGAGACAGAGGGAATTTTGAGAGGAAAACTGCAGGAAGTCTCATGTTTTCATGAGAGGGGAAAGATTGTACAGGGCATAGAGTGGATGAGGGGCTCCACATGCTGGTGCTGCATCAGCAGTGGGTTTGTGCTGGCCTGCACACAGGAACAGGGCTGCTACTGCTCTGCTGGCTACTGGCATGGACAGGGATTTAGCCTCAGGTAGACAAGACGGCCAGTAGCAAGGTCACTGCCCACAGAGGACCCTCTGCAACGTCAGGTTTCACACTGCAGCAAGCTGGTCCTAAACCTGCTGCATCAGCCTGGTCCCTGCAAGCCCCATTTCTTTCAGGACAGGACCCTTTCTAGAACTCCTAGACACACACCAGGCACAAGAGGAGGTCCTGAGTATTTGTAGCTGACCAGAAACCTCTTCCTCCAGAGAAGAAATAGCTGAGGAGGCTACAGGCAGGATCCAGTGAACTGTCTGGCAGGGTCACTACCGGTCATGGCACTGGAAGCTTCATGCTGTCCTGCTCAGCAGATTTTGTGAGTATAATGGAAAGTATTTGGCCACAGCAGCTCTAGAGCACAGCTCCCAGCTGGCTCTAACAGCAGTACACCCATAGCTTAGAGAAGCCTTCCTCCCAGCTAGTCCAAACATGGCAGATTCCACTCCATGGAGAGCTCCTGTGGGGCAGTGCCAGCCCTGGATCCCCACAGCATGTTAAGCCATGCTGACCTCTTCCCAGAAACCCAGCCTCTTTCCCCATCCTGAACAGAGCAACCCTGAACCCATCTAAAGGGGAAGACAATTCATTGCTGCAGCAGCTGAGGGAAGATCATTGATTTGTGCATGCGGGGAAGGTGCTCTGGTGCATGGCATGAGGGGCAAAAGCTGAGACTGCAGGACCAGGGGGCTTCACCTTACTCCCAGGCAGAGACTGCCTACGTTTATCCAATTGCTGCAAGAGAAGAAGGAAATGAAGGTTCTGCTGTTGGAAGAGGCTTACCAAGACACTAGCCCCACCTGGATCACCACATGGCCCTCCCCACCCCTGCACTTTCTTAAGCAGCCCTGTGCTTCCTTGTGCTCTGTCAGAGCAACCCCCACCCACTGATACATCCCCCAGGGCAGGACTGGAGCCCAAATGGGCTCCTGGAACCAGCAGTGAGATCTCTCCCACTCTTCCATCAATTCTGCCCAGTTTGTAGCTGTTTGTCACTCACAAGACCAGCCATAAGCAGCCTGCACTGCCTGCCCTCACCTGTTTGATTTCACTCTTCAGCCTCACGAGGCCAGAGCGCTCAGGCCTGGTGGCCCCAGTAGCCCCCACATCACGGATGGAGACAGCAGTGGTGAGCGACGAGTCCACTGAACGCACTGGAGGGGATGAGAGGTCTAGAGTGGGCACCATGGCTCAGGGCATGACTGTCCAGGCACTGGTACCTCTGCATGCCCTTGACCTCTATCCCAACAGCATCAGAGATCCATGAACGCAGCACAGAACTGCTCAATTCAGACCTAACCCAGGCCAAGTGCCAAACTAAGCAAAGCCCAAATAGCCACAGGATTCAGGCTCAATTCCCAGAAACTGCTCAGCACCATCGTTATGAAGAGCACAGCTTCTTGCTGGACCCCTACAGTGCAGAATCAGCTGCGTTGAACATGAAAGAGGACAGGGACACCCCTCAGAAGCAGGAACATGTAGATCTGGCCACACTCTGCACCAAGACCCAGCTCTGCCCAGGTATGATCTATGCTGAGAGACTCACCACTCTTTTCCACACCAAACTCCTTGCCAGAGAGGATGTGGTAGAGGAGACTCTTCATGTCTGATGGGCTGAGATTCATAAGGCTCTCCGTGGCTTCTCTAGCTGGAGAAAACAGAACTGGGATTTTGTACCCTGCCTCATAATCCTCCTAGAACATTTCCACCCTGCATGCTGCTGTGTGAGCAGAAGCACTGGCACAGCAGCTCATCCTCTAAGGCCGTACACTAGCTCCAGGTGTTGCCTACAACAGGGACTCTTCCTCATGCCAGGATGGAGATTGCAGTGCAATCACACCTGTGCTGCCCAAGAACAGGTCCAGCTGCAGACACTGACACCTCCACACAGAGTTTTGTCCTAGCCTGATCTGCCCATTTTTAACAGTACTCCTTTCTGGCTGACAGAGCCCAGCTGGGGTGCCGTCCCCGCCACACGTACCTGAGCAGTGCAGGGAATGTGCCAGCTCTGTTGCCATCACCTGGATGATGAGCCCAATGCGGATGCGGAACATCTCAGCAAAGAGTGAGGGCTGTGTGCGTATGTACATGGCCAAGTACACCATGATCTCCTGGAGGGGCAGAGGCAGATCACTCTACTGTTGCTCACTAGGGCAGACAGCCAGCTCTGGGGTCCCCTGACACCCCGTCCCCTCACCTGGGTGAGGAGTGACACACTGAGGTTCTTCTCACTGGCTTCATCAATGAGGCGAACGAGTTCCTCGTAGGGGATTGGGCTGGAGCACAAAAAACAGCACACCAGGTGAGAGGCAGCAGAGCAAGCCCTGCATCCCTCTGGTCTGTACAGCCCTGAGAGGCTGATACAGGCTGAGGACAGCCACCCAGGGCCACTCCTGCCCATGGACCTAAGAGCAGCAGGCTCCTATCCAGACCCAGCCCAGCATGCTTGGCGGGGGGGGGAGAGATGTCACACTCACGTGGAGATTGTCTTCTCACGTGGCTCTGGGGGCAGCCCCACAGTCAAGTGCTTCTGGTGAGACAGGAGGTCAGTGCAGGCCTGGGGAAAGAAAGGGCCAACCACAGGCATTGTCAACAGCTGAGAGTTTGGGTGCTCAGCACAACGTACAGGGAGACAGAGCTGATGCAGCAATGGTTCACCTGCTCACTCTGCTGCCTCCTCCCCGACAGACCTCAGCCCACCAGAGGCTGGCTGCACAGCTGTTACCTCATCCAGAGCTTCAACCTTCTTCTTGAGGATGCCAGAGATGTAGCGGATCAGAGCCCACTGGCGTGTCTCACCCACCCGCACATACAGCTCAGTGAGGAGCTCCTTGACCGTGGGGCCAGGATCACTATCAAGCCTGGTGTGCCACTCAGGCCCCCTGCAGTGAAGGAGGTGCTGGGTTATAGACAGCAATTTGCCCCCCAGCAGCCCCCCTGAGCTGCACCAACCCCTCCTCTGCTCAGTGAGCCATGGGGATCCAGAGCTCATCCTACCTGAGGCTGTGGAGCATGTAGAGGATGTCTGCTTGCTCCTGCAGTGTGGGGCAGACACGCAGCTGGTCCACCAATGCCTTGCAGTCCACGTTGCCATCCTCATCACGAGGCAGGTTCATCTCTGCATAGACTGCATGGCTCTGGGGGAAAAGGAGACATGTGCTGCTGGTTAGTACCGCCAGCACCCTGCATCAAATGGAACCAAGGACATTCACCCAGGGATATTCCTCCTTGTCAAACATTAAGCCTTCCCCATGCAGTCCTGCAAGGACACTCTGGCACCAGCTGGAAGGATAGAAATGCTCAGTTTGGGAGTGACAGGGCTGACCTTGCCATCCGTGTCGTGCTGGTAGGGTGAACTCAGCAGCTTGACCGACTGCTGAGATGCCTGGAAGATCTTGCTGGGGACGTACATCCCAACATCTGAAAAATAGCAAAGGTTGGTGAAGATGCTTCTGGACCCCAATCACCACCTCCCACTCTGACACTGGTCCTCCAGCAGGTCCTCCCACCCGTTCAGAGAAACGGCACAGGGAGCTGCCATCCCTTATCCATCAGCAGTTTCCATGGGACAGCATGGGCACCAAGTCCAAGATACACCATGGCCAGAAATAACATGATGGAGATAATGTGCCTTTATCTGGGCAAAGCTTAGTAGACTGCAGTCCATGGGGACCCCAGCAACACACAGCTAGGAAAGCTCCCAGAGCCCCTCAGCCTCATCCCTGGGCTCGATGGAAGGTGTTACTCACTCTGGACGTGCAGGTCCTTGGCCTTGGATGCCAGGGACATGAGGTCACGGGTGGTGTGAACAGCAGCCCGGAAGCGACTCAGCCCTCCCTGCTGGGCAGTGGGAGGCAGGTTTGAGCGGGGAGTCGTGCGCTGCAGCAGGTGGTCCAGGTACTGAGCAACCTCATCGTACGAGTCCTCTGGAAGGGAAGGCAGCAGAGCAGGGGTTCAGCCACTTTGTGCCAGGGCACCCCCAGGCCCGGAGAACTCCCAGTTGTGCCTCAGCAAGGACAAAGCTTTGCTGGCTGCACAAAGCGACAACATGGAGCCAGTGCTGGGAGCCAGGTGGACAGATGGACAGTGCCAGCAGCCAGGCTCAAAAAGCACTGCAGCCACAGCACCCCACTGTCCCTGCACAACTCCACTGCCTGGGACACCAGCTACCAGCTGGGGCTCCCTCTGACTCCCATCTGGACAAAAGAAGAGATGGTGCTACATCACCTGTTTGGTCCAAGACTGTACAAGGACAGGAGTGTCCCAACCAAACCCTGCGGTGAAACCCTTACACTCCTTCCCTCCAGGGAAGAAGGGGATGCACAGCCAGGGGCAGCCTGACCTGCTCAGGAGCACCCCAGTATAGCAAAAGCACCTTCCACACAGAACTCCAGCACGGGAGCCAGGCAGGGTGAGGTTTCCAATAGTTATTTCTAATTAAGTGTTAGAGGAGGAGTTATAGCTCTTGCCTTGTTTTTTAGCCCAGCCTCCAGCAGCTCCAACTACTCACAACTGCCACATCAGGAGCCCCAGAGGCACCACGTGCTAATGGCACCATGGAAGAGCATGCTCAGAGGCCAGGCACACCCCTAATAAAACACAGGGCTGTTGATGCACTTCCAGTGGGCCAGGGCAAAGCCACACTGCTCTCCAGATGGCAAACTCGGAGGTGTGCCAAGCCCCAGGACTGGGGTGACTGCCTGTGAGCTGCAGACTGCACCTGAAGCAGCATAGCATCCCCTTGAGGGAATGCCTTATGCCAATGCCTGGAGGCTCAGCTGGAGGAGCCCTGCCTTGAGAACATCCTCCTGCCCAGCTGCAGCATCTGACCACAGGAAAAAACTTACAATTGAGCATCTTTGAGATGCCATAGAAAGATGAGGCAGGTCCTGGGGTTCAGGGGGAAGCAGACACCTTGGACAAGCCCAGATGCAGCCTGTAAGGAGGCTGCAGGTGAAGTGAGAGAAAGGCAAAAGAAATGATCAGAGTTCCAACAGTGCAGACACTGGCTGTAGGAGCTGCAGAGGCATATCAGACAGTGGGAAGGCTGATGATGACCAATGCTAGGTCACACAGGAGATGTCCCCAGGCCTGCTTGCAAGGGGAACAGCAAAACTTGCACCTCATCATGGTTCCAGGACAAGGCAGGTCCCTCATGATGTGATGGGCCAAGGCATTTTCAGGCACCCTTTATACAGCAGCAAGGCTTCAATTTGGCACCCACTGGAGCCCTCTGCCCAGGGGAGGGACAAAGGTTCAGGGCAAAACCCAAGATTGCCTAGGGACATGGTGGCTCTTCCCCATTGCCTTAGTCACTGTGCCACCACTTTGCACTGCCACTTGTGCACCAAAGACCCTCAGTCTTATCTCCCACATGGAGTTAAGTTGCAAATGCTTTGTCTTTTCCCTATGAAGATCAGAGCAGCTCATAGGTCAGGCAAGGTTGACAGATGAGAACATGATGAAAACCCAAGCACATGAAGAACCCAGTGGTGGATGCTGGCAGGGAGGTTGGGTGTTACAGGTTTAAGGGTGAGTTTGGCATTTCCCACCCCACAGCAGCGACTGGCCTGTTCTCCCTTACCATCCTCTGCTACCTGCAAGCCATGCAGCCACTCCTCGGCGTCTAGCGTCTCAAAGCTGTCACTGCTGAGCCTGTAACTCTCGGCAAAGACCTTACCCTCTGGCCCAGGGTCCATAAAACTGAGGTGCGTTCGGCATGATGTTGTCAGGAACTCCGACAATTTACCCGTCTGGATCCTGGGCAAGAGATGGGGAGGTCACACAGAAAGAAAGGGGAGGCAATACCCTTGGCTTTACCTCCTGGCTCCAGGGCAGGCCCTTTGGCAGGGAGAGACATGCTCGCTGGGAGCACACACACATCAGTGTCTGCTTTAGCTGTCTGCAACTCCTTCAGCCACAGCTGGGCATGGAAGGGCTCCCAAAAGCTATTAAAGGGATCCTGCAGCCATGGGTTTGATGACATTAAGAGCTACATCCTCTCTTTCATCTCCTCTGTTGGGATTGCAGCCCCAGGGCACACTGCCAGCCTAGCACACCCCAGTGTATCCTCCCCAGCTTGTTCACCCACAACCCCAGTGCTCTGCCCACCAGGCTCTTGGAAACCACCAGTCCTCTCTCTCCTGCCCCCCAAGAAGCTGTGCTCACCTTGCACCACCAAAATACCCATCCTGCAGTTTCCTCAGCATCGCCAGCACGGTGGGGTGCACACTATTGCCAGTTTCATCTGTGGGGAAGAGACACAGGCAGTCAGGCTCGCCTGCTCAAACTGACTCCAAGGTAATCCAGGGCTAGGAATCAGGCATTCCTGAAGCACCATGGCTAGACCTTTGCTTTGGGGTACACATCAGGTTGTGGTACCAAAAGCACCACCCAAAAAAGAAAATTCTGGACTGTCCAGGTTGGATTCCAGGAAAAAGAGGCCAAGATGCACTCCAAGGTCCTGGAATTTCTGAAGCTGACAGTACCAGACAGTAGCACCAAACAGCCCCCACTCTGTCCCTGCCTATCACATAAGGCAGGAGGAGGGAGCTGCTGTTGGGGGCAGAAGGCTCCACAGCGAAGGGCAAGCTCAAGGCACTTAAGGGGATTTCAACTACACAAGGAGAGCCAAAAGGTCTGAAAACAGAACAAAGTCACTTCCCTGCACCAGGCTCATGGGGAAGCTGTGACCTGCTGTTGGTGAGCCAGTTCTGCTCTGCACCATTGCAGAGCTCTCTGTTCCTTCTGGTTTACCGTTTTCCCCTCCCTGTTGCCTAGGAAAGCCTTTAGCAGGTAGTCAGTTTCAGTGAAGACTTAAGATGCAGAAAGAGCTCCAAGAACACTCCTAGAGGAGAATTGTTTTTTTGGTCTTGCTCCCAAAAGGCCTTCCCACAAGCCTAGTTGCCTGAAGCCTGAATACTTCCACGCCAGCAAGCAGCTTTTGAGATGCAGGCTCTAGTGCCTGGCAGGCCACCCCATTAGCTGCCAGGCCAGCTACCCGCTCAGCGTGGCTCCTCTGAGTGGTAAGCTCTTCAAAGGACACTACTGGCTGCCCCAGCCCCACCATTACATCCCACATCTGCCCACCCCCTGCAGAGGCTGCTTCCCAGGGCTGCTCTAGCCAAATGCCTTGCAAGGCCGGAGGATCTATACCGAGCATGGTGTGGGAGACGGGGAAGGTGATGGTTGGTCGCCCAGTCATCCTCCAGCGGCTGCAGAGGTAGGACAGGTCTGTCCTCAGCATCTCCACAATCATCTTGTTGTCAAGAGCCAGGTAGAACTGCTGCTGGTCAATGAACTGTGAGGACAGCAGGAGACGTGAGCAGCCCTTCCTGAAGCCACCAGGTCCCTGTGGTGCCACCCACGTTTTCCCACAGGTGCTCAAGCCAGGCCAGACATGCCATGCACCCAGAGGACATGCTCCTTTACACTGACAGCTTATCCCACCTTACTTGGCAGGTGCCAGTACAGTCTAGCAAAGGGCCCTCAACCTCCAGGGCAGCTACTGGCTTCTAACAACTTTGAGGTGGTAACTAAGTCACAGTTCAGCAGCAGCAGCATCCAGGCCATACACAGCCAGTCCATGTTCTGCCTGTCCCCACAGTGGTAGGCTTGCAACTCTGGACACAGGGAACAGATCCCTGCCCTGCCATCACCCTTCTGCTGGTGTCCTTGTCAGGGTGTGCCAGGAGATTTTCACCCAACACTGATCATCAGAAGGCTCAGACCATCTCCTCCCAGGACATATACAGCCAGATCAGAACCACCACCTGTGCTCCCTCACACCACAGAGCTGGGGCTGCACCACTCTCCCAGAGGGTGTTGGACCACACCAGAGAATAACTCAAACACTCAGCTAGTGGAAAAACTTCCCACCCAGTTCCAGATCACAGAACAGCTGGGAATGACCCTATGCAATGTCACTCACCTGTGGGGTAAAGGTAAAGATGCTCTTCCTGATTTTGTAGAGCTTGGAGGTCCCAAGGACACCCATGTGCCGGTAGGGCCGTCCAGTCAGGCACATCTGCTTGTTGCGGCCTGGGAGGGCAGGAAGAGGAGTTTTAGAGCAAACCTCCTCATGAAAGAGGCTGCAGCAGCAAGCAGTGCCAGGCTTTTTGCTACCAGACAGTAGAAAAATGCTGGTTTGTGGCTGGGATACCCCACAACGCTATGTCAAGTTGATACAGCTCTAAGGACAGCGATACTCTGTCCCTAGCCCTGCCCAGAGGCATGCAGAAACAGGGACACACAGCCTGTCCTGACTTCTGCAACATGTCACACCTCCAGGTCTTTGGGGATGTCAGGCTAGGTGTGCCCCTCTGTATGGGGCTGGTCCCCCAAAGCTGACAGCTCTATCAGCATCCTGTATTATTCTCAGAGCCTAGGATGGTGCAGCAACAGCAATGTCCCTTGCTCATGTCAGCCCCGGCAGCTGCCAGGCTCCTCCCCCTTCCCATCTCACACTTGGCCTTTTGGTGGCCTAAATTAGCCACCAAATTAAATCACAACAGATCAGATGTCTCCTTCAGCCCAGGCTAGATCTCTGGTTCCTGCACAACAAGTCCGATGCCCGAGGGGTTTGCTGTATCAGGGAACATGCATGCAGAGCTGAGCACACTCTCCCCTCATTCTCAGTCCTGCACACCCAACAACAGCCATCCTGCCTGAGCTCCAAGCTCTCTCTGCCAGGCACAGCCAGAAACCCTACCTGAGGTCTGGCTGGCCTCCTCCATTGAAACCTGGGTACAGCAACAAAAGGCAACTCCTGCCCAGACCAGGTTCATCCTACAGGGATCAAACTCTCTATCTGTCCCTGGGGTGACTATGCAACTCCAATGCCAAACCTCTATCCCGATCAGAATCGTCCTGAACAGCACTGCCTGCCACCTCTTTCCCCGTGGGCACAAGTGGCTTCACCAGGCCCAGAAATAGGCAGGAGAGGCCTCATCAGCCAGGCAGAGAGCAGGATGCCAGGGGAGTGGGATACACCCTTCTGCACTCTTTTGCTGCAGGAACAGGGAGCCCAGCTCACCCAGCCGGGCATAGATGTGGCTGAGGATGCGAGCAGGTTGCACTCTGATGGGGTAGACATCTTCCACAGTCTCCACATCGATGCCCTCCTTCCTCAGGATTGCCTTGATCCCCTCCGTCTCGGCCAGGATGCACACTGTGGAAGGAGGACAGGATCAGTGCAACAGGGGCACAAGAGTGTGACAGCACACCCCCATGCCTTTGGGGATACATGCAAGGTGCCACACCACAGAGAGGTAGCTGTCTGGCGTCCCCTTGAGAACCAATTCCCCTTGCAGAGGTCTGCCTTGCCCGTCCCAACATTAGCTACACCCAAGTCTTCCCCACTGAGTGGTAGGAGCACAGTTTTCAAACTTTCTTCAGAGGAGGCTGCAGCAGGTGATATTTCTGTGGGTCAACACAGGGTGGAATGGAAGGACTTCCACCCCATCTCCCATCCACTCTGCCAGGACTGAGATTGGGCTGCACTGGCAGGAACACAGCAAGCAGAGCCACCCCCAATGAATTCTGCATGGACAGAATCCCCAGACCTGCCAGGCTCAGGGGTTTGGGACTGGTTCCTTCCTCTCACCTTGGACCACCACATCAGGCTTAGGGACAGTGGCAAACCGGCGGTTGAGGGGATCTATTTCACCAGGAGCGAGAAACCCCTAAAGAAAAAAAGGTGTGAAGAGATTAATATTTTGTGGGCAGGATAGAGTGGGTGTTGCCTATGGACAACCCATCTTTAAGAGGTTCTGGGGAATGAAAGTCACAACTTCCCCGTGGCAGGTGGCAGCACTTGCCCCTTCAGAGCTCCGATCCTGGCCCCACAGCCCTCCCCAGAACTCGGGGTGACTGTACCTCAGCCATCAAACAACCCAGGATGTAGAGAGATTGCCCCCACATGTGCGGCAGCTTGCCCATGGGTATTCTGTCCACAGTGTGGGGGTTCCTGCACTCCTCATCCACCTGGAAGAGAAACCAGGAGGTCAAGGAGGGATCCACAGACACAGGATGCTGAAGGAAGCATCCTTACTGCATTTCAAAGCATCTGTCACAGAAGGTCCAAAACAGCCTGGCTACATTCCTCCCATCTTCTTGGGACTGCCCCAGGCATCCATGTCGGACAACAGATCAGCTGCTCACGCCGTATCTGGTTTCCCAACTCAGGCCATTCCATCAGGACTAACGTGCCCCAGGAGCACTGGGAAGATGCTCTCAAATGCTGGTGAGGAGCGCATCTCTCCTGTATGATGTGGGCACCAGGAGGCCACTGCTTTCAGCCCAGGCCCACACAACCCCCCTCATCACTGAACAGGAGATCAGCACCACCACATCAGCCCAGGTTCACTTGTCCTGAGCTATCAGAGCAATCAGCCTTTGAGAGTGCAGACTATCAGCAAAGCACCCGTGTGTGTATGGGGGCAAGAACTGCTTTGGGAGAAAACCACCAGTTTATATCCAACATGGTTTTATAACAGCTCCAAGCCTCACTTTTTATACACCAGGTTTCTGTGCATGACATGCGCTACTTTACTAACAATTTGGGTTAATAAGCACTTAAAACCTAATTATCTAAAATCAGACCAGGAGTTTCAAGTTTCAGCAGTTAGACTTTGTAGGTCCTTTCCAACTCTGAATATTCTGTGATCTATGAGACACCCACTTCCCACCATAGCTCAGAATTGCTCACCATATCTGGTGGGACACTGTACAGCTCTGGCATCAGGTGTACCCCATTCTTCCCCTTGATGAGAACCCCCTCAAGGGCTTCCCGGTATTCCTGCACCTGAGGAGAGAGAGTATCTGCCTGGAGTCACAGCTCCCTGCATCCTTCCTCTGCATGTCTCCCCTGACAGAGACATTTTCCCACCATCCCAGCAAGTCCTGCCTCCCTTACCTGCTCCGTGTTTCCACTGAATATCCCATCAATCATCAAGTATGCCCAGAAGAGAGGCCACTCACACTCGATGTTCTCAAACAGCTTCAGCTCAGCAGGTTCATAGTAGAGGCGTTTGGGGTCCTGTAGGTGACAGCAAGGCAGGTGGTGGGTGGCAGGAGCCCCTCAAACTGACGGCTGCTCCTCCCACCAAGACTCCAGCCTCAAATGCCCTCCCAGCTCTCCTCTGCACGTGATGGCCAAAACAGAGCTGAAAAGTACTTTCACCCCCAGTCTCTGTTCTCTCCATCAGACACCAACCTCACAAGTTCCCTGCTGTGATGATGAAGAGACTCGCCCTTCTTGGAGTCTGCTCAGTCCCCAGGAGAGCACCCCAGATGTTGTGCTGTTGTACAGCAACAGCAGGAAATCCCCTATGCCACACTGGGCCCCCTTTGCTTTGTCTGCTCTGCCCCAGCCCCTCAGCACCTGCCTGCTATAGCACGGGTGTGAGGGCTTGGGCTGGTCACACAGGGCCAGAGAGCAGGATCCTTCCTGCCACATGGTGCCACTGTGAGCCTGACAGAGGGAAGTCATCAGGGTGGAGATGTGGCTGCACCGAGTCCTCCCACCCACAACTGTGCATGGTGTAGTGTCCCACAGGACTTATTCTTGACCCTCCCTCCTAACGGCTCTACCCATTTTCTGCAGAGAAGGGAGAGTGCTGACCCTAGCAGACTGTCAGCCAGAGAAGACAGCAGGGACAGAAGGAGCAGACATCTACAGTGCCACAAGCTCCCCAAATCCCATGTGACTCCAGCCAGTTGCATGCCTGTGCAGGCACTGCAGCCCTTCCTGTGCCTCAGAGCTCTCCAGAAATAATCCATGGCTTTGCACATTAGCAAAGCTCAGGAGCACTGGGAAAGTTGGAGTGGAGATGCTGCTGCTTCTCTCCAGCCCTGGAGGGGGGCAGCCACGCACGCTGCCTATTATGGGCAGGTCTGCAGAGGCACAGCCAAGAAGCATTCAGAGGCACTCGTGCCCAAAGGAACCCCAGCAGGTCACAGGCCCAGCAGCTGGTAATGATTTAAGAGCCTCCAAGTACCATTTCTTAGTTCAGTGGTTATCAAATGAGACTTTTCTGTTTTCCTCCCAGAAGCAGCAGCAGCAAGTCTCTTGAGGGCCACTGTGGCAGTACTCAAGCTGGGGACACTCACCTCTTTGGGGGTCCTGTATCCATCCCGGAGAAAGCGGCAGCAGCCATAGCGCCCCTGGAAGGGAGGGAAAGAGATGCCAAGCAGGAGGCACAGCACGAGATATCTTGTACCTTCAATGCAGAAGAAGGAGCAGGGTGTGTCTTCTCCAGCTAAACACCCCCTGCCTTGCTCACACCCACTCAGGCACCATGATCACAGCCTGGGGTCACAGCACACAGGTCTGCTTCTTTTGCACGTCTCTGCCACAGGTCATGGAGACTGGGAGACCACAAGGCCCAGCAATCCCTCCCCAGCCACAACAGTTTGGACTGCAGCTGTCCCCTGGGAATGGTGAGATGAGGGCAGAGCTGCTCACCTGCAGCTTCGTGATGATCTCCTGCTTGGTGATTTCCACCAGCTCGCTGTCCTCCACAGCGAATGCCGGGTAGGAGATGACAGAGAGCACACTGGCATCCACCTCCTTGGATGTGGAGGCCCTGGGCAGCATTGAGTGAAGGATGGACTGGGCAAAGGGGAAGGAAGGGTGGTTAGGTTGCCAGGCCAGGCACTGTTCACACTGTAACCGCAGCAGATCACAGTTCCTCCTGCAATGATGGGTCTCACCTGGCAGTGCTGCACCTCATCCGACAGCACCCGTATCACTGACTGTGGGCCTCCCTTGGCTCCAAAGAGATCCAATTCGTCCAGTGCCTCCAGGGCAGCCTGCAAGCAGGGAGAGACCCAAAGAACCACATCCTCCACCCATGCTGCCCATCTGCAAGAGGTCTCACCCTATGCCAGTCCCTGTGTGCAATGCACTGTCCAAATTAAAAAGAATTTGAACCCTCTTGCCAAAATGCAACCACATCTCCAATGCCACAGGTAGCCGGGTATCAACAGGGCCCTGGACATTTCTGCCATCCACCCCAATTAACTTTTCACTCCCATTTCAGGCAAAACTCAGGCTAGAAGGCCAGAGTTTTATCCCAGTGCATAAGGGTATTCCTCCCCAGGAACCTATCACTGCATGGGCCACTGAGCCTCAAAGGTTCAACATACCCAGCCTGCCCTATCAAAAAGCAGCTCAGGGCCACTGGTGCTCCCCACCCTCAGCAACCACTTCTCCTCAGCTCACCTTGGCCATGCCGACAGAGCTGGCATTCAACTCGGTGATGCCCTGGTTCGTCTTGTCCCCACGCTCCCATATCCCGAAATCCTGTGCAGAGGCAGCAGGCACTGGTTCACCACAGACCCAGAAAACCTTTGAATCCCACCCATGAGTAGCTTCCAGGAAGTGCTGGTGGGGTTCGGGGGGGACCCACAGCTGCCCCTAGACACCAGCCCAACACCTCCACCACCAGACTATACTCCCCTTCCCCAGCATGCACTACCCACCGCAGTTTTGTAGGCAGCTTCAATGTAGAACACGAGGTTCTGGATAAAGTTGACTTCATCCAAGCTGTGAATTATGTGGAGACCTGGAGCAGGGGGAAGAATTCACATTAGCCATCCAAGTCCACAGGCATCTCCAGGATGGAGCTGCAGTAACCCAGGGATCCCTCCTCCCCACTGTATGCCTGCCAAGGGGAGTCATGTCCTGGCTGACTCCTGTCTCCATTCCCACCCCCTATGGCACCACTGGGGCTTCAGAACAATGAGGGCTCTTGGAGAGACAGACATCAAGGGGCCTAAACCCACCTCAGGTGCTGCATAAAAAACCAGTGGGGTCAGGGAAACCATTGCAACAGCTTGGCACTCAGGAAGCTGCACCCAAACTGAGACTCTGGAGCATCTGGAGACCAGCACACTCAAAGCTGTGACAGCAGCTCCCAACAACATTACCTGAGGCCGTCATTTGTGCCAGCATGAGCAGGTAAAGGGAGGTGGCATCCATTTGTAAGTGACCCCATTCGTTGTCTCCCACCACAGTGGCACAGGTGTGGGTGTTATACTTGGCATGCAGGCAGTCCTTGGTGCTCTGGCTGTACTTGAAGGCCTCCACTTTGTCCACCTTGAGAAGGGCAAAAAGATGCAGGAATTCATCAAACCCTGTCTCCAGAGGTCTGACAGCTCCTGAGTCAAGGGCTGCCCCATGCCATGAGCTCAGCACATGAAGTCGTGCCTGGCAGGCCAGAAATTCCACAACCCAAGGCAGTGAGTGCAGGCTCACTGTGGTGCAGGGCTGCAGCTGTGGAGGGCCCACTGCCACAGGTGCACCATGCAGAGAGAAAAGGATCACCCCAAATGCCCCCTGGAAGAAGAGCTGCACAATCCTAGCACCAGCCAGGCCACAAGACACGGAAGCAGTTGGCAAAGGCTCCACTGGCCACCAGCCCACAGCACTGTAACTTCAGTCACACCCGGGACAGATGCTCACTCAGAATTTATTTCAAGACTTGCTGGAAGGGAGCATTCTCCCTGCTCGTCAGGGGAGAGCTGGTACGTCTAGGACTGACAGTCCTGTGGCATAGCTGAGCTTTAAGGAGACCACTTGACACCCAGAGGTGCTCCCCAGACCCTACCTGTCTCATCATGCACTGGAGCAGGCCCCGCATCAGCTTCACCACGCTCTGCAGGAACAAGGAAAACAGCCTTGTTAATCTCCAGAAGCCCTGACTCAGGATCAGCTGGCCGCTGACCTTTGCAGGGCTCGGCTTCTGTAATCGGAGCTCCTGCTCACATTTCCACAGCCCCTGGGCGACAGCAAAGGCAAGATTTCTTGGCCTGTCAGCAGGGTCACAGTGCAGGGGCACAGAAGGCACAGCTGCAGGACGCGGCTCCCCAGCCCTCGGGAGAAGGGCTGCGGCCCCACATCACCCCAGAACCAGACGGCTCCAGTGCGGTCTGGGAAGAGCAGGCTCCAACATCCCTTCTTATTGCCTCCCGCACAGGGGACAGCCCTGTCCTGCCCCTCGCTGCACGGCCTCTGGCCCGGCTGTGCCAAAGGCTGACCAGCCCCTGCTCCCCCCTACCTGCTCCAGCTCGTAGGCCTTGGCCTTGTCCTCGTCCCGGTCGGCGTTCTTTCGGTAGGCCATGCCGAGCCCCCAGACCGCCAGGATGCTGTACACATTGTCCCGGACCCAGGCGTCCGGGTGGTCGGCGCTGGCGGGGAGCAGCCCCGTCACCGCGTCCTGCGGAGGGGACACACCGTTCACAGGTCACTGCCCGGGCCAGGNCTACCGAGCGGGCAGGACCCGCCGCCATGGCCGCGCCGGGGCCCGGCACCGCGCCCTCTGCCGGGCGGAGGCTGAGCAGCGCTGCGGGCGGACACACGGACACGTGTGCCGGTGTGGGACGGACACACGGACACCGTGTGCCGGTGTGGGACGGACACACGGACACCGTGTGCCACGGACACGGTGTGCCGGTGTGGGACTGTACAGACACACGGATGTACGCACATACCAGCGTGGGTCTGTACGCACACGCGCTGGGTCCNCCACCCCCCCCCGCTCCCGGGCAGCGCCCGCACCTGGTGGCAGAGGATGGTCTGCTGCACTAGGCGCGCGTAGCCGTCCAGACGCACGCCCGAGTTGCTCCGGCTCCTCATGGCGGCGNCGGACAGACACACAGACAGACAGACAGAGGCACGGACGTGTCTGTAGGTGTGGCCGTGCACAGAAAGAGGTACGGACATGCACACACGGTGGCTGCACTCCTACTGTGGTGGGGCACAGCACCCAGCCCTGTGAGGCAGAGCAGCCGTGGGCACTGTGCCGGGGTGTCCAGAGGGAGGTCAGCCCGGGCAGGGAACGCCAGGATGGGGATGCCTAGGCTGGAGTCACTGGGACCAGAGAACACCACAACAGTGTGACTAGGGTGCAGGGATGGGGGGGTCCCAGGGTCGAGGGCTCCCAAAGCTGAGGAGGCTGTCGGGGTACTTGTGAAGCCCCATGGCTGAGGACATCAGGGTACCTGGAGGGGATCCCAGGGCTTGTAGATGTAAGAGATGTGTAGAATCTCAGGAATGCAGGCTAGGCTAGGCAGGGCATGATGCAGGGGATGGGCAGGGGGCCCAGCTCAGCTGCAGGCCCAGCTGACAGGGGGCAGCTAGGGACACCAGCTCCTCCATCCCTCTGGCAATACCTGCCCTGGCACAAGCACCGAGGAGATCCTACTCCTGGGACAGTCCCTGGGTGCTCAGGGGTACCTGGGGAAAGCGCTCAGCCCATTGGCACAGTTCATACGAGGACACAGGACTGGGACAGACTGACTCCACTGCTCATCCATCTCCAAGTGCCCAGCAGGTCCAAGGGGCCCTGGTTGTAGGCAAGGGTGTGGGTCCCAGGCAGGGGCAGCACTGGGCACTAGCATCCAGGGGTGTCCAAGGCTGGGAGCATGCCCAGCTCTCTACTTTTTATCACTCCTTGCCTAAATGAGTCAACACCACGCATGTTAAACCGAGTAAGTGTTGTCCTTGGGGCCAACTTCCAAAAAAGCAGAAGACATTCCCCACTCAGGACCAAGATGTGGCTAAGTGGGAACAAGGAAGAGGAAAGGAGCCTCAGTTTCTGCAGCTTCTTGTTCTACCAGGATGGGAGAGAAACTTTGAGGCTGGCAGGAAGGGGAGGGACTTGGACGGGGATTTGCTGCCTAACAGCAAACATCCACCGGGAAAAAAGAGTGCTGAAACATCTCCATAGAGCTTAGGCCAGCAATAACACATGGGGCTGGAGGCCAAGCAAAAGGAGACCCTGGCAAAGGCACGAGCTGAGGATGTAGTGACAGCACTCAGCTGGCAGGTGGCAGTGCCACCAAGCTCTGGTGACAGGGATGACAGCTGCCACCTATGCCTTGATGCTCAAAGAAGGGAAACTTTGCCCCAGCACTGCAAGCACAGGACATCAAGTCCAGCAACAGGCAGGTTTGCCTGCAGACACCTTCCCAAAATAGCCTTGGCAGGCAAATGCCTTGGCCATAGACCCAGTTCATTGCCCTACCATGGTCCCCTAGGACTTGGCACATAGGGGATGTGGGCATCTCTTGTCTCCCAGCCCTGTGGAGGCACGTGCCTGCAGCCACATCTGGTCCCCTCTGCCCTAGGGCAGGTCTGTACTCCAGGGAAGCTCCTTCTCACAGCTCCTGCTTCAACCAGCTGGGATTTCCCCTTGCACCCATCCACTCCAGTGCAAGGACAAGAGCAGCTACACAGGAATACAACCTATGGCAGCCTGACCCAGGAGGCATCTGCTGCACCCTAAGGACAAAGCAAGAACAAGCCAAGATGGTCTTTAGCAAAATCCATCGATTTATTTATTCACAGTCAAGCAATAAATAGAGGAATGTCAGGCAACAGGGGTGCTGGGAGCCGGACTGACCCTTCTGAGAACATGGACATGCCAGGAGCCCAACAGGGCCCAAGGCCTGTAGGACAGCAAGAGTGTCAGAAGGCAGAGGGATACCACAACAGAAGTCTGATCCCTGGGACAGGGAGAGACCTTAGCCTTGCCAGAGGGCAAGCAAAGGACCTGAAGAACAAGCGTGTCAGAGGAAGCAGCACGCAGACCCCAGCACAGGCAGCTGCCTAGCCCCCAAGCACTGGGAGCAGAGTTCAGGTCCCTTCAGTTTTCACAGCCCCCCTTCAGCAGAACTGCAGGGGAGGAGACAGGCTTCCTCCTCACTTCCTGCCCAAATTCCCAGCCCAGTGAGATGCCACTGCAGCTGAGACTAGACAAGATGGGGTGCATGTGAGCTGGGAAGGGATCCCACAGGAAGGGTTACATCAGACCCCAACAACACCTAGTCACAAAAACACAAGCACAAACACCCGGACTGCTCACCCTCCCTGCTCTGGCTCTACCAGGAGACTCTCAATCACCTCCTATGAGCTTCTATGTACTCCAGTCCAGGGACACAGCTCATCTCTGGGAACATCAGGCCAAGCCCCCCTGCCCACCAAAACCAGGCAGCAGCCATGGGGGCTGCAGGAAGGACAGATGCCACAGGGTAATCACCCCAGCACAGGCTCTTGCCTTTAAAAACTCACAATTTACATAAAACTGTCATTGTAAAACCTCCCAACTGAGCAGTGCTGCATGAGGAGGGGAGATGAGCCAAGTGAGCCACAGGCAGAGCAAGATAAACCTTAAAGTCCAGATCCACAGGAACTGGCAGAGCCCAGGGGTGCTGTGCCGGGGCAGTGGGAATTACCGGCAGGTGCAGGACTCTGCGATCATGTTCTCATATTCCTTGTAGAGTATTCCTCCGTTGCGCTCAATCATGAGGACACTGATGGGGCTGTAGCGGTAGGGCACGCAGGAGGGCCGGGGCACATTGGCATCCACCAGCTGATGAACAAAGCTCTGCACCACAGCATGGTTGGGCGCATGGTAGTCATAGCGGAGCAGGTGAGGACAGGCACCCTTGCAGTAGCGCGGGTTGTAGCGGTGTGGAGCGATGATCCAGTGGTCCCAGCCCAGCTGTGCAAAGCTCACAGGGAAGGGGCGCAGGGAACAGTCACTCTTCTCCCCTCCCTGCTCCCTCAGGTAGTTGGACAGGTCATGAGCCAGTGTCCCTGTGTCACGCCGGTGCCGGTGGGGCTCTGCTGCTGGAGGTGCCAGCCCTGCCTGGGTGTCATTGAGGTAGAGGAGGAGGAAAGGGCGACTAGGTGGCACTGGGGCATCATGGCCTCCTGCTCGGCCAGCACGCACACAGACGTGCCGCAGTGCCAGGCTCCCCACACTGCTGTTCCCCAGCACCAGGTGAGGGGTGACATCAACTTCTGCCCAACCACGGCGGGGATGGGCGGCAGGGCTGAGCAGCACCCCAGGTGCCTTGCCAGCAGCCACCAGCTCCAGAGCGCAGAGAAGGCGACCACGGACCAGTGGTAGGCTGGGCAGGTAGACCACAGTGGCTCTGAGGAGGTGCTCGGCCTCAGGCTGGCCCTCCAAGTGGTAGGTGAGGGGCTGCACATACCAGCGACCTGTGGGAAAGCAGTGGTCAGTGCCCCCTTACTACAGCACCCCTTTCTCCCACAGAGCTGCCACAGCTCCACAAGGCACAGTGGATGTAATCTGTGACAGCCTTCTACCCCAGCACAGTGCAAAAGCAGCCATGAGCCATGGCTTGCTGGTGAGGTGAAGCACAAAGGGTCTGGAACATCTCCCATCCTCTGCACCAGCAACACCAGGCACAGCATCAGGCAGGATAAAGGGGAGAACACTGCACACAAGGTCTGCGATGTTTTTACCCATCTCACTTCTGGGGCAGGGAGAGCCTGGGACCCCTGCCAAGGGGAACCCCCTGGCCAAGGGTAACCTCAGCCAGGACAAGGAGGTAAGAAAGCAAGGCCAAAGAGAGAGAGGGGCAAGGAAGCAGGCAGCAAACTTCCTCAGGGCACAAGCCCACACGGCTGTGTCTGCTAAACCCCGAGGTCAACCTCGGTGCCCACCTGCTCCTTACCTGCCCACGGCTGACCCCCGTGGGAACTGGCCTGGACCAGGCGGATGGTGTTGGTGCCCAGGCTGCGGCCACGGCGGGGTCTGCCTTCGCGGTCAGCGGCTCGGCGGTACAGATTCAGCATGTAGCGCAGGGGCTGCCCGCTGGATGGCCCCGCTCGCCAGCCCGGGCTGCCCGGTGCCCGCGTTTGCAGGGCCTGCAGGAGGGGCAGGGTGGGGACGGCGGACAGGGAGCCGGGGGGCAGCGGGGACTGGTTTGCAGCCCGGTGAAGGGGCACAACAAGGAGGAGGAGGAGGCGGCTAATGAAGAGGTAGGGCAAAGCCATGATGGGTGAGTGCGTGTTTGGGGTGGGTGAGTGAGGCAAGATGGGGCTGGTCAGCAGCAGAATTAGGAAGAACCTGCAGTCATACTTCTCCCCACTGGAGAATCAGAGCTGGTTGGGGGCACTAGCAAAAGGATCCAAGGGTGCTGCCAGCTGCTATCAAGCCAGGACAACCATGCCAGCTATTTCAGCTTGGCACAGGAGCAGTAAGGTGGGGAGGACTCTATGCAAAAAAGGTGAAATTTCAGAGTAAAACCCAGGCCAGGGGCAAAGCCAGATGGGCAGAGCCTGGCTACAGGGGCTGTAAAAGTGCTGGGGTAGGGGAGTGCAGTGGAGAGGAGATGAAGTGGGGTGGGTGGGAGGACCAGCTCACTCAGCCCACCTGCTCCTTGGCCAGCCTCCTCCTGCAGGGTAGGAGGTTCCCACCCCAGGCCCATTTTAAAGGCATGGGCCCAATCAGGGTTTAATGAGGCAGGAGCTACCTGGGTCCCAGGAGAAGGGGGCTGGGTCCTG
Organism: Pitta sordida; assembly: GCA_013390025.1. NCBI lineage: Eukaryota > Metazoa > Chordata > Aves > Passeriformes > Pittidae > Pitta > Pitta sordida. Next base: position 218,044 of record WEKX01022782.1, on the reverse strand, counting down.
GCATGGTGCCTTCTGTGATGACAGCCCCTCCCCCTCCCCTGCCCCATGCTGACTCTGGCAGCAGCTTGGCACCTTTGTGCCCTTTGCTGCAAGCTGGTCAGCACTGCCCCAAGCCAACACAGAGCCTGAGGTCTGCTCCCCGACAGCCCTGCAGCACAGCTAGGCTGCCCAGCATGGAAATGGGCACTAAGGCACACGGGTGGGCAGAGCAACCTTGAGCCCAGCAGCTCTGAGTACAGCCAGGTCAGCCAGAGGTAACCTATTGCGGGCACTACCATGCCCATGGCTTTGGCTGCCTTAACCAGCTTGAAGTCTTTCTGCCAGCACCTGCCCAAGGTCAAGGGGTGGTAAGTATGATGGCACAAGCTATTTGAGGAACTGTCCATACTGGAGACTGTGGCTCCATAGTGTTTTCCTGGGACAGGCCCCATGGGCGCACTACAGGGTGGGGCTTGGGTAACCTGTGCCTCTGCAAAGCACCTGGCATCATGCCCAGCCCCATAGGACACTGCAGCTCTCTTGCCAGGATGGAAAGGTTTAGGGGGTTGGGAGCCACTGGTGCAGGTATATGGCCGTGGGAGGAGCTGGTGCCTGCCTTGCCCTGGGTGCTGCCCTCCCTTCCCTGTGCCAGCTGCTAAGAGCAGGGAAGGCGAAGGGGGTGTGCACTGGGGGAGGAGTGGTGCTTAATGGGCTGTGGGGCCACGTGATGAGCAGGGCACAGAGCCCTCACGCCTGGCCAGGCAGCCCTGGTTACTTAGGGATGAAAGGGCACAAGGGACAGATGAGCCAGTGGAGGTTGGGAAAAGTCCAGGCATGGCATCAGCCAGCCACGAGTGAGGAGCACGGAAAGGGTGGTGGCAAGGCCATGGGGGAGAGCAGGAGAGTCAGGCCAGGAGTGGATATTTCAAGGCAGTATGAGAGGAGCTGTGCATCACTGCTGGGTGGGCTGCAGCACCACAAACAGCCCAGGTACCACCCTACCCCATGTCCTGAGACACCTTGGCAGAAGAACAAGATATATGTACTGGTCTGTCTGCTGATGGGCTGGACAGGGTGCAGCCAGAGTTCATGGCAGGCGTTCGTGGACAGGGTCTGCCAAGGAAAACTGGAGGGACCCTTTCTAACCTGGGGCTGAGCAAGCCTGGTGTGCCTCACAAACCTGGCACTGCATCCCACCCTCCCGGGTCGTGGCAGGCAACCGCGGGCCGCAGGCGTTGCTGGCAGGGCAGAGCTTTCCGGGCCGGCTGTGTTGTCTGGGAAGGAGATGAGTAAGAGCCGGGCCCTCGGGCGGGAAGGGGAGGAGCAGGACTCCCGGGATCCCCCGGGAACCAGTGCTGATCCATTCCCATTCTGCCCCCAGCCTCCAGATTCTCCTGCTTCAATTTCCCCAAAGTGGCACAGCTGCCCCTCCTCGGCCTGGCAGGAGAAAGACAAAGGTGAAGTGAGGTCACACTGCCACACATGCCCTGAGGTGCGCGGCAGGACAGGGACAGGGCGGGGGCCAGGCATGGGCTGGCCAGACAGGAGCCGGCAGCATGTGTTGGCCCGCAGGCAGAGGAGCTCCGGGCGCCAGCGTGACTGTGGGGTGGGGAGCTGGGGGGGAGCATCACCCTCCTGCCACCCCCTCACACCTGTGTGAGCGCTGTCAAACTGCCAGGCATGCTGTGCCACCATGCCAGCCTAAGCTGTGCTGAGCTGGCCCTAATGGTGTGGGTCTCTGGTGGCACCATACTGTACTGGGCCAGACTGGGTTGTTCTGAGCTGAACTGTGCCAGGCCAAGCCATGCTGTGCCAAGCCGAAATGTACTAGCCCTACTTGTTCACGTCAGCCCAAGATGAACTGCACTGTGCAAAATTGGGCCAGGCCAAGTGGAGCTAAACTAGGTGAGGCACCTGGTTGTGCTACACTGTACTGAACAGAACCATTCCAGCCCCGTGTTGTGGTGTACAGAGATGAGCTGAACCATGCCATAACGTGCCAAGCCAGCTGAGCTGCACTGAACCATGCTGGGCTGAGCCATGCCAGGCCTGCTAACCCATGCTGGGCCCCCTGCCATCCCACACAGAGCTGAGCTGTGCTGTGTCCTGCTGCAACAAACTGTGCCAGTCCTTCATGTCATGCCGTGCTGGGCAATGTGAGCTGAGTAACAAGGTGCTGCACTGTTCCCTTGTGTGCTGAGCCATGCTGTGAGCTGTGCTGAGCCAAGCCGTGTCATGCCACGCCATGTTGAGCCGTGCCATGACAACGCCAAGCCATGCCATGCCAGTGCCAATGCCAATACCAAGACGAAC
>WEKX01022782.1:201662-215059 GCA_013390025.1 Pitta sordida | reverse complement strand
ACCAGAGTCCGTCCCGTCGCGCCCCGGCACCCCTGGAACGCAGGGGCAGGACCGTGCCCGGGACGGGGCTGGCGCCGGGGTGCGGTACCGAGCGGGGTGAGGGTGACCCTCACGGTCACGACGTCTCTCTGTTCAGGGGGACACTGACTCCCGCCGGCGGATCGCTCTGCGGGAGGACCCGCAGGGAGTCGGGCAGCAGCCGGGGGACCCCCAGCGCCTGTCCCTCCNGCCACTGCTCCGCCGCTGCGGCCGGCCGAGGTGTGTGCGGGGAGGGGGCGGCCCCCGGCTCCTGTGCGGGGGGCCCGGGCCCCGCGCCGGAAAGGGGAAGGGCGTCCCCGCGCTCGGTGACACGGTTTGGCCGTGCCGAACTCCCACTCCGGGCGGGATCCCTGCCTGGGGCTGAGTCCCACGGTGGGGCTCACATGGGCTCCAGGCCCTCCGTGGCACTGCGGGCGCTCTCCGGCACAGGCTCCCCTGAGCAGGTCGGGGGCAAGGAGGGAGTTTGGTGTGGGGAAGGGTGGGCGCAGCTCTGGAACTGCTCTGGCTGTGATTCCTAAGACAAGTTTCTCCTGGGGCAGGCAGGAACTATCTGGTATCCAACATTAGGGTCCAGAGTGAACACCAGGGATGGTGTGGGGGAAGTGTCCGGGGCTGCCCCAGCCAGGCGGGACAGCAGGCAGAGGGATTTAGCTGCCAGTGCTGAGTTCAGTGGTGGCGAAGGCAGAACAAGGGGCTGTTTGTGCCAGATTTAGCTCCTGGTGAGCAATACCAGGGCTGAGCCGTGTCTGTCGTGATGTCCCAGACATGGGTGCAGCCCAGTGGTGTCTTGCAGTGAGGGGACACCCTTCACCTCTGACTCAGGCCTGTGGCCATGGCAGGCAGGACTGGGTGGGCACGTGGCTGGACAGAGGACTGGGGTGAAGGTGCAGTCTGCCCTCCCTGCTCTGCTGGTGCCCAGTGGCAGGCAGCAGCAAGGCAGGGCATAAACCTAGGTGTGCCACTGACTGCATGGTGGTACTGGAAACTCCTGCAGGCAGCCAGTGTCCCCTGCCAGGAAGGCAGCTCCATCTGGGTGGGAGGGCAGCCTGCTTGCACAGGCAGGCGCATTGGGCTGTGCCCAGCCCGGACATGGCATTTTAGTACCCTGGTCCCTGAAAAAGTGGGACAGCTGTCGGGTGCTGGGCACAGCTCTGCCAGGCAGGGCCATGGGGCAGTGCTGAAATGGGCAGGAGGCCTGGTTGCCCCTGCCTGCCTCCTAAGGTGCCATTTTGTCCAGGGGCAGCAGGATGCCCCCTGAGCCCTGCCCAGCACCAAGGCTGAAAAGGGGTGCCCAGGGGCATGTGCATGGTGCCTGACCTACTAGGAAGTAATGGGTGCTCCCTGTCATTGGGGCCTGGCTGCTGCCCAGGCTGGCGCTGCAGGCACTGTGAGCACTGTTCCTCTTGTGGGCCCGGGAGCAGCTGGGCAGGGTGAGGACCCATGGGCAGGGTTGGTGCAGGAGCCCAAGTATGGGATCAGGTTAACTCTGCCATGAGTGGCTGTAGTGTCAGGCCATGTGCACACCAGGCATGAGGGCGCAGGGTACCCCAGGTCCTGCTCCATGTGCCTGCATGCGCTGTGCCACTTCCACCAGACAGCCCAGCAGCTGAGGTTGCTTGCCAGCCCTGTGGTGTGATGGTTTGGATATGGTGATCCCTGGCTAATGCCAGTAATGGGTGCTTTGCCTGCCCTGGCTGGGCACTGCTCATCCCGGGGCTGCCCATACTGCACCTACCTGCTGGGGCGGAGGGAATGGGCTAGGGTCCCATGTGCTGGCCCTGTGTCCTCCAAGCCATAGTGGTACAGGGTACCAGGCTCACTTTGGCCGTGGGTGCCAGGGAGGGGTAGGCATGTGCCAGAGCTCAGCACTTCTCACGCTGTTGTCCCCTATGGGTACATAGGGTGTGATGGCATCCTTTGGTCACTGAAATCACCACGGGTGCCCGGGCAGACCCGATATGGGGCTGGAAACAGCAGCAGGGGCCTGGCATCCATGCCGGACAAAGAGCCCTTGTGCTGCCTGCGCCCGCGGGGGAATCTGCTGGGATGGGACATTTTTCTTTCTCCCCCCTCCCCGATGCCCTTTCCTTGCTCAAAAATTCATGTGACCAGAGAAGGGGGGGAGCCCGGCACGGCGCACATCCCTCTGTCGTGCCGGGGTCTCAGGCACCCACTTTCTGAAGCTCCTTTCTCTCCTGACACCCGGTGGCAGTGGCACGTCCCCTGGGATGTTGTGGGGGCCGTGCAGCCCCTGACGCCCCTCTCTGTCGCCCAGGTGGAGGATGGGGGCAAAGCCGCACTGTCCCGTCGGCTGCAGCCGGGTGACGAGCTGGTGAACATCAGCGGGACACCGCTGTACGGGTCCCGCCAGGAGGCCCTGATCCTCATCAAGGGCTCCTACCGCACGCTGAAGATGATCGTTCGCAGGTTAGCAGCGCTGCAGGGGAACTCAGGGAAGGCCAGTGGGGCTTCGCCTGCCCGGGGGACAGGCAGGAGCCTGGAGGTGCCCTTGCCTCCAGCCTGGAGGTGCCCCTTGCTGGAATGGGGTGGGGGGCAGCCCCTCCGCGGCTGCCAGTGCTCCGGGTGGGTGCGGGTTCCCCAGCCAGCAGAGCCGGGGCAGTGCGGCGGGCTCGCCACCCCCCTCGCTGGGCGGTATCCTCAAGCGTGGCCGCTCCTCTCCCTTCCTGCCTGCCTCCTGCCTGCCTGCCTGCCTGGGAAAGGAAGGAGAGGCAGGGCTGGGCCTTGCAGTTCTTCCCCTACCCCCAAGCTGCATCCATTCCCTGGCTGCATCCCGGCTGACTCCCAGGGGCAGGAGCAGAGCAGGGCACTGACCACTGGGCAGGGGTGCCACGGGGCTGTGCTGGGCTCAGCACCATCCATGGTGAGTTTGGGGGCTCTGGGAAGGGAAGTTCTTGTGCTGACCCTGCAGCTTGTGCTTGCCACCCTCCTTGGCCAGTCAGCAGATGCTGGGGCAGCACCAGACTCTTGGGGGGTACAAGAAGTGGCATCTGACCACATCTGTGTAGTCGTGTTGGACATTGCTGCCTGCATGTGCTGTGGGAACTGGAAACGCCCATGGCTGCCTGTCAGAGGGATTGGATGGGGCCCGGCATAACACCACCACTGGAGACACGATGTGGCTGGCACTTGCTACAGATGCTGAGGGACTAAGGAGCAAGGGGGGAAGGTCAGGCTTGCAGTCGGGACAGATGTGGCCCCAGGGTCCCTTGGTGAGCCGGTCCAGTTCCAGCAGGGACACTTGCCTGTGGCATTGCCTGTGATCTGTGCGGGGGCCACGTCCTCAGTTCCCTGTTGATGCTGGCAACAGAGATGCTGCAGGCAGGGGACCTTGGCCAGTGGGGTGATCTGTGGGATCCCCCTGTCCAGTGCCGGGTGCTGGCAGGGTGGGACCCTCCTCACTGCCATCCCCCTTGGGCAAGCGCTGGCCTGTGGGGGACAGGAAGCCCCGTAGGAAGTGACTTCAGCCCCGGTTCCTCGGCCCGGCTTCCTCCCCATTCTTGTCCTTTCCCGCTGTTGCTCTTGGCAGGAGGAGTGTGCCCGTCCTCCGGCCCCATTCCTGGCACGTGGCCAAACTTGCCGAAAGCCGCCCCGACGCCCCAACCATGCACTGCCCCGCTGATGCCTTCAGCCTCTCCTGGCCCTCGGGGTGTGATGTCAGGTGAGACCTCGGGGGCATTCATGAAATCGTAGATGGGGAGGGGGCAGACAGGGCACTCGCCTGGATCAGGGCAGGAGGGTGCAGGGTAGGTGCTTGCATGCCTGCCCCACTCCAGTGTCGGGCATCCCCCCTCATCCTGCCACTGCGTTGCCCTTTCCCCTGCCTGTTTACTCCCAACTCCCGGCAGGAAGGGGCGGTGGCTCTGCCGGAGCTGGCCAGGAGCTGCTTAGCCTCATTGCCCCAGCTGCCAGAGCTGGGAGGTCCTCAGTGGCTGCAGTCACGCACACCCTATGTTCCCTGTGCCCGCTCGCCCTGCCAGTGCCGGGGCAACCTTGGTGCTTCCCCCAGATCTGGGGGTGAAGGGCAGGTTGGGGCTGTGCTACTGTGTGCCCCCTTGTCCTGGGGAGGGAGTGGGTGGGAGGGGGTAGGGTGGGCTCCTTGGGATCTCCGTGGAGCTGTGCAGGGGGCAGCAGGCACCTCTAATGCTGGCGTGGGGCCGGGCAGCAGTGAGCTGTCCCTGCAGTGGAACCCGCTGTCCCGGCACTGCAGCACCGACCGGAGCAGCTCCATCGGGAGCATGGAGAGCCTGGACCACCCCAGCCAGGCCTACTATGAAGGAGATCCCTCACCCGTTGACCAGGGCATGTACCACAGCAAGCGGGACTCGGCCTACAGCTCCTTCTCTGCCAGCTCCATCACCTCCGACTGCGCCCTCTCCCTCCGCCCTGAAGAGGCCGTGTCCACCGACTCCAGCCTTCAAGGCCCCTGCAAGGCCCCTGATGGGCGCTACCTGACCACGGGGGCTGAGCCAACCACCAGCCGCCACTCTGAAGCCTGGCGGGCACCTGTGCCCCCCCAGCCCCCTGTCAGGAGGGACAGCCTGCGGGCAGCCCCTGCTGGTGGAGGGGACAGGCGCCGGGCAGCAGTTTCAGCCGACATGCTGCATGCCAAGGGCCGGTGGATCTCCGACACCTTCCTCTGCCAGAGGGATGGGGAGGCAGAGGCAATGGACGGGAGGACGCTGGTGCCGTACCCCAGGAAGGACCGTCTCTCTGCTGACCAGTATTACATGCTAAGCTCTCACGCGGACCGGTGCCCCGCTGAGCCACCCCTGGGGGAGAGCATGGAGTCTGATGACCGGCTGTACCTGGATGGCAATGTGCACCAAGTGCCAGATGCCACAACAGCAGGTGACAACCCATTGCTGTCCTCCCTCAAAGGCCACATGTCACACCGGCACAGTGCTCCAGAGCAGCTGCTGGCCTCCCAGCTCCGGTCCCTCCAGGTGGGCACCAGCAGCGAGCGAGCTTCACCAGCCCCCGATGGGCACCGCTGGACCTTGTCCCCGCTTCACCCTGAGAGCAGCCGGGGGGGAACCGCAGTGACTGCCCAGGATCCCTCACTCTGCCCAGACCCTTGCTGTCGCCCTTCGCCCTGCCACTGCTGCCCTGAGCTGCAGCGAGCCTGTGGGCAGGATGGCCGGGGGGCCAGCCCGGCACTGAACACTGAGGGGCCAGCAGAGGAAGAGAGCCGGGCAGGGGCTCGTCGGGCTGGGGGTCCTCCCCATCGCTCTGCTCAGATGCGCCGCCGCAGCGACCGCTTTGCCACCAGCCTGCGCAACGAGATCCAGCGGCGCAAGGCCCAGCTGCAGAAGAGCCGGGGTCCTGGCGCCCCCCCACCTGGCGAGGAGCCAGTGGAAGAGACAGAAGAGCCCCCTGAGAGCAGTGTGGCAGCAGAGGGACCCCCACCCCTGGCTGAACGCCTGAGCCCTGCGCCGAGTGAGGATGGCAGGAACGCTGGCCGCTCAGGGGACCGGGGTATTCCCACCCCTGACCCTCTGCCAGTCCCCAAAGGGCCCCCATCCCCTGAGCGGGTGGTGCCAACAGCCAGGGGCCGCTGGCGCTGGTCCCCCGAGCGCAAGCTGCAGCCGCAGCACTCGCCGAGCCCCAGTGAGCTGGAGGGCTATGGCCAGGGCCCGGCAGCCTGCAGCTCCCCGCCACAGGGCAGCGACGAGGCCGTCCTCCTGCCCTTTGCCGACCGCCGTCGGTTCTTTGAGGAGAGCAGCCGGCCAGCACCACCCCGGCACAGCAAGCCCCCAGCAGGTGATCCCAGTGCCTTCCAGCCCCCTGTCCCTGAGCACCGCGATGTCCGTCGCCTCTCCATGGACCGGCCTTACAGCCCTTCCTCACCCAGCCGCCCTGGCTCTGCTGGCCCCTACGCTGAGCGCTGCCGGGAGCAGCCCCCCTGCTACAAGCCACTAGGGAGGCCAGGGGAGCTGGAATACCTGCGGGGCTTCTCCTACCCCTGTGGGGTTCCCCTCCGCCCTGAGCCCTGCCGCTACTGTGGAGGGGACCCGTGCCCACCACCACTGCCCCGCGGACACACCTGCCGCTGCCACCCCCAGCCTTGGGGGCGCTGCCCCGATTGCTGCTGCCCAGCCCCCCGACCTGGGCGAGAGGAGAGCGATGCCTGGCCCCCCCGAAGAGCCTTTGCCTCGGTGAGTAACAGGGACTGTGCTGGGGAGCAGCACTGGCACCCCCTTGCACTCCTGGAACGTGACTGTGGGTTGGGGTGGTGTCCACATTGGCACGTGCAGATCCCCTGCATGCTTTCTGTGCCTGAATGGGGATGGGATGGGGGTACTGGAGATGAGTTGGTGACCTCCTCTTTAATACTCCCTCTCCTTCCCCAACACAGGTATTTCCTCAGGAAGAGTGGGAGCCACCTGCTATAACCAGGAAAGTCAGCCAGTCTGTCAGGTGAGCACATGGCAGGTAGGAGGGTGCTGGGATGTGTGTGCCACTCAGTGGGGACATCCACCAGGGAGATGTGGGGACTGCTGTGATTTCAGATGGGGATGTACAAAGTGCCTCCTGTAATGCCTTGTCCATATCAGCATAGTGCCTTGTGAGGCAGGAGCACTTGGTGCTTTGGGGACACAGGGCCAGGGAGCGGGAGAAGGTGTCTACAGCAAGGAGGGTCCCTCCTTACTCATCCCCAGGGGTCTGGGGCCATCTCTAGGGGGCTGTGCCTGGTGGGAGAGCCTGGGCTTCTCCTGGGTGACTAGCTGGGGAAAATGAGGCAGGGATGGGCATGAGCTGCCGGGGGAGTGACTGTGCGTGTTGGGGATGGGTGTCTCCTTCTCTCTCCAGTGAGCTCTCCCGCTACCAAATGGGCTTCCCAAGGCTTGGCCCCTTCCACACCTGCTTTGAGAGCACTGAGCCAGAGTGGCCACCCTGCTACCGGGCCACATCCACACATGACCTCTCGTGGGATAGTGACCGCCTGGCTCGCATGCCTGAGAGCCCCCCAGACCCGCTGCACCGCCCACTGAGGGGCAGAGCCTTCTCCGAGAGCCACCTCAACCTGGAACCTGCCAGCCCCCAGGGCCATGACCGGAAGGACCATTTCTGTGCCAAGCTGAACCCCCCCAGCGTTCCCAAAAAGAAGGGTCCCCCACCTCCCCGCCCACCTCCACCCAACTGGGAGAAGTACAGGCAACGCCGGGCATCCCAGCACCCGCCAGATGGTGCTGGGCACAGCTCTGCCTTCACTGCTGCCCCGGTGCCGACCCGCAGCATTGCTGAGGCAGTGCGTGAGCGGTCGCAGAGCCTCACTGGGGAGCAGGGAGGCCGATCCTGGGGGCACGCTGCTCGCCCCCCTGCTCCACCAGGTGCCTGGCCCTGTCCTGAGCCCCCTGGATCGCTCTGCAGGATTCCTGGGCCCGATGCTGGCAACTCGGAGATTTGCAGGCAAGTGCTGCCATGGCATGGGGGTAGGAATGGGGCTGTGGGCACAGTCTGGACATGGGGGGCTTTTTCAGCCATATGGGCCCTGTGTCAGAGCATCCTAATCCACCCCTTGGGGCACACTGTGGGGTTTTATTGGGGTGGGTGGTGTTCCTGACCTCTTTCCCTGCGGTGGCCACAGCCCTGCATGTCCCTGTCCCCATGGACAGACAGGAGGGCTGATGTGCCCCTGGGTGGGTTTTGGCAGGGTGGCAGTGGCTGGGGAGAAGCGGACAAAGGCAAAGCAGCCCTGGGAGATGGAGGAGCAGCCCCGGAGGCTCATACGGAACCAGGAGCGGGGCTGTACCAGCTCCCGTGGGGTGGGTGAGTGCTCCCCACCCCTGCATGGTGGCCCTGGCCCTGCCATGCCAGAGGCAATCAAGCCCAGTCCTGGGGCAGCAGAGGGGGTGAGCAGCCAAGGTGCCCGGCCCCAGCCACGCCGCGTGGACTCAGAGGAACTTCTGTGGGACGTGGCAGTCAGGGACCACTCCCTGACCAATGTCCTGGCTCCTTTGGCCCCTCTTGGCACTACCACTGAGGTGATGGGCGAGCTGCTGGTGGCGGGGGAGCGGCAGGCCTGGCGGGAGCGTCTCCAGCAGGACTGGCACCTGGATGCCCTGGCACAGGACAGGTAAGGCTGGCGTGACATCAGGTCCCATGCTGAGAGCAGGCTGCACCCTGCTACACCCAGCACTGACCCCTGCCTCCCCAGGCAAGGCTTCGAGCCCATCTCGCCGCCCCCTGGGAGTGCTGCCAGTTCCAGCTCCTTCCCAGTGCACTACAGTGCAGCAGCAGGCAAAGCTGAGCCACTTGGCAAGGTGACGGCATTGCCAGAGGTGGTGGAGGGGAGCTCCGAAGATGAGGAGGAGGAGGAAGTGGACCATGAGCTGGTGGAAAAGAAGGTATGGGCACTGTTGGGGACAGTGTCCTTGGGGTTCCCCGCTGCCCTCACCAGGTGCTCAGGGACATCACTGGGTGCTCATAGGGACCAGGAACATTCTCACAGGGGCAGGGACATTGCCAGATGTGTGTTGGGACCAGGGTCAGTATCAGGTGCCTGCTGGGCCTAGGATTGTCACCAGATGCTCATGGGGACCAGGGACATCTCCAAATGCTCAGTGCTTGCAGGAATTGAGACATTCCCAGATGCCCACATGGACCAGGGACATCCCCCGAGTGCTCATGGGAGTCTGAGTCATTGCCAGATGCTTGTGGGGACTGGGGGCATTGCCAGTAGTTCACAGGAACCACCGGATTCTTGTGTTCTGTGGGGCCCAGCACAGGAACCCTAGAGCCCTGTGCCAGTCCCCCCCTCCCATGGAGGGTGGCCCTAATTGCCCCTGACCCTTTTGCTCTGGCAGCTGCAGCTGATTGAGAGCCTGAGCCGCAAGCTGGCGGTGCTGCGGGAGGCACAGCGGGGGCTGCAGGAGGACATCAGCGCCAACGGGGCACTGGGTGAGGACGTGTCTGCCCGCCTGCAAGCCCTCTGCACCCCAGGGGAGTTTGACAAGTACCGCCTCTTCGTGGGCGACCTGGACAAGGTGGTGAACCTCCTGCTCTCCCTCTCGGGGCGCCTGGCCCGTGTGGAAACCGCCTTGGGCAGCCTGGGGCCACACACCCCCGCCGAGGACAAGGTGGGCATGGGGCGGGGGGGCACCCGCGAGGTTTTGGGGTGTGGGACCCTCTGCTGACACTGCCTGTCTTGCCCACAGCTGGCCCTGCGGGAGAAGCGGCGGCTGCTGGTGGCGCAGCTGGAGGATGCCAAGGAGCTGAAGGAGCACGTGGGGCGGCGGGAGGAGGCGGTGGGTGCCATGGTGGCACGGTACCTGCCCGCTGAGCACCTCCAGGACTACCAGCACTTTGTCAAGATGAAGTCGGCCCTCATTGCTGAGCAGCGGGAGCTGGAGGAGAAGATCAAGCTGGGTCAGGAGCAGCTCCGGTGCCTGCGTGAGAGCCTTGGCCAGGCTTCCAAGGGCTGCTAACCCTCTACCCAAGCTCTGGGACCCTGGCCGTGGCCCCAGCTTGCTGCCAAAGCTGACCCAGCCGCTCATGGGCTCTCCCTGTGTTTGTCCATCTGTCCAGCCCCTGCTTCTTATTTATTTCTCTGATTTATCAAACAGCAGAGGGGCTGCCAGTCCAGGTGCTGACAGTGGGTGTTGTGCTGGAGAGCTGTCATGGGCCCTTGTGGCCACCCAGCACCCTGTGGCCCAGCAGGACCAAATGGATGGATGCTCCCCCCACCCTAATGGGTGTTTCTGTGCCCGCGGGGCTCCTTCCAGCTTTTCCAGGACGCCAGTGTCTGTCCTGCATTTGGTGCTGCACCAGATGCCTTTAACACTCCCCAGCTACCCCAGGGCATTATCCATGCCGTGCCTGAAAGGGTTAAACCGTGCTTGCCCTCTGTCATGTCTGTTTGTCCAGCTCTGTCCATCTGTCCGGTGGGAGCTGAAGGAATTTGAAGGAATTTCAACCCCGGCATCCTCTTCCTCTCCATTGTGTCTGAAACAATGGCCCTGGCCAGCGGGTTCTTAACCCAATCCCCGCTGGCTGAGGCACCACAGGGGGCCCAAGTGGGTGACAGTGGGTGTTGTGTACCCCTCTCCTGGGGAACACTGCAGTGGGTGCCGCTGGGATGGTGCCGTGCCAGGGTATGAACTGCTAGGATCAGTAGAGCAGGGCCTGCAGCTGCTCTGTCACCCATTCCGTGGGCATGGGGGAGCACCAGATCTCTAACCCTCACAGTTTCTGACTGAACATGAGGAGTGATTAATAGAGGAAAAAACATGTTAAGGGCAAAATGGGGTACCTGTACTGCCACAGCCCCAAAGAGTCCTTAGATGTCATGCACCGCACCCCACCCACCCCCGCCCCCATCCATCTGTCCCTATGGGACGGGCAGATGCCTTGAGACTGATTTTGCACAGGGGTTTCATGCAACCAGCTGCAGCTTGGGACACAGGGGAAGTGTTCTGCGGAGGCAGGGTGGGTTCCAACCCCTTTGGTGGCCCCATAGCTGAACAGCCCTGCCCCAGGGTACCGGCAGCACCTATGCCTGCCCCTGCAGCAGCCTCCCCTGCATGGTTGCCCCTGCTGTGCCCCCCCCTCAGCCTGTTGAACACTACACCCCACACCTGCCTGGCTGTACCCTGGGATAGCACCTGGCAGGAGTGGGGTCCCCAACAATCCCTGATCTCGGCCATCCCCAGGGTCGTTGCTAAGACCAAAGACTGCACCCACCGGGTGGGGGACTGTGCTGCCCTCGGGATAGGGATCAGCAGCTCTCCACAGGGGAGGTGCCGGTGCCCATGCATTGCTGCATACCGTTGTGCCTTACACTAAAGCAGCAGCAGGAGCTGCACATCTGTCCCAGCTGTGTCTCGCGTGGTTTGTCCCTGCGCCCCGGCAAGTGGCACTGGAGGGAGGAGGTAGCAGTAACACCAGCTGGGGTGAGCCAAGTCTTGCCAAGCTCTTGGGACCCCGTGGTACAGGGGTCACCCGGAGTGCAGCCGTGGGCAGAGTCCTCTGCACACAGTGCTGCCAGGCTGGGTCGGGGCGGAGGGCAGTGCCTGGACCCCTCCCCAGGGGCACACGGAGGAAGCGGCGCAGCGCTTGGATAGCGGATGTAGCGCTGTCCCTGGCACCCAGCCGCGGCACCGCTGCCGGAGCTTTTGGGGCGGCCCCGGGGGAGGGGGTAGCCGTGCCCGGGGAGGGGATGCCGCAGTGCCGCTGCTGCCGCGCTACCTCCGGGGTGGTGCTCGGTGCTTCTCACGGAGCGCTCCGGGCACCGCTGCCCGCACCNGCGGCTGGAAGCCCGCGGAGAGCGGGCACGCGGCGCGTCACCGTGAGCGCGCGCACAGGTGGAGGCGCGCACACGCGTGTGAGCACAGGCGCACACGGCTGAGCACGTGCCACGCGCGTGTGTGTCTGCAGGGCACAGCCCCGTCCACACCGGGGTGCACAAGCACCAGCGGCGAGTGGCTGTACGTCCAGGTGAGCACACACACGCGCAGGAACGTGTCCCCGTATGTGTTACATGCACATGTGAATGCACGAATGAATGTGTGTGTGCGCACAGGTGAGCAAACGCACACGTGGGTGAATGCAGGCGCAGACATGCGTGTAAGCATGAGTGGGCAGGGCCACTTGTGCAAGCCCGTGCAGACAGATAACTGCAGGTACAGCGAGAGGGGTGCATGGAGGTGGGGGCTGTGCCCCACAGCCCATTCGAGACCCCCCTTGCCCCTGCACGCAGCTCTTGCTGCTGCCAGGCAGGACTATGGGCCCAGGGCATGGTGGCACCGCTCGGTGGCTGGGTGCGTGGGTACCAGGGCCCTCAGTGCTGCATGCAGCCGTGGGATAGGGGATCTTGCAGATGCCTGTGTGGGACTCAGGGGAGCTGCAGGCAGGGTCCTGAGTCTCACAGAGGTGCAAACGGAACTCACAAAGGTGAAGTAGCCCCTGGCCCCGGTGTCTGTCTCCCCACATCACTATGATCTCTCCATTTTGCAGATCCCAAGTCTATCTCACTGTGTCACACACACCTGGTCGTGAGGGATGAGGAGCTGAGGAAGGATGAGGGCATGACAGGTAATGATACTTCACTAAGAGACCCCTGCCCCATGTGGGAGATGGGGAGTTCCAGATCATGTAGGTCCAAAGCCCACGGTAGGCCCTTCCTTGCCCCTGCTGCCCATTAGAGCCCAAAGGGCAAAGCCATGCATTGGTCGGGGACCAGAGAGCTGTCCCTGCCCCTGGGCGTGTCCCAGCTGAGGAGGGGGCTGTGGCTTGAAGGGATGCAGGACTCTGGTGCGGGCCTGGCTGGCTGCCAGCATGGGGCATCCAGAGCAGCAGTGGATAAGATGAGCACAAGGAGCCCTAGGAAACCTCCAGAGGTGGAGTGGAAAGAGACCAGACCCTCTCTCCGTGCCCGTGGGGCGTTTGGTGGCACACCCCCAAATGTGCACATATGTATGTGTGCTCCAACATACACTCTGGAGTATGTTCTTTGCAAACACACCTCTGAGGGATTTCTGAAGGACATTTTGTCCATCCCACCTGCCATGAGCAGACGCATCTTCCAGGGACATGAAGTTGCTCCAATACCCATCGACCCTGGCCTTGAACACTTCCAGGGATGGGGCAGCCACAGCTTCTGGGCGACCCGTACCAGTGCCTCACCAACGTCATGGTAAAGAATTTCTTCTTTCTGTCCAGCCTAACGCCACCATCGGCCACTTTAAAACTGCTGCCCCTTGTCGTGTCATGACAGGCCGTGGGAAAAACTCCCGTGCCAGGGGTGTGGGCATGCCTGTGCACATGTGGGCATGTGCATGCTCACCCATGACAGCATGTGCCTGCCCTTGTCCATGTGCGGGGCACACAACTATGTGCACAGTGGTGGTGCGTGTGCTCACCCGTGCCCACGTGCACATGGATGTGCAGGCTTATGCACGAGGCCTGTGACCACACACACGGGCACAGAAGCCATGCATGTGTCCATGTGTGCATGTGCCCATGTGGATGCTGCACACACATGTGCTTAGCCATGATGCCTATGCATGCGCTGGCCCTCTCCCCCGTGGATGGTGCACACGTGTGTGCACAGCAGTGGTGCACGTTTTCCCGTGTCTGTGAGCAGCGCACCCGCATGTACACGGTTGCAGCTCACGTGCATGCCCGTGCCTGGGCTGTGCCTGCCCCTGCTCGTGTAGGCATGGGCACACGTATGTGCACGGCAGCAGCGTGTGTGCGCGCCCACGCCGGGAGCTGTGCGTGTCCGTGTGCCCGCGGGAGCGCGCACACCTATGTGCGCGGTGGTGGTGGTGCGTGTGCGCGCCCATGCCGGCTGTGCCCGCCGTGCCCGCGTGGGCGGGCGGCGCCCACGGGTGTGC
>WEKX01022782.1:95644-201606 GCA_013390025.1 Pitta sordida | reverse complement strand
CGCTCCCCGCGGCCCGGGCACGGCAGCCCTGCAGCCGTCCAGGCTCGCTCGTCCAGGTAGGTGATCCTCCAGCCCCTCCGCAGCCCTCGGATGGCTTCCCCCTAGTGTGGGATCCCCGCGCTCCCCCTCCATCCCAGCCCACCCACCCGCAGCCACCTGCTCGGGTCTGGCGCGGGGCGGGAGGTGCTCCCATCCCTTCCCCGTTGCTGGAGCCAGGTGGATGGCGGGAGGCAGCTGCTGCTTCTCATAGAGAGCCCTCACAGCCCCTCGGCAACGCAGCAGCACCCCGGGGATGGGCAACGAGGGGGAGCAGCACAGGCTGCGGGGGGGGACTGCACCCCTCTGCACCAATGCCAGAATATGGGGTGGCCTCAGTCTCCCGCGGCCGAGCCAGGAACGGCGTTGGGATGCCAGGTAGGCTGAAGAAGAGTTGGGACACCAGAAAAAGGCAACGAAGGGAAACTTTGCCTGCAAGGATGCCATCCTGAGTGGTGTTCCTGAGCGAGGAAGCGCCATCTCCCTTGATTTCCAGGACTGCACCTCCCAGCTCGCTGAGCCCTAGAGAGTCAGGGGCTGTGCACCTCCTTTCAGGGCTCTTCCTCCACTCTCATGTGTCCTTGTCCTCTTAGGGCTGTCACAGGAGGCTGCGGAGCCCTGAACTGAGCCAGGTGAGAAGATGGCAGAGAAGCTGGTGCCTGGGGACCTGTTCTTGAGGAAGACCCGGGAGTCGGTGTCTTCCCTGGACTCAGACAAGCTGGCACCCATCTCACCCGAGGTGGGTGGTGAGGAGTCGTCTGACAGCGAGGGCGAGCAGGAGGACAGTTCCCACAAGCTCATCCGGAAGGTTTCCACTTCGGGGCAGATGAGGAGCAAGGTCAGGGGTGCAGGGTGCCTGGGGTGGGGGGCTGGGTGGGTGTGGGGTAGTGCTGAGAACGGGGCAGGGGAGCTCACCTGCGGCGGGATGTAGATCAGTGCCAGGCACTTGCTGCTGGAAGAATCGACCCAGCCAGAGCCAGGAGGGTTCTGGCCCCCTGTGCCCTGCAGGAGGGCACATGGAAAAGGTGCAGACCCCACAGTGGTAGTGTCAGTATTGGTGCCTTGGGACTAGAGTGTGGATTTTATCCCACCATTCTGGCAGTGTCTCTCCCATACTGGAGACATACCTGGACTGCCCTCACCCCATTGCCTTCATCCATTGTTTGTACCCCCTGAGTTACCCCACTTATCTGCAGAGGAAAGGGACTCTTTCGGGATGGCTCTGCCCCATGGATGCTCTGTGGCTGAGATTTAGGGTCGTGTCTGTTCCGTAGGCTCCTGGAATCCACACCCTGCTGCAGGAACTGCGTGTGCAGCGCTTGGTGGGTGGCAAAATGGAACCTGCATCTTTCCCAGTGCCCCAGATTCATTTGGCTGTGCCAGCTCCCCTGCGGGAACCAGTCTTCCCTAGATCCAGTCCCCCGTGGTGTTTTGCTGGATGGATGGGGACACCTTTGAGGTCAGACGTGACACTCATGCTTCCTGGCAATTGGCATGAGAGCAGCTGGTGTGTGTGTGTCACAGAGGAAGTGATTGTGTTAGGACCTACAAAAATACGGGGTGCAGTAGCTTTGGCCAAGCAGAAGTGCATGGCCATAGGTGTCCCAGGTGGAGACAGTGAAATGGCCAGGCACCTCCTGCCTGCAGCACAGGCAGAAATAATCTGGGCTGAATGGCCAGGTGAGAAACGGGGAGACAAGGAGCTTTGGGGGCAGGGGGGGCCTTCTGGGGAGGGAGGATGCGGGCACAACGCTGGGAGGATGTTCTGGGCTGGGAGGATGTTCTGGGCGGCGTGCCGGGCGAGCGGTCCCTTTGCATCCACCTTCCGGCTGCAGGGAGGAGGTGGCGGAGTGACTCAAGGCGGTGCCTGCAGTGCCGGGCGGCGCGCAGGGGCTGCCAGAAATCCCCCTGCAGCCCGCTCCCGGTGCCAGCCACCCCTCGGTGAGGATTTGGCGGCTGTGCTGCCTCAGGGAGTGGGGACAGCTCTGAAAACACAGCGGGAGGATGCATTTGCGGAGCAGGGCGGATATCTGGGGTTCTGGGCACGGAGGAAGGCGGTGGGGATGGAGCGATGTGCTGTGTCTGGTGGCAGCTGAGGGCTGCTTGGGGCTGAGACAGGCTGTCCTTCCACTGCCACTGGATTGGCTTTTTTGCCAAGGCTGGTGCACTGATGCGAGGTGGGCAAAGAGTGCTTGCCGAGGGGTGCAGAAATTGCATGCTCCCAACCTGGCACCGTGGGGTTTTCCCTTTGGCAAGAGACAGTTCTAGGGCATGTGGCATGAGGGAGATCTTGCCAAGTCCCTGTGGCTGCTCAAGGAATGTGCCTCAGTTTCCCCTTTGGAGCAAGCTGGCACCAACTGTGCCCTCTCCGATCTGGTTGCCAGGTGGGTGCTGTGAGCTGTAGTGGGTGCAGGGTGCTGTGTGGGAGACCCAGTGGGAAGCCAGGCAGGTTTTCAGGGTCCTGGGGGTGCTTAGAGCTGTGAGCAAACCCTCATCACCCTCCCAGAGGGGTGGCAGTCGCCATTGGGGTTTGCCATGCAGCATTTGCCTTGCCATGGGGCACAGGGACATCGCAGGGACCCATAAATGCCAGGAAACGTGAGAGAAAGGGGCAGATGACTGGGCTATACCTGTGTCTTAAAGCAGCAGCACGGGGACATGAGCACTCTCTGAGCCCCCAGGCCAAGGCACCAAAACCCCCTCACGGCACCAGCAGGTCCTGCTTTGCCACTGACAGGCTGCGCGTGGGGAAAGGCTGAGCTGCTGACTCCCTGCCTGCATTCTGCCTGGCATCAGCAATTAGCCATGCAGGAGGTGATGCTGTGCAGTGTGCCAGGGGAGGCAGGTGGTGTGATAGATGGGCAGGCAGAAAGGACATGTCTGGGTTAATAGCCCGTGGAGCTGAGAGAGAGGGTAAGAGCCTCACAAGGCTGGAGCTGGAGGAGCCTGAGAGTGAGCTGTATATACTTCCCCTGCCCTGCAGTGATGGGGTTCATTGTTTTTTCCCTATGATCCCTTTGCCTCAGTCCAGATGGGCTTGCCTGCCTGGCTGCTTGCTTGCTGGATGGGCTCCTTCCTTCCCTGTGGAGATGAGGATTTGGAGATGAGATTGCTGTTGCTACACAGGTCAGGCTGTCCCTGGCTCCCCTGCCATGGCACATGTGCCGCCCGTCGCTCCAGCCATGGTCATGGTGTGTGTGCCATGGCAAGCACCTTCCTGAGCCACCGTGACACCCCCGTTACCCATGTGGGGCTGGGGTGGGGGGTAGGGAATCATTGCCTGCACCCCAGGGGCAGGTACCTAATGAGCACACGGTTAATGAAGGAGAGAGAGCCCAGTGCCAGAGCAGCAGCTCCTGACACAACCGGGTTAGTGATTGGGGGAGGGGGCACACTGGCCTGTTTTTTGGCCATTGGCAGTGAGTGGGGTGTTGGAGGGGGTCTATAGGAGCCTGCCATGTTGGGGGGCTGGAAAGAGTCAGGACCCCCACCCTACTGCCCATCTACATTTACAGGGGGGACTGTGATCCCTGGTGATGGGAATGAGCAGCTTCCCCCACACTAGGCTGTTGTCCAGCCCCTGGGGCAGGAGCAGGTGAGGATCATTGGGGGATGTGCTGAATCCTTCCTGATTGCTGCTCCCCAGTTCCAGTGCCTCCACACTCCGGATGCTCATTCCCCCAACCCCTCCTCAAACCTCCCCATCAATCATGTCCCCCCAGTCCACACCCCCAGTTTAGCTTTCTCCAGGCTGGAATTGTGGGTGCCCTGCGGGGCGCTTTGTACCGGCATCGTGTGGAGGCGGTGAGGTCGTTGTGCTCAGTGACAATTACAGCTGCCAGGCACAGGTGCCCCTGCCAGATTGAATGGCCACAAGACAGATGGGGTCTTGCTGCTTCCCCCTCTTCCTCCTCCTCCTCAGTGCAGCTGGGGGCTGCCAGTTGCCTGCACCAGGCTTTAGGGGTACAAGGGCAGAGAGGGATGGGGATGCGATGCTGCTCCCCAGCACTGGTCCCCTTAGGGCTAGGTATGGAGGGAAGGTATGAAGGAGAAAGAGGGGGGCACAGGCTCTGGGGTTCAGTAACACATTTGGGGAAGTGGGGGACACATCCTGCCTGCATGGCCCAGGCTCTCAGCTCTGGGTGCTGCCTTGGCACAGATTCTCCTGGCAGCTGAGCGGAGGCGGGGAGTGATCCAGCAGCGCTGCTTGGTTCAGCAAATGGTGCGTCCTGGGGTGATTCCACCAGAACTGGGAGGTGGAGGCAGCAAGGAGGACACAGCAGGGTTCATGCCAGGGATCCAGGCTCATGAGGTGGGCACAATGTGAATGGCCATGGCTTGTCTGCTCTTTGGAAGGGGGATCATGTTCCTGAAATCCTGATCTTTAGATACATTACAGCAGCTCAGTGGGGCTGGGGGACCCACCAGCATCTTCCAAGGGAGCTGAGGGAGGTCAGTGGAGTTATTGGTACCCTAACGATCCTCAGCCTTGCTGGAGGCACTGGGCATCTTGCAGATTCAGAGTGCCCCAGGGTTTGGCTGAGTGGTATCTGGTGTTGGGGCAGCTGTGGGGAGGCTGGTGGGGCAGTGCTGTAGAGCCAGGCTGTAGGGAGGGTTGAATCCTGGTGGAAAGACAAGGAAAGCAAGTTAGTGCTGCTGGGGCCAGCCCTGCAAACCTCCCTTCTGCAGCAGGAGGGTGGCATGTGGCTCCAGGGCACTGCATAGTCCAGACTTGACACTGGTGTGGGACTGGAGCAGCTCTCATATGGAGAGAGGCTGGGAGAGCTGGGACTTCAGCCTGAAGAGGAGGTTGTAACCAAGGGGTCCTTAGTGATGTGGATCAATATTTGAAGGAGAGGGTGCAGCAAAGAGGGAATCAAGTTTTTCTCAATGTTGTCTGCTAATGGGCACAGATGAAAAAATAGGAAGTTGCATCTGAACACAAGAAAACACTGCCTGCAACCAGGGAGACTGAGCTTGCTCTCATTAATCAGGGCTCGCCAAGCCAGTGCCTGGGGTGTGAAGATAGCCCCAGTGTCGCCAGCCGGATGTTTGTGAGGTTTCTCAAGTGCTCTGCCCTCTCCCCGCTCACTTTTTCCATTATGCAAGTGTCGCTCCTGCCCACCCACAGCTAGGCAGGGTGGGAGGGCTGTTCCCACCGACACTGGGGCACAAGGGGCAGCAGGGAGCTGTCACAAGGTAGGCTGGCATGGGATGCCTGCCAGCAGGATGCTTGGGGACCAATGCAGCCATAGATAGGGAAGTATGACCTCGTTTCTAAAAAGCAGCTGCTGGGGGATGAGGTGTAGGGGGAATTGCCTTTCTTCTGGGGACTCCTTTCCTCAGTCCTCTCCTTCCCTTTAATTCCCCATCCCCTTTCAATGGTCTGAGCAGTGCCTCGTGGCACAATGTAGTGGCATGTCAGGACCATTGCTGGAATCTCCTTTCAAGCATCCACCCAACACTGGAGAGGGGTTTTTGTGGTTCTGGAATGGCAGCAGGCTCCGTCCTCAGGGAACAGATGAGCCTGTTGGGCCATGGCATGCCCTGGGCACCGAGCCCCTCAACTGCCTGGTCCCGGAAGAGCTGTGCCGTGTCGCAAAGCCTGATAAGGTTTCCAACTGACTCCAGCCCCATGGCTGGGCTGTTTGAGGGCTGCCAGCTCTCCCCTGCTGTCCTGGTGCCTGCTGGCTCAGCTGGGCAATGAGCTCTGATGCAACTGGACCCTGGCTTGTGCCCAGTGGTGGGCTGCATTTGGAGGAGGAGAGTGACTGCCTGGGATGATGCTCGTGGCAATGCAGGTCAGTGTGTTGACAGGTCCTCTCTCCCCTCTCCTCCTCCTGGGTGAGGCATTGTGTGGTCACAGGGATAAGCATATCCCTTCAGGAGTGGTGTAGGGCTGCCAGCTGGGTGGGCAGGCAAGTATGGTGGTGCTCACCAGCCATATGTGCCAGCATTCCTGAGTAACAACCTTCCTGGCTCTTGGCCAGCAGCTCCTTCGCTGTCCAAGCAGATCCCAGCAGGAAATCCCTCCTGCTCAGCTGTGGTCAGACCTGGCTGCACTACGGGCTTTTCCCAGGAGTGGCAGTGGCAAAGCTGGGAGAGCGAGGTGGCAGAGCAGAGCAGTATCCTGGGGCTCTGCCTTAGGGCTGAGGGAAAGGCTAACATTTTGGAGTGCACCCTGACCTGGAAGAAGCCCTGCTGGAGACCAATCCTGCAGGGTGTTGAGCTCCCTGCGGCTGTACTTCAAGCCCCCCTGCTTGTGCTGAGCACACAGCTAGCCTGTGGCATGATGGCTCCTGGGGATCAGCACAGTCCTGGCAGGGCATGTTACCGGTGGACAACCATCCTTCCAGGGTCATTTCTAGCTGTGTCCTCTCCCAGGCCCCACTGCCACTGCTGTTTCAGCTGCAGCTGAGCTGGGGGTGGTTAATTAATCCACAGACCCTGTGTAGTTTCATTCTTGCCTTTGCTTCCCCACCCTGCTTCTCAGGGATACCTCTGGTGCTGGGTGCAACCTGAGTGGTGCTGAATCCCCTGGACTGGAGAGAGCAAGGAGGGACCTCAGGATGGGGCAGTGGAGTGTTGAGGCAGAGCCCCACGAAGGGAAGCTGGCCTCAGGCTGGTTTCTGGGTAGGTTGCACATGGCTCAGGGCACTGTCACACCATGTCGCTGCCTCTGTTGCTGGTATGGGATCAGCTTTGGCTTTGCTGAGGTTCCCTGCAGTGCTGCCTGGGGCTCTCGAGCCAGAAGAATCGTGGTCAGGGTGAGTGCAGGGGCTTGGGCTTGTTTTGGGGTGTGGGTAGCACAACGTGCTTGCAGCTGTGCAGCAGCCAGTGCAGAGCTCCCAGCTCAGTGGCTGGGTGCTGCCATTGTCCCCAGAAGCTCTCCAGGAAGAAGGGGCAGTGCCTATACTGTGGGTGCTCAGCTCTGGTACCTACCAGCTCTAGGGTATCTGATAGCCACTTGCTATAGGGGACTGTGTTATTGTGGTGACCCTGGAGATGAGCCCTGGACAGGGCGATGCCACCCTGGCATGACCCTGTCCACCCTTGCCCTCCCCACCCCTTTCCTGTTTGCAAAGGGGAAATGCTGAGCTCTCTCAGCCGTCCCTGCTGCAGTGCAGCTTCCCACTGCATGGTCAGGCCTGTTGCTGGCCTGGACCATCGGGTTCCTCTCAGGTTTCCTCTAGTTTCCTGTGCCAAAAGCAGGGGTCCAAAAACACAGAGTCACTTGGGAATTGCCCCCAGCACGAAGCAGCACCGGGTGCTCCTGGTTGAGACTCATGGACAGAAAATTAGGTATGTGGGAGGCTCACCCCAGTGAGAGCCACAAACAGCCCTCCAGCACCCCACACTCATGTGCCTGCCCAGGCAGTGTGGGACAGCCAGGCTCCAGGGTTCATTTAAGAGAAGGTTCATTTTATGCAGAGCATGGGGAGTGGGGGGCGGGGGGTGTTGTAAGACTCTGATGGGTGTTGTGGTGGAGGTGGGAGGGGTCTCTGCCTTTCAGGCTCTGCCCTACCCTGGGCTACTGCAGAGTGGATACCTGTGTCCTGTCCCTAGAGGGGCTGGGACTGTGACATTGTGGGGTACCTGTGGTACCTTGTTGCTGCTGTCTGTTGGGAGCTGCTTTTGGGAGTGTTTCAGCTCTGACACCCTTCCAGGAGAAGGTGCTGCCCTGGGCGTCTGTTCTTGCTGAATCCTGCCACCAACATGGCCCTGGAGGCAGGCAGAGCTGAGCGCCCATGCCCTGCTGTGGTAGCTCTGAGCCGCCATCAGGGACCTGCCTCTTCTCCCTTTCTCCTTGTCATCTTGTTCTCCTGCTCCTGCCTGTCACCGCTCCCCACGCCGCCCCTCGCTGTCACACACTGCCTGTCCTTTGCAGCAACAGCCACGACTGCAGCAAATGCAGCGCCTGCGCCCGGCGTGTGCAGCAAGGTGTGGAGGTGGCCTTTGTGGCTGGATCTCACCTGGCTTGTCCTCTCCTGGCACGGGACAAGGACTGCTAGGGTGCGTGGTTTGTGTGTGGATCTGGGGGGGTCACAACTGGACCCTGCTGGAAGGCCACACTCCCCTTACTGCTCTGGGCTCACCATCTCCTGTGCACTCTTGCAGCTGAGAGGCCAAGGGTGCTGGCACTGGGGACAACAGGGCTGTTTGAACCACACTGACATTCATAGGCATCGTGGTGATTCACCACAGCCAGATTCTGCACCGGTCCTGGGAGCCAAGCATTGTTGGAGAGTGATAAAGGCTTAAAATGTCCCGCTTCAAACTGCCAGCTGAAAGAGAGCTGGGAACATCCCTGTGCTTGCCCCAGGGAGCTTGAGGATGGGTCAGGCATTTCGGGGAGTTGAGGCTCAGGGAGGACTCTAGGTGGGTTTGTGGCTTATTTGTGACTTTGGAGCCTGCTGCTACTCCTGATGCTCTGGCCATTTGGTTCAGAGCCGCGGGGCAGTGGATTAAGGCTGAGCCCCGGGGCTGCTGTGTTTGCAGGCTGGTGAATACCTGGGTGCCACCTCTTGCAGCACACGGGCTGGGCACGGGAGTGCGGAGCCCCGGGGCCATGGTTGTCTTGCTGTGCCCAGTGCTAATTCGCCGTTAAATGTGGCTTGTCATCGTGTGCCGGGATCGGATACAACCGCTGTGGCAGCTAATTGCAGAGGAGCAGCTGAACGGGGCTGCCGGCGGTGTTTAAAGAAGATACAATCAAAGATGAGGCAGTGCCAGAGCATCTCTGCCGCCCCACTCAGCACAGGCTCGTAGCCACGTTGCAAACACTAATTAATTGAGTCTTGTAAACACCGCTGCGAGAAGGGTAAATATTGGCAGGTGCTGCGGTTCGGGGAGGGCAGAGGACGGGCAGCCAGGCTGCAGTGATGTGCTGCGCTGCAGGAGATGCTTTGCCTGCCGCAGGCTGCCCTCAGCCCCAGGTTGTCCGTTCCAGGTGCTGTGGGGCTGAACAGAGCTGTCTGCTGTCTGCTCCCCAATCCATCTAGGGCCACAGTGCCAAGGTAGTGCTGCCTCTGAGATGCATCCTGGCATCTCTGGGGTGCTTGGTATGGGGAGGAAGTGTCAGCAGTGGGGGCTCTGCATCACTGGAGTCCTGCATCTGCCAGCCCTGCCACACCCAGCAGCATCCTTCTGGATCACGGGGAGTACCCAGAGGATGGTGGGCATGGGACATAATTTGCCCTGCTCCATCCAGCACAGAGCGAGCCCCATCTGTGCTCCAGAAGACCAAGGGATTGGGGTCACAGGGAAAACTGGTGGCTTTGGGGATTCTGGGGGGCTGCAGGAGCTCAAGACACTGTGGTCTCTGCAGAAAAGTGTGAAGGAGGGGCTGTTGCTGAAGCAGACGAGCTCTTTCCAGAGGTGGAAGAGGCGATACTTCAAGCTGCGCGGCAGGACACTCTATTATGCTAAGGATGCCAAGGTAGGCTGCTGGGGCTTCCAGCACGCTCAGCTCAGGGGGCCTGAGCCTGCCAGCCCAGGAGGGGATGGAGATCTCTGCCTGGTGGACTTGGGCTCTGTTTTCTCCCTTGCAGTCCCTCATATTTGATGAGGTGGATCTGTCTGATGCCAGCGTAGCTGAGACCAGCACCAAGAACATCAACAACAGTTTCACGGTGAGGGCAGTGTGGGGCTACCCACTGCACCCCACGGAGACCTCAGCACCTCATGGGGAGGCACCTCAGACCCCCCTCATTCCTCAGAGCCATGGGGTGCCCCCATAGCATGGCCTCATGCTGCTGGAGGTGGCACTGGTGTGCCGGGGTTTTCTGGGGGCTGTGCTGGGTGCTGGCTGGCCTGGCAGTGGCCTTGCGAGAGGACGTGGGGATGGTGGCTGTTGCAGGTGATCACGCCATTCCGGAAGCTCATCCTATGTGCGGAGAACCGGAAGGAGATGGAGGACTGGATCAGTGCCCTGAAGTCTGTCCAGAAGTGGGAGATCCATGAGGTGATGTGGGCAGAGGGCTGTGTGGGTGTATGTCTGTGGGTGGGTACCCCTGCAAGGTGCCTTTGGCTGCCAGGCAAGAGCTGCTGCCCTTGGCACAGTGCCTCAAGGAAGGACAGAATTCGGGCTGGGGAGACTCTGGGGGCCAGGAGGGAGGGAGTGCCAGGTGAGGGTCCCAGGCACTGACGAGGCAGGGCTGTGCCCCCCAGCAGGCCACACAGTTCAATATGGAGCACTTCTCGGGCATGCACAACTGGTACGCCTGCTCCCATGCTCGCCCCACCTTCTGCAACGTGTGCCGTGAAGCCCTCCCAGGGGTCACCTCCCATGGCCTCTCCTGTGAAGGTCAGTGCCAGGGTCCTGCTGGGAGGTGGGCAGGGGATGGCACTGGGGCAGGAGACCCTCCTGAGGCTGGGTCACAGCAGGAGGGGTGCGGGGTGATGCCCACTGGCTGCCATCCCCTCATGTGGCGAGGTTTGGGGCCAGAGCTGTACATCCCATGGGGACCTTCCCTGCTCCTCACTGCTCCCTCCCGTGCAGTCTGCAAGTTCAAGGCACACAAGCGCTGCGCCGTCAGAGCCACGAACAACTGCAAGTGGACAACCTTGGCTTCCATTGGCACTGAAATCATTGAGGATGAGGATGGGGTAAGCAGGGGAGTACCCAACGGGAATCCTGGCAGGACAGAGCCACCAGCAGAACTGGCCTTACTTGGCACTTACAGAACAGTGCCCAGGTCAGGAAGCAGGGAGTCCTGCACTCTATGGCCTCTGGGCTTGGCTCTGCAGGGACATAGCCTGGGGACACTTCTGCCACCCTTCATCAGGATCCCTTATTACTCTCCAAGTGAGGGCACCTCCAGACATTTTCTAGGGACACCTCTGCCCTGCCCAACTCGCTGGCAGCTGCGAGGGGTCAAGCAGGCAGGGATGAGAGAGCATGGGAGGGGTCCCAGGCCTGCCTTGCCCTCCTGTGGAGCATCATACCCTACCCACCCCCTTCATGGTGCCTGGGGAAAGGGGTGGCCTATGATGCTGTCTCTCAAGCGTGCAGGACGCCATTGGTGGCTGCTCTTCACTGCAGGTGGCCATGCCCCACCAGTGGCTGGAGGGGAACCTGCCTGTCAGCGCACGCTGTGCCGTCTGTGACCGGACCTGTGGCAGCGTCCGGAGACTGCAGGACTGGCGGTGCCTCTGGTGCAAGGCCATTGTAAGGATGTACCCAACCCTCTCCTGGCACAGCCAGCACTTTCCTTGCTGGGAAACCTGGGGCTGGGGACTTGGGTGCTGCGTTCCCCGGCTTTGCTTATGCAGGTGTCTCTGCGTCCCCAGGTTCACAGTGCCTGCAAGGAGCTCCTTGGGAAGAGGTGCCCCCTGGGCCAGTACAAAGTGTCCATCATCCCACCAACTGCCTTGAACAGCATCGATTCAGATGGTGAGTCATGGAGGGCATAGGGTTGGGCTGGCAGTGGAAGACAGGCTGTTTGGGAGAGGGCTCTGATCTCTCCGAGCTTGTCTGCAAGCTTTGGCTTATGGCACTGTACCTGTTTTGTGGGGCACCAGGAACACCACCATCAGTAGGCTCCGGGGTCAATGCCCCTCCCTTGGTTGAAGGCAGCTTGTTGCTTTCTTCTCTGCCCTGGGCTTTGGGGTGGCACTTCTTTTCTGCATGTGGCTTCAGTTGCTCCTGCCAGGCCACCTCTCACAGTGGCTCCAGTCACAGTCTCTCTACACTGCGGTCAGCCCAGTGCTCTTGGTGTGGGCAGCCCTCTGTTGCACCCCAATGGTTCAGCAACTCACAGGGCAGGATGAGGCTCTTGCTTGGGTTATTTCCCAGTGCCTGAATCTCAGCTGATTTTTCTGTAGTGCAGAGCACAGCTTTGCCCTGGCATGGGGCACTGTGGGGAGAAGCCATGCAGAGCCTGGGGGGACTTCCCCCACTGCCTCCCTCTCCCGAGGGGCCCAGCTGGCCTCCACTGAGCAAAATCTGTTCTTCTCCTCCGGATATTTCTTTCTTAGTTCTTTAATGCTTTTCACCACTCAGCTCAGCCGGTGGCTCATCTGCCTCTCGTTACTCATTGAGATGCTGTCAGGGTAACCATCATGCGGCTGCTCCTCGTCTCCAGAGCCTCGGCTGCTGGTGGCTGATCCCCAGCAGCATCTCCACCCTGTCTCTCTCCAGCAGCCCAGCCAGCTATGGCTGTGCCTGCTGCCCACCCAAATGGGCTCTGCTACCATGGGAGCAGCCCAGTGAGGCCCCAGCCCCTCCTTGTCCTGCCACGCTGTCCCACTCCAGCATATGGGTGCTGTTGGCAGCGGGCTTTTCTGCGCAGCCCACGCTCTGACTCAGCGGCCCCCAGTGCTTTGCGTTGCCAATCTGCTCTGCTCAGCTGGGAGTGGAGATGGAGCGGTGCCCAGGCCAGGAAGGGGTGGGCTGTGGGGATGTTGCCCCTGCTGTGGTGGAGGTGCTGGGGCTCCTAGTCGCAGCCTATGGGGCTCTGAGAGCAATAGCTGTGGGGCTGGTGCCAGTGGCAGTGACGGCTGTTGCCTTCCCTGCCGCAGCATCACCGGGTCTGCCAAGGGAAGGAGTCCTCAGGCACCAGCCCAGGGACTGGGATGGCCAAGATGTGCCTGGGGTGGGTGTGGGCTCTTGGCCAGCTATCAATCCTCCTCTGCCTTGGGCACATTTTGTTCCCCATCTCATTTCTTTAAAAGCACAGTACTTTCTCTTCCCTCTGTCCCTCACCGTCCCCTGCGCACCCTGATCACTGTCCCTCCTGCCCCAGCACCCCACAGGGTCAGGCACAGCACAGTCGGGGTGCTTATATGGCCTCTGCTCTCCTGAGGTGTCTGTGGGGAGTGGGAGCCAGGGCTAACATGCTTGGACTTGCTGCAGGCTTCTGGAAAGCCACCTGCCCCTCAACCTGCTCCAGCCCTCTCCTGGCCTTTGTCAACTCCAAGAGCGGGGACAACCAGGGAGTCAAGTTTCTGCGCAAGTTCAAGCAGTTCCTCAACCCGGCCCAAGTCTTTGACCTCATGAACGGGGGCCCACACCTGGGGTAAGCAACGGCCTGGGCACCCCAGGGTGGCCTCAGCAGGGTCCTGGCGGGCACCCAGCACAGCCCACAGCCCCTCTCTCCTTGCCCCCACCCAGGCTGCGCCTCTTCCAGAAGTTCTCCACCTTCCGGATCCTAGTGTGTGGGGGGGATGGCAGTGTGGGCTGGGTGCTCTCTGAGATTGATGCCCTTGGCCTTCACAAGCAGGTGAGTGGGGAGTGCCTGTCACTGCTGGCACAGGCTGGCACCATCCCCAGTGCTGTACACCCAGCTCAGCTGGGACTCCCCTGTGTACCTCGAGGGGCTGTGAGTGATGGGCAGGATGGGGTTGGGTGTGTCAGAGGTGCCCCTGGGGGCTGCTCTGAGCCCCCCCACCCCGTCCCTCCTGCAGTGCCAGCTGGGTGTCCTGCCCCTGGGGACTGGAAATGACCTGGCACGGGTCCTGGGCTGGGGCAGCCTGTGTGATGATGACACCCAGCTGCTGCAGATTCTGGAGAAGCTGGAAAGGGCCACCACTAAGATGCTGGACCGGTGAGCATGGCGTGGGACGTGCCCTTCTGCCACCCTCCTGCCTTGGCACCTCTCAGGCAGTCTGTCCTGGTTCCCTGCCTGTCCCTGTGCCATGCTCTCTGCTTGGCAGGTGGAGCGTGCTGACTTATGAGGCCCCCAAGCAGTCCCCCCCAGCCCTTAAGGAGGAGGAAAACTGGGACTCCAACATCCAGGTGGGAGCTGCTGCTATTTGAGGCAGGTTCCTGTTCTACCTGTCAGCCAGTTTGTGGACACAGGGAGGGATTGCACAGGGAGAGGTCATACTGGGGGTCTGCAGGGATTTGAGCTGCAAGGAGGCTGGCAGCATGCAATGAAATGAAGCTAGCGTATCAGTCTGGCATGTTGGGAACAGGCAGCAGGTGAGGTAGAGCTGGACTGCCACTGGCTGGCTGTTTTGGACTCTTCTGTGAGCTCTCCTTCAGCCTCTTGCCTCAGTTTCCCTCCTGCTGTAGCTGACTGTCCCCTGTGCCCAGTGGCATGGGCATAGCTGCCCTTTGGGGCTGGGGAGCAGGCTGAAGAAGAGTTGCTCATCCTCAGTCCAGGGCTGGCTGGGAAAGGCTCCATCCTCAAGTGGGGCACATGGCAGGGTGGCAGGGGCTCCAGCCTTCTTACCCTGTGCCCCCCCAGGTCCAGATCTCCCATTATGCCGACTCTGTTGCCTTCCACCTGGCCAAGATCCTGGAGTCCGACAAGCACTCAGTGGTGATCTCCTCTGCAAAGTAAGGAGAGGGCTGTTGATAAGGGTGCTCCCTTGCTGGGCTGGGGCATGTGCCCAGGGGCACTGCACTCCCCATGGCCAGGCTGTCCCATGTGGCCACTGGCAGCTGCCAGCTGTGCTGGTACATGGCAGATAATCCTGGCATTGCCCCTGTGGAGTGGGGGGTGTTATCCCAGCAGTCCCCCTAGCTTGCACCCTGTCCAGTTGGCTGTGCTGTGCCCCTCTCCACCTCCTGCTGCTTCCCTTGGCAGGTTCCTCTGCGGCACTGTCAATGACTTTGTGGCTGAGGTTGGCCGGGCTTACAAGAGGGCAACAGAGAACAAGCAGGAGGCTGAGCTGATGGCACGGAAGGTGGGTTGCAGAGGAGCTGGAGAGCTGGGGTTGACTGGTGGCACAGCCCCAAGGCAGTGAAGGGACTGGCAGGGGCTGCTGCAGGGGGCAGCAGCTCGAGCCAAGTGCTGAGCAGGGCGGGTGTCCCACAGTGTGCCATGCTGAATGAGAAGCTGGACTCGCTGGTGCGGGAGCTGAATGAGGAGGCTCAGGCCATCATGGTCCCTGAGGGAATGGCACAGGCCACCCCTGCTGATGCTAAGGACCAGGAGAAGGGTGGCAGCTTCAACCCCAGCTCCATGCCTCGCATCTTCAAATCCAAGGAGCAGCTCATGCTGCGGGCGAACAGCCTGAAGAAAGCCCTGCGGCAAATCATTGAGCAGGCGGAGAAAGGTGAGGGGGTGGTGGGGGCTGGCACCTCCCCTGATGCTGCAGCATCCTGGCACGGGCTGTGGAGCCACTGTGGGTTGGTGCTGGACCCATGCCTTAGTTTCCCCTTGAAATCCTTCAGATGTCAGCAGTGCTGTGCAGTCCAGGGGCATCAGCCCTTCTCTGATACGTGGTGTGGTTGAGGGAGATCCTTGCTGGGGGCACAGCTGCCACTCTGGGCCCTGCCTGACACAAGCCCACAAGGCTGACCTGGGGAGGGGGCACAGGGCCATGGGACTGCCCAGACTCCCTGTCATGCCCTTCTTTGCATCCAGCTGTGGATGAGCAGAACAAGCAGACCCAAGCCTACCGAGGCAGTGCGGGCGCCAGCAAGGACAGCTCAGAGGAGCTCAACAAGGAGGAGGAAAGGATCAGTAAGATGCCAATGGGACATGTGCCTTTTTTTGAGAGCATGGGAGTGAGCTGTGGGGTGGGCTCAGCGTGAGAGCCCATGCAGCAGCTACTTCCCTTTTCCTGGTGTCCAGGCTCCCGGCGAGTGACAGTGACCTCTGCATCTTCCTCCATCATCCTGGACCGGCCAGACACCTTTGGCAGCTTGCAGTTCCCTGAGGACCCCAGCAGCATGTGAGTCGAGGGTCCTGCCTGCCCCGGGGGCCCTGGGTCACCCTTGCTGCCCCTCATAGAGTGGGAGGAGAACTGATACAATGGTGCCTCTTGGAGGTGCCTGCTGGGGCAGCCTCTGCCCACCAGTATGGTGTCTATGGTGCCAAGCCCTCCCTGGCCCAGCAGTGCCCATGCTGGGGGAGCCTACTTATGCCTGGTGTGGAATCTCTCACTGATGCTGGGAGCTGGGGACTGCCCCCTGCCCAGAGCAGGCAGGTCCTGGGTGTGCCATGGGTGTCCTGCCATGGGGACTGAGGGGACTGCAGTCATCCTTGCTAGCTTTGGTCAGGCTTCCCGGAGCCAGCCCCTCTGGGAGCTCATGCTGCTGCTCCAGCAGACGTTACACTCCATCCTCTGGTGCCAACCTAGTGGTGCCAGTGTGCAGCTGCCTCCCAGCCTGCTGTCTCTCTCTACTGCTTTTAGCCACTTCTCAGAGAAATGTGTCATGAATAACTACTTTGGCATTGGCCTGGATGCGAAGATCTCCCTGGAGTTCAACAACAAACGGGATGAGCACCCCAAGAAATGCAGGTTGGCTGGAGTCCCCCTTGTTTCCCCCAGGAAAAATACGTACCACTGGCTCTCCATGCCTGCACCAGGAGGGACTGTCAGGACGCTGGGAGCCATGGGATTTGCTTGGCACTGCTGTGTAGGGCATTCCTGCCTGCAGTAGGTTTTCCAGCTGCACCCAGTGCTGGGAAGAGCAGCCATGGGTGGGCAGCAGGCTTCAAACACCCCAGGAAGGGTGAAAACAGGAGGGGCTTGGTGGGATTTACTCACTCTGCACCTGGATAGAGGAACATTGCTGTGTTGGCATGGAAGGGTCTGCATGTCGGTGCTGTAAGCTGCAGTGTGGCTCTCCTGAGAGGTCTCAGGAAGTGGGGAACTGAGGCCAGAGTCCCAGGCTGGTTTTGCCCAGTGGCCTGGGCAGGGTGCAGGGCCTGTGGCAGGCAAGGGGGACCCCACAGCCCCTCACCTGTCCCACCTTGCCCCACAGCAGCCGCACCAAGAACATGATGTGGTATGGGGTGCTGGGCACGAAGGAGCTCCTGCAGCGCACCTACAAGAACCTGGAGCAGAGGGTGCAGCTGGAGGTACGGAGCCGGGGAAACTGGGGTAGGGCAGCAGGGGTGGCATTGCAGCGGTCCCTCAGGCTTAGACTTCTCTTGCAGTGTGACGGGGTGCCCATCTCGCTGCCCAGCCTGCAGGGCATAGCTGTCCTCAACATCCCCAGCTATGCTGGCGGCATCAACTTCTGGGGAGGCACCAAGGAGGACAATGTGAGTGTCAGTGCCATGAAGTGGGTGGGAGGGGCATGATGTCCTCCCCACAGTCCCAGGAAACACCAAGGTTGGGGTGTTGCTGCCTTGGGCACACATGGGGGGAAAAATGGGCCCTAGAATTAGCCCAGTTTGGAAGTCTCACTTCTACTGGTCCTCTACAGAACTTTGGGGCTCCATCCTTCGATGACAAGAAGCTGGAGGTAGTGGCTGTCTTTGGCAGCATCCAGATGGCTGTGTCACGGGTCATCAACCTCCAGCACCATCGCATTGCACAGGTAGGGGCAGGGCAAGAGAAAAAGCTTTTGGGGCAGCAGTGGAGTCTGGGGCAGCGCAGCTCCTGAATGGCCTGCACGTGGCCCTGGGAGACTATTCAGCCAGAGGTGCAGAGCCAGCTGCGGTGCCAACCATGGACTGTCCATCCCACAGTGCCGTGTGGTGAAGATCACCATCCGGGGGGACGAGGGTGTCCCTGTGCAGGTGGATGGAGAGGCCTGGATCCAGCCACCTGGTGTCATCAAGATCCAGCACAAGAACCGAGCTCAGATGCTGACGAGGGACCGGGTGAGCTTGGGGTGCACAGCAGGACAGTGGTAGGACATGGAGAGGTGTGACAGGTTCAAGAGGGCATGTCTGTCCCCTGCAGGCATTTGAAAGCACCCTCAAGTCCTGGGAGGACAAGCAGAAGGGGGAAAACTACCGAGCAACCACTCGGCCAAGGCTGAGCTCCCAGCAGTCCATGGAGTACCTGACCGAGGAGGAGAACAGCCTCTTACAGCAGGTCTCGCGGGTTGCCGAGACCCTCATTGCCAGGTCAGATTGCAGGAAGTGGGATGTGGTGTGGAGGAGAAAGGGGAAGAGTTCACAGGGAAGGGAGAGCTGTGCTGTGGCCACACAAAGCTGCCTGCCAAGCCCAGGAGAGCCTGTGCAGCTCCAGCCCCTGTCACCTGCAGGATCCATGAGGCAGCCAAGGCTCACAAAGCTGTAGAACAGGAGCTGGCGCACGCGGTCAATGCCAGCTCCCTGGCACTGAGCGAAGCCCTCTCCAACAAAGCTGCTGGCACCTCAGAGGTGAGCTGGGGCTGGGAGTGCAAGGCAGCATCCTTCACCCAGCCTTTCTGAGGCACTGCCACTCAAGAGATTACCCCTCTGTGCCTCTCAGTTTCTCAGCAGGAATGCGGCCGTAGAGGTGGTGCTGAGCATCAAGGAGCTGTACGCTGAGACCAGGGCATTCCTGGAAGGGAAGGCGGTGAGTAGGGTGTTGGGGAGCCCTTGGCTGGTATCTCTGTGGGTGGCTGCAAGTCTGGAGATGGTCCCTGTCCCCCACAGCTGGACTCACCACAGGAGGAGGAGGCACTTCATGGCCCCCTGAATGTGCTGGGCCAGGAGCTGCAGCGGCTGCTGGACATCCATTGGCTGGGCCCCATTGCCCACCCTGCTGAGGAGGTGGGTGCACAGGGACTGGGGGAGGGGGTGGCAGAGCCCACTGTGGGGCTCGGGGGAGCTGTAGCACCCTGCCCATCCTGGCTTCTTACAGGAAGGCGTGGGTAGTGCCAACAAGGGCAGCTTCAAGCTTCGCCTCAACATCCCCAAGCCCAGGAAGGAGAAGGATAAGCTGCAAAAGCAGAAGGCCAACAGCACACTCCCAGGTAAAGCGAGCAGTGCACCAGGGAGAGAGAGGTGCACCCCATACTGGTAGGGACCCCCCCTTTGCTGACCTATCCCTTGGCCTCCTGTCCTGGGCATGCTGTGGAAGGAGCCCTGGGAAGGGGGACAGGGCATGTTCTGGCTGCCTGAGCGTGTGGCCTTTGTCATTCATAGCCCCTTAAAGCTTACTTTTTCTGCTATCAGACATATGGAGCCCCCCAGCCCTGTAACTCCACTGCAAGGGGGAGAAGGGGGTTATGGTACAGCTCAGTCCTTTGGGTAAGTCCCTCACCCAGGGCTGGGGGTCTTGTCGAAGGGGAGCAGCTCAGATGTTATGTAAGTAAGCTAAGGAGAGGAGAGACCTCTTCAGCCTGAGCCTGCTGCAGCCTCTGGCCCTGCTGGAGCCAACGGTGAGAGGGAGGGAGGGATATTGGCTGCTGACTGCCTGCTCTGCTACGTCTGGCTGCCTCTGCACCTCTGTGGTTTTCCTCCCTGCTAGCAGACAAATGGGGCTCCGAGGAGGTGGCAGCTTGGCTGGAAGCGCTCGGTTTAGGGGAGTACAGAGACATTTTTGTTCGGCATGACATCCAGGGCTCAGAGTTGATCCTGCTGGAGAGGAGAGACCTGAAGGTACAATCCCCTTATGCCTTGTGAGGGACTCCCAGGTCTAGGGAGCATGGTGTCCTCCATCCATGTCCTCTTCCCATCCTTCCTGGTGAAAGGGCGAAGGCAGGTGCTGACCCTACACCGTAGGGACCAGGGCTGAGCTTGCACAGTTTGCACAGAGGGGCTGGAAGCAGGGGAGGGGCTGGCCCTGGTTCTCCAGCTTGCAAGGCTCCATCCACCTGCCCAAAGCAGGATCAACAGCACCCTGCCCTCTCCTGCATCCAGGCATGGGGGCACGCTTGTAAGAGGATGGAGGGCTCCAAGCAAGCACTGTGCTCCAGCAAGGAGAGCATGGGGAGCCAGGCTGTGCAGCCTCATCCTCTGCCCTGCAGCTTCCCCACCCCAGAGCCCAGGCCTGTCCCCTGCAAATACATGAGCTCCATTCTCTCCTTACTGCAGGACTTGGGGATCACCAAAGTGGGCCACATGAAGAGGATCCTTCAGGCCATTAAGGAGCTCAGCAACCTGCCCTAGGGTGGCAGTGGGCAGCACCCCAGCCCAGGTGCTGGGTGGGTGCTGCCCCCTGGGACCAGGGGTCAGGCAGTGGAACAGGTGCCTGCCCTGTCCTGCCTCGTGTGTGGAGCTCCCCTCGCTTGCCTTGCTTTATCTGTCTGTCCCCCGTGTCCCTGGAGCCACTGCTTCTCCCCAAGCCTGGGGGGCTGAAGACACTAAAGTGGAGGTCTAACCCCATAGAGGATGTGGTCTGACCACGGGTCCAGCCCCAAACAGAGTCACTACAGGAGCTGGGTCCAAAGCAAAGTTT
Source organism: Pitta sordida (assembly GCA_013390025.1). Classification (NCBI taxonomy): domain Eukaryota; kingdom Metazoa; phylum Chordata; class Aves; order Passeriformes; family Pittidae; genus Pitta; species Pitta sordida. The sequence goes on along the minus strand of WEKX01022782.1, from coordinate 181,548 downwards.
CCCCTTCCCCCTGTGGGTATTTAAGCTATGTAAATATTTGGAGAGAAGATACTCATTGCTNGGGAGTTAGGAGTCCCTTTCCAACCTTCACACCTTAGAGCTCCCTGCTCATGCAGCCCCCAACTCTGCTCTCGCCCTCTGTCCCATGACATCAAGGGGAAGCAGAGCACTACCAGCATATATAACAAAAACATTTTATTAACAAACACATTTATTAACAGTTACAAATTACTTTTTTTCCCCCCCCGTTCCTCTGTTAAAATTACTATTATTTATGTACAAGGGCACCCCGTTATTTACAGTTATTTACAGAGTAGGGCTAGCGGTGAGTAAGTGCCTCCTCAAGTTTGAGCATGTCCATGGGGGCAAGTTTGGCAACTTCAAAGAAGACCCTGGAAAGAACACATTTGCTCAGCCACAGCCCTGATGCTCTTTCACCAGTGCTCCCAGTTCCCTACAGCACCCTAGGGTGTTTGCTGGTGTGCCAGCCCCTGTGACAGGGACAGGGTTAGGATTAGAGCCCCATGACACTCACCTGTGTGAGTACTTGGTGCGCACGGTGTTCAGCTTGTCACGGGGCTGGTACGTGAGAAGGAAATTCAGCCTCTTCACCAAGGGACGCAGCTCCTGGGCACTGTACCCACTGTAGTATTCCAGTGTAGGAGTCTTCAAAGAGACAATGGGTGCCCCTCAAGTGACAGGACAGGCATCATGTTCCCTCTCCAGCCCCCCAGATCTGATCATAGCTCTGGCTCACTCCACCCACCATTGCCTCTCCCACTCCTGCAGTGCCTCAGCAGGGACAGGGGATTAGGAAAGCACTCACCCAGCCCCCAAGGTTCTTCATGGTAAGTGCCAGCAGCAGGCAGCTGGCAGCCAGCTTCGAGGGGCTCTCACGGGCATAGTCATACTCCTGTAGTGTTATCTCACAGAGGAAGCGGGCCAGCGTCAGTGTTTCGATGGAGGTACGAGCACACTAAAGATGGTGGGCAGGGAAAGGCTCAGCCTTCTGAGCAATGCTGCTCCCTTCCCCAGCATTTTTGGATCTACAGTGCTGCCCCTGGGGCACGGGGCACAGACTCCACACCTCCACAGGTCAGCATCCTCACCCCTCAAACCACGAGGGGGCCTGGACAAACCTTTCTTGATGCTGCCTGAGAGCCTGAAGCTCCGGGACTGCATGTCACCACCCCATGAGCCAACACAAGGGGTTCCTGGAGGCAAGGAAGCAGCTGGACCCACCTTGGCAAAGCGCCGCAGGAAACGGTAGGGGACGGGGATGTTGATGTCAAAGTTGAGGGTGCGCAGGATGCTCATCTCCATAGCAAGGAGCTCCTCCCGCTTGTAGGCATCATCACAGATGTAGAGGAAGTCATCCACACACGGTGGGCACCGCTCCTGCCAGGGCACAACTACTCAGCACTCCAGTGGGGCTCATTCTGGCCCCACTTGGGATATCCCACGCATCCGGCAGGCCCTATAAGGGTTCATGTGCTGCCAGACACCCCATGGGGCTTGTGTTGTGCCCCAGCTTGAATTCCATGCTTGCATGAGGTGAACTCAGATGGCCTGAGGAGCAGAGAGGAGCGAGGTCTCCAGTGACACCAGGAGACAGGATCCAGTCCACCATGACTGTATTCATAGGGAAGGGGGAACACAAGCACATCACCAGCTCTCAGACAGTGGCCTGGTACCACAGGGACCTGTCTGCCTCCAAAACCCCATGGGGACCAGAGAGGCACAGCCCCTTCTGCCCCTGCACCCCAGGACAGCATGCAAGGAGTTACCTCAAATTTGGAGGCAATAAGGATGGCAGTGGAGCCGATGAGCTGCAGCTTGTCCCTCATGCTCACCACCTCCACCAGGTAGTGGTCCACCAGCTTCACAGCCAGGTACAGCGTCTCATGGTTCAGCTCAAAGTTCTCCTATAAGGATGGGGGTGGGGTGGCAGAACAGGGTGTCAGACAACAGTTAGGCCTGCCCAGCTCCCCCAGCTCTCACAGAGGCCAGGGTGCCCATGGGCCAGGCTCAGAGGGAGGCGTGTGGTATCACTGCTAGCCCAGGGAGGGGGAAGATCAGCTCTGCCCTGGGGATGCTCACAGGAGGCCCTGCCAGTACACTGAGGTCCCATGTGACAAAGGCAGCATGGGGGGGCTGCTCTGCAAGAAAACCATGCCTGCTCACCTGCACCTCCACCATCCAGTCCACGAGGATGGCACGCATTTCCCCAGTGATGTCCGGCTGCTTCTCCATGTAGTCAGGCATCATGAATTTCTCCTGCCAAAGAAGCAGCTGTCAGGGACCAGACAGGCATCCTAACTCAAACAAGCCCCTTCCCATGCTGTGCAGGCCCCCGCCAGATGCTGAGAGGCTCTGGGCAGTGGGTGGCCCTGCCCACACAATAACCCTTCCCCATACAGGACTGCCACCCCCTCGGAGTAGCAGTGCCCACCTCTCTTTCCCGCATGTATTCAAAGATATCCTTGGCATACTCTGCGTTGGCGTAGGGGTCACCCAGCTGCTCCTTGTCGATATCCTCCACTGCTGGTACCTGCTGGGGTGGAGGAGGCAGCATTAAGGGGAAGGCCCTCAGTTCTGTGGGTGCTGGTCACCCCATCAAAGCAAGGCTACTGCCCCTCCACACCCCCATTCCTACCTACCCATGTCACCCTACAGCACTTGCCCCATTCTTTTTCATGGAAGAATTCTTGAAGGGAAATGGTGGGGGATTTTACCCTCCTCCCCAGCTTCCCATCACACTGGCCCCAGTCTCTCTAAGGTGCAGAGCACTGTCTAGTGCCCTGGTATCACCAGTGGAAGCTACAGACCAGCGCTGTGAGGATGAGCCCTGGACCACACTGCAGCCCAGGGTCCCTACCGTCTCCTTGGGGGGCTTCAGCTCCTGCACAGGCACTGGTTTCTCTGGCACAGGATCCACCTCGGGCTCTGCAGGAGCTGTTGAGGTACTTTTCTTCATTGACCTGGGCAGGATGAGAGTGTAAATCAATGCTGGGAGGAGGCCAAGTCTCCAGGTTCAAAGGGGCTCTCCAGAGCCCCCTGCTTCTTCAGGAAGGGCCCAAACAACTCCTAAAATATCCCCTTAGAGATTCTTGGAGTTATTTACGTTGGAAAAGACCAAAAGTCCAGCTGTTCCCTCTAGCACTGCCATGTCCACTAAACCATGTGCCACATCCACATGGCTTTTAAATCCCTCCATGGGCTGGACAATCCCTCTGGGGAATAAATCCTTCCTAATATCCACGCTAAACCTCCTCTGGCAAAACTCCATGCCATTTTATCTACTGTTTACCGCCCCACATCTGGCTCAAAGCCTCCATCACCCAAGGGAAGCCCTTGCCACCACTTGTTCTTCCCTATGGGACCAGTTTGCAGGTGCTGCCTGCAGCAACCCCCCTGCCCCCAGCTACTCACTTTTTCAGGTTGATCTCATTGTTCTTGGCCACTCCCAGTGCCTTCTGTGCCTTGGTTGGTGCCACTTTCACCACCTCCTTCTTCCCTGCCACAGCCTGGTTCTTGTGAGCCTGTTTGGGTCAGAACAGGGGGATACAGGGGCTGCACAGAGGAAAGCAAGATATGCCCTGCAGGGAGACCTCTCCTCTTGCTAATGGGGCATCTTGCTAAGCGAGCAATGGAGGGCCCCCTCCTCCCTTGGGGTCTTACAGGGAGCACCAAAGCCTCCACCCTCGCAGCAGCACTCACATTGGTGATGTCCCCGAATGCTGACCTCTTCTTGGGCCCACCCTGAGGCGAGGATGAAGACCTCTTGGCATAACAGTTCTCCTCCTGCAACAGAGGCTGTTAGAAGATGGTGGTGAGCTGTCCCACAGGAGCCCCCCACACCCCTTGCCTGGCTCAGGACTCACCTTCTCAGGGTCATTCTCTGCAGCAGGACCCACCTTGCCTGCTCGGGACTGCTTGGTGTTCAGCATCTTAGCATTACGTGGCAACGGTGTCCTCTCCCTTGGCAATGGTGTTCTCTCCCTCGTCCTTCGCGAGGAAGCTGGGGGAAGAGCAGGGTGTGAAGGGAGCTGCTACCTGCCCCCGGGGACACCTGGCCTGAGGCAGAACAGGGGGGCATTTGTCCTTCCTGGCAGGTTGTTCTCCAAGACAAGCCCAGGCAGGGAGCAAGTCTGCCTGGGGGCACACCTTCCAGAGAGAAGAGGACATGGAACCCTAGGATGCCCACCTAAAGCCCCCTGCAGAGGCAGGAGCGCGGGGGTACAGCATGCACTTCCCAGCTTCCTGCATCCCAGAGAAGCATGCAAGGGCTTGCACGCCCTAGGCAAGCCGGGGGGCTCACAGGCTCCCACTCCCCTGCACCCCTCGGAGTCCTCTGGGGGGGGCCGGGGGTCTTAAAGGTCCCCACTCCCCTGCACTCTGCAGGGTTCCCATGCCCTCCATTCCCCTGCACCTCCACGGGGTCCCAGCGCCTCCCGCCGCCCTTTCCTCCGCTGCAGTCCCGTATCCCCATCTCACCCGTGCCCGGTCCCGTATCCCCCATCTCACCCGTGCCCAGTCCCGTATCCCCCATCTCACCCGTGCCCGGTCCCGTATCCCCCATCTCACCCGTGCCCGGTCCCGTATCCCCCATCTCACCCATGCTGTCTCCCAGTACCTCTCCTGCACCACCGGCACTTTTGAAAGTAGCAGTTTGGTAGCGGCCGGCCACTACTGGCCAAGCCTCGCCCAATCAGCGCGCAGGGAGGTGCCAAGCGGCGGCCAATCGGCGGGCGCGCAGGGATGCAGTTGCTAAGGGGCAGGGCGGCAGAGTTCAAAAATCAGCCCGGGCGGCCAATGGGAGGGCGGATCCGCGGCAGGGGCGGGGCGAGCGGCGGGCAGAGCGGGCGGTGATTGGTGGGCCCCGGTGCCGTTTCAGTCCGTTCCGTGGGACCGGCCGGGGTCTGTCATGTCCTGCCACGGGCAGGGACACCTTCCGTATCCCAGCTTGCTGCAGCCTGGCCTTGGACACTTCCAGGGATGGGGCAGCCACAGCTTCTCTGGGCACCCTGTGCCAGGCCTCCCCACCTTCACAGGGAAGGATTTTTTCTAATACCCAACGCTGCAGGACAAGTGTTCACATGGCACAACCAAGTTGGGTGGCTCGCTGGGACCGCCCATCATCAAAGTGGGATTCACAGCAACCAGGACAGAGTCACCAAGGCACAGATCACAGTCGTTGTCCTACGAGGCTGTAGCTGGTACCGGCTGCAGAGCCCTCTCTGCCTCAAAGAGCAGCCCCGAGGGCATCGTGGCGTTGGGGGACAGCCCCGCCGTGCAGCCAGGAGAGAAGGCTGGCTCAGTCTGTCATACTCACGGGATAATGTGGTTGGCTTGCAGCCAGCTTCCATGTGTCAGGAGAGGCCTGCGTGAGACTCCTCACGCCCACAGCTCGCTTTGTTCCTTGATAAAAAGAGTCTTGGAAAAGCCGCCCACTTTTTGTGTGGCACTTGCATGATCGCTGTTCCAAGCTCACTGTACTGCTCCTTCCTGGGTTTCCAGAGAACAGATTGGAACTGGCACAGTCCTTGGCTCACGTGTCACGGCTGTGCAGGATCCTGTGCCCTCTGCAGCTCTGAGTCTTGGCTCAAACAAAGCCTCCACTGAGGTAAACTCAGCAGAACTCAGTGCTGCAGCAGAGAGCTCCCCCCAGCCACCAGGTTCCCAGGAAAACCTTCCAGATTCCTAAAGTTAGCCCAAGAAAATCCTTTGGGATAATCCCACACCCACGTGCTGCTGTTGCTGGTGGAGCTGATGAGCCCCCAGCCAGGGAAACAGCCCAGTGCCAGCATCTGAGGGGATTTAAACCTGCCACCCGGAGGCCACATGGGGAGGATCAGACACATGGCTTGGGCTATGTGCAGGCACCTCTGACACGTCTCCAGCAGAAAGATCTAGGGCATGGACAGCCAGGAGCAGCAGAATGGATTTGGGGTGCAGCACATCTGAGGGCTGTTTGCGGGGCTAATGGGGGTTTAAACCTAGGTCCCACAGATCTCAGGTTTCTTCAGTCCCCAGAACTGGTCAGGACTGCTACAGCTCCAGCCTTTCTTGGTCACTTGTTCTCGCCAGCCGCAGCTCACCCAGTGCCATTGCCACAGTCCCTGGCCTGGGACCTCCCTAAGGCTTGCTTGCTGTCAGTCTGAGTTCCCTGTGGGATCCAGGTGCCTGCCTCTCCTTGTGCATGTTGGGGCAGTGCATAGCTTAGACAAAAACATGAGTTAGGTGCACACTAGCCAGGGAGAGTCAGGGCACATCCCACCACGGAGGGAAACATAGTGCAGTGGCCTGTGGGATAAGTTCCTCAGCCAAAACTCCCATCCAAGTCTGCCCACGGCTCAGTGGGGGCTGGGGTGAGCTGCCTGCTTTGGGACAGGTCCATGTCTGCCCGTCCTGCCCAGGCTTGGCACAGGGAAGCTGGCTTTTCCAGTCTCCATGGTGCTGCTGGTGCTCCTTGCAAGGTTCTCAGGAAGCTCCGCTGCAGGGGCTGCAACTTGCACCACATGAACTGAAATTCCCCCCAGCCATGGGGATATGGGAGGAAAGACGAGGAGAGCAAGAAGTGCAAGGTGACGCCATGGGTCTGCAGCAGGAGCTGCACCACCTGTCACACATGGAGGCAAGGCCGTGGCCTCAGTCCTGCCCATCATCTAAGGATGCTGGAGGTGAGAGCCCGTCAAGCTCTTCTTGGGTTCTGGCATCCCCTCAGCAATCCCCCAAATCAGGCAGGATGCAAGTCCTTGGCTCCCCCCACTAGGCTCTGCTGCATTCTAGCTCAAGAGCATCTGTGCCTAGCATCCCCTATTGTGGGGACAGCTGGGTCGCTGCTTCCATTCAGTCTCTTCCCACAGCACTACAGAGCCTGCGCTGTCTTTGAGAGCTGGAGCAACCCCCAGCCCCAGCCCAGCCCCCTGGCACCACAGGGCTGCCAAGAAGCCCCTCTGCGGGCCATCTGGGAACCTTTGCTCCAGGATTGCTTACCAGACAGGGAGCCTCAGCCTCAAGAGAAGTAGCAAGGACAGGGAAGCGTTGTTCATGGGATCCACATGGACTGCTTTTCTCCCTTTCCCTTCCCCAGGCTAAAACCTTACCCTTTCCCATGACAAAACAGGCCCAGCTTGTTGCTCGCCATGGCCCAGTGCCAGGAGCACTAGTGGGAGGCACGGAGCTGCTCTGCACAGGGAGAGCTGAACTTTGCCTTTTCCTTTTTCTCCTCTTTTCACTACTGATGGGCAATGTCAGGGAGGGATGTTGTGTCCAAGAGTTGTTGCATTTATTTACTGGGAAAAGCCCCAGTAAGTTAACCCCAGGGCTCTCTTGCCAGTGGGGAAAGCACAAAGGAAAGCACAGAGCAATGCAGGGTGACAGAGATCCCGAATGCCCTCAGGGAGGTGGGAGCCAGCGCTGTGCTGAGCTGCCAGCCCCAGCGCTGTGAGCAGCTCCCGTGGGACACCAGGGCCACAAGGAAAGTGCCTCGGTGGAGCTGTGCTGGGTGTGCCCCGACCCGCTCCACCTGCATCCCCCCATGTCCTGGCCATTCCTGCCTCTGCCGCCGGCACGCTGCCTGAGTACAGGATGTGTTTGCAGCACCAGGGGTGGAAGCCAGCACCCAAGGAGAAACAGGAGCAACCAGTTCAGGGTGGGCTCGGCATGGCTGAGCAGGGTTAAACGCTAGAGCCAAGAATGGGAGGTTAGCTTAGGGTTAGCAGTGTCTGTGGCTAAGGGGCCAGTGGCCCCTGAAGTCGTCCCACAGCCCCTCGTCACAACCAGAGACCACATCTCACCCCCAGGTTAGAGGTTTCCAGGCTGGTGGAGCAGTGGGTTGACAGACACACTGGAGCTGCTGGGCTGCGGCTCGGGATGCCCTGTCACCCCGAGGTGCCCAAATTCCTGTGTGTCTCTTATGTTGGATCTTACTAAGCCTGCACCCCACTACTGTTCCAAAGCCATTTTCTTCCAGTTCTTATTTGGTGGCCGACTTGATCTTGTGGATGGCGTATGGGCTTGACTCCTTGGGCATCCAGATCTCCTCCCCACCATAGCCCTGGTGATCCACCACTCCCTCCATGGCTGCTGTCAGCTCAGGGCTGAAGATGTTGTCAGTGGCCCGGTAGGTGCGGGTGAGGCGGCGGAAGGAGGAGTCTGAGGAGCTGTCATCAGGAAGGTCTTCATCCTGCTCATCCCGTAGCTTGGTCCTGCCCAGCTCTGAGCTGCTCCCTAGCTCTGTGTCTTTGAGAGCCTGCCCCACCTCCTGGAGGAAGGCTGTTTTGGGGCTGATGATGCACAGCAGCAGCATAAGGCCTCCTGAGACCCCGCAAAGAAAGTAGAGGCCAACTTTCTCTGGGACACCTGAGGGGAAGAGCAAAGAGAGACACCAGGGTACAAACTGCTCTGCAGCCTGTGGGGTACCTGCAGGGTAGTCTGCGAACCCCCTCTGCCAGGCACAAGGGAGTAAAAGGAGAGGAGCAGAGATGCCCTCATCATTTAGGCTGTAGAGGCAGGACAGATCCTGCCCCAGTCATCATGGGACTGTCACCCAGAGCCTCACCAGCACCCACTGGTGTCCCAAAATGTGCCTTTCCCTATAGAAAGGCCCCACTGTGATGCAGGGTAGGCAGAGCAGTGGAAGGAATCATCAGGGATTCAATGAGTAAATGTCTCTGGCAAGGGAAATTTTTGCCTACAGAGAAGTTCTCTGCAGACAGGGCAAGAAGGACACCCAGTGGGTAATCTGGCCCATTGGAAAAGGAAGGTCTGCAGGTAGGATCACAGCTATACTCCAACTGCTCATCCTGCAAGACCTTGGGGCATTCCAACACCTGAGCTCCTGGCCTACCTGTCCACCCCAAAACCAGCACGGATGCTTGGTGCCCACCTCCCTCACATGCCTGTTGACAGTCTTGGAGGGGTCTGGCTGCCTCTAAGATGAGCCCTGGGCTGAGCTGGGGCCATCTGGGACCTCAGCCACCCCCCCAGTCCCGCTCTCCCGGGAGCTGTGTGGGACCCAGGGAGGGCACGTACCCCAAAGGTGGGCAAAAGCTGCCAGAGAGCTAGTAAAAATCATGCGGTCTTCCCGGAGCCTGGAGAACCTGGGCCCTTTGTACCAGCCACCTGCAGCGACAAGGGGATGTTGGCTGAGACATGAGGTGCTCCTGGTGTCCCGTGGCCTGACCACTTGCCCCTGCCTGTCCTTCCCCACACCACACTCCATCCTTCCTGCACAAGTGCTCCACTGCCTGCAGGGATGACCCTGGGAGTCTTGCTCTCCCCTGCTCCCAGCAGACCCCATCTCCAGCCCTTCAGACATGGGCACTGACCCAGGGGTGGCTTCGGTCATGGGACAGCGATGCTAGGATGGAGCTGGTATCAGGAATGCAGACTGGCCATGGAAGGGTTAGTTCACCCAAGCATGGACATGGTGCCACATGATGCCTGTGGTGCAACCTCCCTCCCCCCACATTACCGTGCATGTAGTCCGAGAGCAGGAAGGGGTCCGAGGTGTCAGGGCCCGCCTCCTCCAGCAGCTGCTTGGGCACTGCAAGGAAAGCATGCACCAAGCATGACCACCCTGCTCCTCCCCAGCAGCCTCTGCTTCCCCGGGGAGCCCCATGACCCCTCCCACACGAGGTGGGCACAACTGGCACTTTTCCAGTGTCCCCTTTATCCCCAGCTCCGTGGGGAACTCTCACCGCAGGTGTAAGAGACTCGCAGCTGCTTCTTCATGCCAGGGAGGCACGGGTCCCCGAAGGTGGCCTCGTCAGCAGCCACGGTGCAGTTCCCCTTGCGGTGGCACTTCTTGAAGACCCTACGCAGGGCATCTGGAGCCAAGCACTCTGCAGAGACATGAGGCATGGACCTGCAGGCAGAGGTGCGCCAGGCACTGGCCAGCTGGGGCCAAGGGGCACAGGTACAGCCCAGGGGTGTACTTGTGCCACACCCTCTGCATGGCTCCTGTCTCAAACCATTCTGGCATACCTATATGGGGCCCCTCAGTGTTTAGGGCATCACACTCTGGTTTGCCCCGCAGGAATCGTCCATAATTTGCAGAATAAATGGCCAAGATGGATTTTGGCCGGCAGTGCAGCCTAAGCTTGTCATTCTCGCACACAGTCTTGATCCGATGGTTCCCTGGGGAATGACAACACATAGTGTCCCAATGCATCCTGAATCACCTGCAGCCCCTTCCTTAGGCCAAGGGCAGGGTTGGAGGAGGGCTGTGAGGTACAGAAGCAGCCGCACTCTCCTCCCTGTCCCTTTCTGAGCAGGGGAGGCCAGGAAGAACTTGCGCAGTGTTACCCAGACCCTCGTCCACCTCACCTGGCCGGCACTTATAGGAAGCGATGAGATACTTGTGTGTTCCAGGGCACGGGTCTGGCCCAAAGACTTGGCTGTGCACTGAGAACTGGCACCACTGCTGGTCCTGACACTCAGCCAGCAGCTTCTGCAGAGCAGAGAGGAACGGGTGTGAGGAGTCCTGAGGCTGTTCTTCCCTCTTCTTCCTCAGTGCCATCACCAGCCTCAGGGAAATATCCCCTCAACCCACAGAGTTATTCCACGGCTGCTCCTGCCCACCCCCAATGCAGACACCTTAGTTCCAGTGCCAGTTCCTGAACCAGCTCCTCTCCTGCACCGGCACTAAGCTGTGTGACAGCACAGCTCTGCCACTACCTGTGCCAGCACACTAGCACCACACCACGGCACACATCTGTAACAGCTGTGCAGGTGTGTGCACTGACACTGTCCCGTGTGACACCTGTGCAGGTGTGAGCACTGACACTGCCCAGTGTGACACCTGTGCAGGTGTGAGCACTGACACTGCCCAGTGTGACACCTGTGCAGGTGTGAGCACTGACACTGCCCCGTGTGACACCTGTGCAGGTGTGAGCATTGACACTGCCCAGTGTGACACCTGTGCAGGTGTCACTGTCCCCATGCACTCCCGTCCCCGCGGTCCATGCAATGTCCCCGCGTGGCCACAAGATGGGGACGAGGATTCACCCACCGGGCGCCCGGGTCCCGCCGATGTCCCCCGGGGTGGTGGCGGCTGCTGTCCCCTCTTGCCCACGCTGCCGAGCCCGCGGGTGGCAGCGCCGCGCCCTTGGCTCTGTCAGGAATCTCTGGGCAGCCCAGCCCCGGGTAGCTGTGGTGCTCCCTGCCGCTCCACCCCCCTGCTGCCCCCGCAAACCCCACAGCTGCGGCCCCGCAGCGGAGCACAGGCTGCCGGCCACAGGGTGAAATTTGTCCCCCGACCCTCGCTGCCGCCGCGCGACTCAGCTCCGGGAATCTCAGCAACCACGACGGAGCCACTTCTCATCTCTCCTTCCTCTCCTCTGTCCCTGTGCCCTCAGCCCAGCGCGGGATTGAGCCTCCAATTAATGCCTCTTCTCAGGATGCTGCCTAAACAGAGCGGAGCCCCGGCAGAAGCCCTGCTCTCTGCCCTCCAGACATCCCTGCTCCTTCAGCAGGAGTTGGTACCCCAGCCCCGTGCCAGCACAGTTCCCTGGCTGGAGCAGCTCCATCCCAATGTGAATCTGAGCTACACAGAACTGCCCTCAGACCTGCCCTTCAGTCTCCAAATGCCTACACCAGGCTGTACCTCCATCCTGCAGGAAGGGGGACCCTGACCTGTGTTTGCAGGATGGTTCATGGGGCCAGCCCGGTGCTGTGCCAACATGGTGTGGCTCTGGGCTTGCAGAGCTCCTGGGACATGCAGGATGCTGGGCAGGAATCTATGTCTGGAACAGGACCAGGCAGCAAAGCCTTGCCAACTCCCAGATCAGGGCAATGGCCCCTTAGCCTTTTTTACCTCTTCTCCATCTTATTCCCTTTCCCTGCAGCCAGCTGCAGACACTGGGTTTGCTGTGGGTTTGCCCCAGCCCTAGCAAGGAGCTGGAACAAGGGTAGAAAAGCAGCACATGAAATGATGTCCCCTTCAAAAGGACCAAGGCATCAGCTTTGGGGAGACTCCATCCTTTTCCTTCTGCCAGCCTCTGCCTTCCTACCGTCTCCCTGCACTGGCTGCTGCCATCGAACAGGGCCCCTTTGATCCCCTTCATTAATCCATTCCCTGGGAGCGGCCAGAATGGATGGGTGCTGCTGCTGGCTGGGGAAGAGCCAAACTCCGTGCTGACGCCAGGGGATGGACCCACAGAGCTGAGCACAGCATCTCGTGGAGCCCTGACTCACTTTATGAGCCCGACAGCCTGGCTGCAGCACTCCCCCTCTCCCAGGACCCAGCCCCAGTTGCCAGGGCATTCTCCAAGGCTGCTGCATCCTGTGGAATCGCTCCAAAAGCCAGCTCAGGACATAGCAGTACCTTCTGTCAGACCCCACTCTGGCAGAACATCTCTTCCACCCTTATCTTTCAAAAATGATTTGGGAAAAGGGTCTCAGAGGTGAATTCTGATGTTGATGGAAGCAGCTTCCCTCAGGGCACAGGGAGGCAGACCCCCCAGCCTGATCAGGCAGCTCAGGGATGCAGGGATAGAGGGCCCAGTCCCTGGGACCCCTTCCTTACCAGGTGGGCAGTGGTGGATGTGCACTCAGTGCTCTCCTCGGAGGCATTTCCAGGGCTGGGGCAGAGGTTGGTGCTGGGCACACGACGCCCGTAGAAGGCACCGAGGATGCTGATGGTGGTTTTGCGAGGGCAGACAATAAGGAGCTGTTCTCCATCACAGGTGTGGGCAGTGTGGTTCCTCAGCACCTTGCGCAGGTACCCTGCAAGGGGAAAGCAGGGGTGGTATTGTGCAGAGGAGACACCAGGGACACAGCAGTGGTGGCACTTGGGTTCCCAAGTGCTGGTGGCAGTGAGGATGTCTTGAGCTGGGGCAACTATGGGCTAAAAAGGACCAGAGCGGGGCAACAACAGAGGAGGTGGGTTTGCAGCAAACCTCACATACAGTGTTGCTACCAAGAGGCTGGAAAGCAGCATGGAATATCTGAGCTGGTTAGCAATGGGAATCAGAAGTTGAAGGCAGGAAAAAAGGTCAGAGAAAAAATATAAGGGAGAATCCCATGAAGAGTTGTCAAGTGTGTTTAGAGAAAAATAAGGCTTGTTATGGAGCCATGGAAGGGAGAGAGCAAGGATGAGCCAGAGACGGTCCCCTCCCCTGGAGACAGCACAAGGAGAATGCATTCTGTCACAAGGCACAGGTCACAAGTCTGTCACAAGTCAAGCCATGAGCTGTATGAGAGAAGGCTGCTACAGGCTCCCACAGCTGGGCCAGTAAAGATGAGCATGAGCAATCAAGTGCAAACCCAGATGGCCCCAGGTCTCTGCTGGAGAAGCCCAGTGCATTGGTGCAAGCCACTCCTGGGCCACAGCCCTTCCAGTAGGCACTGGCCCTTCTCTGAATTCTCGTCATGGAATGCTTCTCTCTTTCAATCCTGAATAGTTTGTGTTCCAAGCCACCAATCCTGTTGTTTTCCCTAGAGGGGACAGTGAGGTGGGACTGTCCTGCCCAGCCTCTCTGAGTGTTTAACATGTAGCAATCGGGTCCAGTTGGCATTGGCTGTGCAGGGTGTGTGAGGAAGCTGTTTTAGTAACAGCCCTGCAAGCTGTGAGGTGCTCAGAACAGGCACTGGTTACTGCAGAACGCTGAAAATGCAAGAAAAGCTGGCAGAGAAGTGATGTGTAGGGCCTTGAATGGATAAATTTGTATATTTGAATAAAACAAAAGCAAAGGGGAAGCATCATTTTGAGTCTGGGAGGTGGGGATAAGACAACCCGGGATTGCCCTGCTGAGTGGGTCACAGACCCCAGTCCCCAGCTGTGGGGTCTTTGGAGAGACTTGCACTCCAGCCCCAGTGCTGGGGCCTGGTGCACCCTGGCCCTCAGCCCCCAGTGTGTCAAACTCCCCCAAAACAACACAAGAAGGTGGGAGCACCAGACTCGCCTCCTCCCTTCCCTCTGCAAACCAGTGCCAGGCTCAGCAGCACAAAGGGCTCCTTTCACCTTCCCTGATGCCACTAACCCTTTGGCATCTGGGGCCAGCATCCCTCCCTGGGCAGTCAGCGGGTGCAGCTGGGAGCTGCCTCCAGCCCGGAGTTCATCTCTCCGTTGGCGTGTCTCCTCACAGACTGGGTTGAGCAAGTGGGGGGCCACAGACTCCAACAAACAAAGCCTCAGTTGCTACTGGCAGTAGACATTTTAGCCAAGTCAAAGCTCCAGTGTGATGCAAAGATGCTCCTTGGATGGCACAGAGCTGGATCAGCCCTTTGGGATGCAGGAAAAGGGGACAAGAGAAGCTCCGTCCTGTCCCTCTCCTCCAGTTGCTCCATATCACTGGGGGCTGGGGGCTGTCAGGAGCACGGGGCCCTGCCCAGGCTGTCAGACTCCATCCCCTACTTCTGCATCCCCTGCAGCAGCCCCACACCGGGCAGCAGCCAGGCTCTCCTGAAGGTTCCAGAGCCACCTGGGCTTCAACTTCTGACTGGCACTGACTCCAAACCTGCCTGCCCGTCCCTGACAGTGCTGGATATGTTTTCAAAGGCAGGGTCAGACACAGAGGGCTCAGCCAAATCCTGGGGATGGTGAGGAACTCAGGGAAGAAACAGGAGAAAAAATAGGTTTCCCCAAATCCAGCCTTGAAGCAGCCAACCTGCTCTGCTGTTGTGCCAGCTGGCAGCACCATCAGTTTGTATTTTAAAACTGAGTCTCAAACAGTGCCATGGGGACAGAGATTTCTCTATCCCATGATTTTGAGGCAATGAGCAGTTGTGAAAATGATTGTTTTGGGGGTGGAACCACAGCAAGGAGGCTGCAGGCAGACTTTGCGAGTGATTCTGGTGAAATCACATCCTCCTCACCTGTCCTGACTGTTCAAAGTGCTGGGGCACAAGGGATCCCAAATTTCTTCCTTGGCTACATCCATAAGGGTCACAGCATGGCCCCAGTCAGGGAGAGGCTCCGGCCCTTGCTGTGTAGCAGGGCACCCTGCAGCACCCCCACCCATGGGTGGCTCTGGCTGGGGCCACTGGCTCTGTCCAGGGACCAGTACAGCTTCATCCCATCACTTCTCAAGGCTGGCAGGGCAGCTCTGGGTGCTCCTTCAGCTGCACATATTGCCCAGCCCCCCGAGGGCATGAGCATCGTGGCCGTGGGGATGCTTAGCCAAGCCCAGGGACTGGGTTGATATTCGTTTCTTTGCATTTCTGCCTCCAGACTGTCCAAGGGAGTGCAACAGAGTGGGGGAGCCACTCCCTCATGCACACCGGAGCTGTGGGACATGTGTAGTGTGTTTTCAGATCACTGCCGTTTATGTGGATAAAGAAATCTCAGCGTTTTGGGCAAAATCCCTCTGGCTGGCCATGGTTTATACCTCACTTGTCCCTTACCCCACCAACCTGCTGTCTCTTTGCCCTCCCGTCACCCCGGCGCGTCCGCAGCATCCCCCGCCTCCCTTCCTGCACCCCCACTCACCGGAGAGCTCCGGGCTGGCCTCCAGACGCACGGCCAGGCAGAGGAGGACCAGGATTACTGCCGGCCCCGCCAGCCTGGCCATGGCACAGCCGCTGTGTCCCACCAGGCAGCCTGTGCCGGGTCCTCGGTGGTGTCTGGCGCCCGCGGGGCTGGCACTGCCCGGGGACAAAGGTTCACTTCTCTACCCTGCCAGAGTCCCGGGGCTGGGCGGGCGCATGTGCACCCGCTCTTTGTCTGCTGCCCAGGGCCAGGGGCTGCTCGGGACAGCTGGGTCACTCTCAGCACAGGGATACCTCCCCCAGGGAGGGAGTGACGTTTTCAAAGGCACCCTTTGAGCCAGTGCCGTGCCTTGGCATCACCACTACTGGCAAAATGGACCGACAGCCCCTTCCCTCCTGCCTCTGTTCCCTCTGGGCAGAGGGACAGGGCCTGGCGAGGTTTCCAAAGTTCTCCCAGCTTTCTCCCAGACACGGTGAGGCAGAAATCCGGATACATGAGTGCCGTAATCTCCATCTCGGCAAATGTCCGGCCATTCATCCTGTGAGGAGGAAGGGAAAGGCTCCCTGAACTGCCTCCCAGGCGGCTATTCCTGCAGAAAACACAAATACCCACCCTCCACCCAACACTGTGGACAGGCATATCTTTGCTGCCACTATTCTGCCCCACAGCCTCTGTAACACCAGATATTGGGCACTCTGGCACCTTGTGAGGAGGGCATTGTGCCATCCCATGCCCCCCGCCCGCAGGAGTTAAATCCCTCCTGCTGCTTCAGCTGGAGGGAAATGCCACGGACAGGAGCTGAGGTCAGCAGGGACAGCAGCAGTCGGCAGTGCCAGGAGCCATCACTGCGGGTGCTGGCCCCAGCAGGGCACTAACATCAGGACACTGACACCAGGGCACTGACACCAGGGCACTGACACGGCCATCATCTCGCTCCTGGGAGCATCAGGCAGTTTCTTGTCCCCTCGAGTAGAGTTCAAAGTTTTCCAAAAGCTTTGATGGGGCAGGAAGAAAAATGCCCCCCATCTCTGCCCCCCTCTTGCAGCCCCCAGTGTAAGCACCGCTCTGGACTGTGTAGCAAGACCAGGAAAAACATCACTGTTGGGGAGCCTCCTCCAAGAGCCTCCAAAATAATTTTCCATTCTAGTTGCCTCGGGGCCATTGCTATCAGTACTTAATTATTTTTATGGAAGTCAAAGCTTATTCGAACTGGAGAGGGGGCGGGGGGGGGCTGAGTAATGCATTGGGGATTTCCATTTTGTGCAATGGTACCAGCTATGGGGGCCAGGGATGTAAATGGGTCTTTCCCAAGAGTCAAGCCCGTGGGTGCTGGGAAGCCATCTCTGCTGGGATGGCAGCCAGGGTGATCTGACAGCAAACATTTCCCTCCCATCCTGGGGAGGAAAGCAAGCTGTTCATCCTTCCTGAGAAACAGCCCAAATTCCAGGAATGGGGCCCTGCCGAGGGTCAGTCCTGGAGACATCCCCATCCCAGCATCCTGCCACACACCATCCAGCTGGGTGGCTGCCAGTGGCACTCTGGGGTTCCCCACTGCTCCCGGACGCTGCTCCAGCCTATTTGCTCCCCTGCTTTGGCTGTTTTGCAACCCTTCCCACCCGAGGGCTGTGCCCCAGCTTCAACAAGCTGGTGGCAGGTGGCCAAGCTGCTCCATTCGGCTTCCCTGAGCACTTTCCTTGTGCAGCCCTGCTCCTTGCAGCGAGGGGTGCTCAGAGGAGCCCACCTGGGGGTCCCCCGAGGGTGCTGGCTTGGGAGAGGATCTGTACCGTCCCTCCGGGCAGCTGCCCATCATAATGCAGGCACAGGAGGCAACTGGAACGTCAGCTTGGTTCACCCCAAAGTGATAAAGAAGCTCTGGGCTACTGGACACCAGCGTGAAAGCGGGGGAGTGGTGAAGGGCCACGACGAGACTGGGGCAGCAACAGGAGGAGCGGCAGGCGAGACGCCTCCCCTGCAAACCCCCGCTCCCAGCTGGGAAGTGACGGCAGCGGTGCTGGGGACGCCGGCCCACTGCTCGGAGGCACCGGAGCAGCGCCTGGGTGGGTGCGATAGACTGATGAGCATGACCAGATAGACCCGTGCTGAGTCACATCGGAGAGGCCCTGCAGCTTCCCCCCCCCGTCGCTGGCGGGTCCCGGTGCACACCCTGTTGCTCCTCCCTTCTTCAGAAGGAAGGAAAGGGCGAGCCCCAGCCCTCCGCAGGGAGAGCGCAGCTGAGGGAGCCGAGCCGCCGGCCCTTTGAAAACCTCCCCAACCTCCCCTGTCAGAGCTCTGCAGAGGACAGACCAACTCACCACAGCAGTGTGCAGCGGTGCCTCCCCACACTGCCGGGATGGACAGTCACAGCACCACCAAGGAGCCCGAGATTGAGCTGTTTGTGAAGGTGGGTCTCGGGGGGGGCGCAGTGACTCTGGCTCACTCTCACCAGGATCCAGCTGGATGCTGGTGATGGGAATTCACAGGTGTCCTCATGTTCCAGGAGGCTGGGAATGGGTACCAGATTTGGTGTTGCTCGCCGTGAAGGCTGGCTAAACAGGCGCCCAGAGGAAGGGACCAGGCACATGGTGGTGCAGGGACTGTGGGGTGTCACACCCAGCAGCCTGAAAGATGCCCTGGTCCTGCTGTGGTCGTGGCACTGCTGGCAGCTGGTGTGGTGGAGTGGGCACACACGTGCCTCTCAAAACCCAGATAAGACAAGCCCCAGCCTGGGAACAACGAGCTGGAGGGCTGGGAGCAGCCACTTCAGCTTGTGCTGGGAGTGGGATTGCAAAATGAGTGTGGATGGTTTGGGCAGCCGTCAAGGGAGCCCAGGTGTGGACAGGATGGAGCGGCATTGCAGAGGGGTATTCGCTGGAAATGGTTTCTGTTTTTTCCACGGTTAAGCAATTTTCCAAATGCTTTCCTTGGAATATTTCAACACTTGAGCAGCAGACACGTGGGGTGCAAAAAGAGAGGAGCCAAAGCTGCTGGCTGCTAACTCTGTGTCCCACAGCAATGCCAGTGGGGCTCTGGGACATACTGTCGAGTCACAGTGGCTGGGGGGTGATGCCTCCCTGTGCCACCACATCAAGGTGGCAGCTCAGCCCCTTGTGCTTCACTCCTCTCCTCCTGGGGCAGCTCAGTGCCTGAAAGGACTGCAGCAGCAGGACAGAGACACTGGCTTCCCTGGCTCAGGCACTTGGCAGTGCTGGGCGGCACACAGTGCCTTCCTTGGGTTGTAGTTGGAAATCGTATTAGAAAGGATTATCAGAGCCCTCCCATGAGGGATCTCCCCCATCCCCTTGCCAGAATTGCGGCCACAGCAATGCTTGCTGGACATCAAGCTTGGCTGAGCTGAGTCCAGGCCAGTGTATTCCGGGTGAAAGTAACCTGGGTCTTGAATTCCCTGTTCAGCACTTCTCCCTAGGGTGGCTGGGAGGGAAGACAATACATGAGGCATCTGCAACGGCAGCGGCACGTTGAAGGGGGTTTTCAGAGGGAAGCGAAACAGAAAACCAGCAGCGTTGTCAGGACTTCCCCTGTGCCTTAATTTAGCGCGAAAAAACCCTCCTGGCTTTGTTCACAAAGAAGTTGATGCTGTGCCTCCCCCTGCTAGCACTCAGGACTCATCTTTACCAAAGACTCAACGGCTGTGGCTGTTGACAGGCACCTTCCTGTGCCATCGACACCTCCCCAGACACGGCTGTGACCAGTGACAGCTGTACCACACGGTGGGGAGCCGGTGCTCCCGCAAGCACCCACTGGCACGGCACGGCACGGCACGGCAATCTGCCTGGCTTTCACTCTGGTGAACACTGGAGGTACCTTGGTGAGGATGGGCAGGGTGCTGAACGTCTCCTACATCTCAGATTGGGGCAGGTGATCCCCAGGGGGCTGGCAATTCCTCTACCCTGCCGTGCCCCTGGCAAAGCACTGTCCGTCTGGCTGGAGGGCTCTCCCTGGCTGGGAGGAGGTTCTGCCTAAAGGCATTTAGCCTTTTTCTGGCTCTCAGGGTGCCTGTAGACGCCGTGGCAGGTCCCACGGGGGTTGAGTACTTAGCAATGCCCCAAGCATGCAAAGCTGTTTCCTCCTCACGCTACATTTCAGACTGTTTCACCAAGAGGAAACCACAGGAACTGCCAACTAACTTTGGGGTTTGAATGCCCTGTGCAGCCTCATGAGGTCTTGGACAGTTGGGGCTAAAAGGCTGTACTTCTGTAGAGATGCTCTGCCAGCCCACACTGGCTTTATCCATCATCTGAGGGCAAAACAGTGAGGAAAGTCAGTCTAGGAGGGGCTGCAGGCTCAGTGCCCCCACCCCAGCCCCTGCTGCAGTGGGGGGAGCCAGGGAGGCTCTTTGAGGAAGGAAGTGAGTGGTGATGATTGTTCATCAGCCTGTCATGCTGCTCTGCATTTGCCAGGAAAGGAGGGCACGTGGCTGCAAGTCTGCCCTGAGCATCCCTGGCTCCCAGGGGCTCCCACCACAGCCAGTGGGTGCCAGCAGGACCCTTCCAGAGCCCAGTGCTCACCTGGCAGTGCCTGGGCACTGGTGGAGCTGCCTTCTGCTTTCTCTAGATAAGGGTTTCACCTCTGAGCATCCTGGGATGGGCCTGGTTTTATTCTTAGTCTCTGCAGAGGCCATCCTGATTTTCTTTTCACTCTAGTCCAAAATTCCCCACCTCTCTATTTTTAGAAGACAAAGGGGAAAAACAGCCTAAGCTGCTTAGAGGCTGCAGCTACCAGATGAGCACTGAGAAGCCTGAAGGAGGTGAGCACTGTCTGAGCCCAGAGCAGCCCCAGTGAGGGGCATCCCTTCCCCTCTCCATGCTCCCTACCCCACCACTACCCCACAGTGACTCCACCGCAGCTACTTACTGCCATGGCTCAGCGCAGCAGCTCCTGGGGGGGACAATAGGACAAATTAAGCCCTCTCATTCTCAGCCTTGTGCTGGGCTAGGGAAGCTGAGGGGAGCACAGGCAGCAGGGGGAGCAGGGAGGAAAGCATTGGTCCTCGTGCTACGGGGCCACAAAAGCACCTGTAGAGCTGTTGGTGCTGGCGATGCTCCAAGGAATGGTGGTACATAGTTACTTGTTACATATTAACAGCCAGCAACCAGCCTTGGCTGTGGATTCAACTTCACTGTTGGGCATGTCCCAGGGAACCAGCACATTTCTCTCTTCCCATTTCTTTGCTCAGGAGAATAATTCCATGACAGCTGAGCATAAAAATACTTGTTACAAGTAATTTTCTTTTCTCTGGAAGGACTAAAAGGTTTTTGGAAAAGCAGACCCCCTGCTCCAACTCACTGGAGTGTCAGGGTTTTGTTTTGCTCTGTTTACTGTCCCTTTAGGGTGAGCTTGAGGCTGATGTCTCTTCTGGAGAAGCTGAGCACTCTAGAGACCACAGGGTTCTGGGCACCTGTGGATCAGACAGGTGACTCATGGCACCCAGCTTTAGCCCAGGAGAGCCAGAGAGGTCTCTGCCTCCTCAGCCATCCTGTCTTTGTGGCCCCAGTGAGGTGTGAGCTTTGGAGTCTCCTCCAGCTGCCCACCCTGGATGGTTTTGCTGCCATTTGACTCCACTAGATCCTCTTAAATCTCAGCACCCTCCTGTTTAGCCTCTGGACTTCAGTTCACCAGCAGATATAAAGCCTCAGCCCAGAGCTGTTGAACCAGGGCTCGTGTCCCACCACGCAGCACTCTGTGGGAGCAGCATCCCTCTGTGATGGGCTGGTGTGAGCTGTGCTGTTCCTCGCTGCCAGGGTAGGGCAGGGCAGGGCAGCCACATGCAGCAAAGCACCGCAGGTCACGTGCAGCTCAGGAACCCGTTAAGTCTCTGAAAGAAGTTAAGTTTCCTGTGAGCCATTTTACCTCTCACCACAGCACAACTTCCCTCTCAGAGCAGCATCTCAGCCAGTTTTTGTGCCTGAGGGGAGCCTGCCACATTCCTCTTGCCAAACTCCTCTTAAGGTGTTTCAGTCCTTTTTGCAGAGGATATTTGCAGATGCTCCATAGCAAGGAAATGGCTTTACTCTGCCTGCTGCTGCCTTCCCTTGGAATTGCTGAACAGGCATTTCCTGGGGGAGACCCTGGTGAGGGAGCCCTGGTGGGATTCAGGCAGGGTGTCCAAGCCCCTCACCTTCCTGTGTTCCTGGCGCTGTGTGACCCTGTCCTGGTCACAGAGCAGCCCCCTGAGTGCCGTGCTACCATGGCTGTGCCCATGCAGAGGGGCTGAAAGGGGCTCCTTTAGCAGCTGAGAGTCATCTCTGATTCCTGCCAATGCTGCGTGGGAAACCAGGATGAATTCCCCTCAGCACAGCCCCACTGCCCCAGCCCAGGGCAGACTGCTGGGTGGTTCTTGGCCAGCACCAGCCTGGGGAAATCAAGCCTCGGTTTGTTAAATGCACGTGACACTGGAGGCAGACATGAACAGCACATGAAAACAAACTGCTCTTTTCCTGGCAAACATGAGCTCATTTCCCTTGTCCCACCCTCTCCAGCCCAGCCTTTTGGCCAAGTGGACCCTCCCTTCCTCCTCCTCCTTCCCCTGTCTCCTTCTCCACTTCCTCTCAGATTTATCTTGCATTTCTGGGAAGGACTCAACCCTGGGCATCCTGAGAATGCTCTGTCTCCTTTCCAGCCGAGCCCCAGTGCTGGGACATGCCATGCGAGGGTTCCCGCCCTCCGTGTGCCTTCCTCCTGTGACTCTCTAGCTCCAGTCATCCCACCTGTGGAAGGGTTAAATCCTCATTTCTCTGCTTTCCCGCAGGCTGGTCTGGATGGAGAAAACATCGGAAACTGCCCCTTCTGCCAGCGCCTCTTCATGGTGCTGTGGCTCAAAGGGGTTAAGTTCAACGTAACCACAGTGGACATGACCAGGTGAGGCTGAACCACAGCCCTGTGCCAGCAGTGGGATGGGACACCCCCTGCTCAGCCTCCCCTTGCCTGCTCCAGAGCCAATGTGCCACAGGGACAATCTCTGCCCTCACACTGCCCCATGATCCCTGGGGTCCAGGGGTGGGTCAGCACAGGACTTGGGCCACCTGCCCACATGTTCATGGCCCAGGGACACCCTGTCCCACTGGATGGGAGGATCAGTGCCCCTTCCCACCTCCACCCTTGCCACTTGCCCCGAGGGCTGGCGGGGGCAGACAAGGCTGCAGGCTCTGAACCCGCTTGTTTTCTCCACTCCAGGAAACCTGAAGAGTTGAAAGATTTAGCGCCAGGCACCAACCCACCCTTCTTGCTGTTCAACAAGGAGCTGAAAACAGATTTCATCAAGATCGAGGAGTTCTTGGAGCAGACCCTTTGCCCACCCACGTAATTACAAACTCCCTCCTTCCCCCTTTCTGGGCCCTCCACAGTATTGTGCAGCACTTGTCAGATTGGGAAAGGGGGCCAGGGTGACAGGAGGTGCCTGAGGTCCCCCTGGGCAGGGGGATGGACCCCTCCAGCCCCTGAGCCTGCTCTGAAGGGCAGCAGCCCTCTGATGCTGAGGGGATGAGTCGCCTAGGGAGGACATGGGGATAGCAGGGACGGAAACCAACGGAACGAAATGCACCAGTCATTGCACTCCCACGCTGGAGGCAGAAGGGGAGCGTGGGGAGGTCCCTGCACAGACCCTGGAACTGGTGGTTTTGGTGCTGGCAGCAGCTGGTGTTGAGGGAGAGGGGGAATGCAAGACACCCTTTGCTCGCTCATATCCGGTGCACTCAGCTGAGCCAAAGCAAACACTCTTGCTTGGCTGCAGCGGTGCAGGTGTCCCACGAGGCTTCTGGGGGAGGGTGGTCTCCCCGAGCTCATTGGGGTGCTGCCTGCAGCCCCCCAAGTCAGCCTTCCCAGTGCCCTGGGCAGCCACAGCTCTCCCACTGCTGCAGAAGAGGAAGTTCAAATGCATTTGTCACCCGTGATTCCTTGGACGTGTCTGTCCTTGCAGCACACCCTGGGACATGTCTGCAAAGGAGTCAGTTCCTGAGGAAGTCATGGGAGGTTTTGTCTTCCTGAGACCTCTCTGTCCTCTGGGCTGGGCCAAAACTGCCTGCAAGCAGAGCTCTGCTCTGGGACTCCACTGCCACCACCATCCCCAGACTGTGGAGTTTCTGCCCTGAGATTGTTCCCTGGCAAACACCCAGGAGAGATGACACAGCTGGCAGCTGCAGTAATCACAGCACCATGGTTCTCCCACAGACAGCTGAGCATCCCTTGCATCCTCCAGTACCAGCCCTGGGCACAGCAGCCCAGGAGCTGACTCTGCTGTGTCCCTTCTCCATCCCTACATTGCACTTACACGAGCATCTCTTTCAAGGTATCCACACCTGAGCCCCAAGTACAAGGAATCCTTTGACGTGGGCAGTGACATCTTCGCCAAGTTCTCGGCGTACATCAAGAACCCACGCAAGGAAGCAAATATCAGTAAGAATTGTGGGTGGGGGTTGCTGGGCTGTAATCCTCCGTGCTGTGGTGGGAGACATGCTTTTGTCTGTAGGCAAATCCTGCCATCAGGTTAGGGTTCCTGCTGCCTGCCATAACAAAGCCTCCTTTGGAAGTGGAGTGGCGGGTGGGAAGGATAAGTTGTGTGCTCCACAGGGATAACAGCAGAGCATGAGGGAATGTTGCTGTGTTTCCCTGGAAGCAGAGGCTGATCAGGCTGAATGCTGTGCTTCACCCATGTGGCTCTGAGGGCTTTTGCCCTCTCTGCAAAGCCTGAGGGAGGCTCAGTCAGCCCAGCCCTGCCTGGGGCTTGGCTGGGAGCCCAGGGCACCCACTGACTGCTCTCGCTTCCCTGCCCTCCCAGATTTTGAGAAGGCCCTGCTGCGGGAGTTTCATCGCCTGGATGTCTACATGAACAATCCTCTCCCAGAGGAGATTGACCAGGACAGTGTGGAGGACATCACCGTCTCCAAGCGGAAATTCCTGGATGGAGACCACCTGACTCTGGCTGATTGCAACCTCCTGCCCAAACTGCACATCATCAAGGTAATTGCATCGACCCCCAGGGCCATGGTAGGGACCCCTCCTCCAAGAGGGCTTGAAAGGGATTTCCCTTCCCAAAGCCAGAGACTGGTTCTCCCCCAGGTCTGGGAAGTCTCAGCCTCCTTCTCCTCCATGCCCCTCTAGATTGCAGCCAAAAAGTACCGCGACTTCGAGATCCCACAGGACATGACGGGTGTCTGGCGCTACCTCAACAATGCCTATGCCTGCGATGAGTTCACTCACACCTGTCCTGCAGATGAGGAGATCGAGCACACCTATGCCAGCGTGGCCAGGAAGATGACCTAAGCCCAGCGTGGGGTGGGCTGGCAGCACTGCCATGGCCAAGCCCTCCGACTCCGGGGTCCTGACACAACCAAAACCAGCTGAAGGAGAGACTGGAGGGGGTTTACAGCATTGCTACCCCCTGCCTTTCAGAAATAAGTAGTGCCTTGCTTCACAGACCCCGCCGCTGCCTCCTCCTCCTGAGCACTGTCACTGCTGACCATGCCTGTAGACTGGTCCCATCTGGATGCAGCTGCATCCCTGCTCCCTGAGAACATGTCTCACGGCCTATGACTGTGTGTCATGGGAAAACCTAAGCATTAGCCTCCCTCAGTGGGGCTTTCATGAAAACGATGAGACCCCCAAACGGCTGGGCAAGCCCGGCTTTCCCATCCTCATCTGCAGGCAGGGCTGCTCTGCCAGCCCTGTGAGGTCCCAGACATCCCATACCTTTCCTGGGATCCCTGTGCCTCCCCTGGCCTGGAGCTGTTTGAATTTGCCTGGTGTCACCCTGTGTAGCACGTGGGGCTGGTGTTTGGGCAGCCCTCGCTTCCCCCAAGGCATCCAACTCCCTCTAAAGAAACAGAAGGGCTCTGCCCTGGCAGCTCATTGCAGTGACAAACTGTGCTCACTGCTGAGGGCTGTGATGCAAGTCCAGCTCCCCTGAGGACACCGGAGCAGGGGGATGCTGGGGGTGTGGCAGTGCCAGGGCCTCCCATGCCAGGGAACAAGGGGTAAGGGCACCCACAAAGGGCTGAGGATGTAGTGCTGAGGATCAGGGCATCCCTCCCATGGGTGCCAGCACCCAGGGCCATGTGCTGCAGGCTGCAAGGTCCCATGTGGCTCCTGTGAGCTAAGAAGCCTCTTCATGCCTTGCAGGACCCTGTAGGGGCTGCAGCCATGCTCTAGCTCCACACCCTCTGTGGAGAGGCATAGACAGGTCTGGTGCTCCTTGGTTCAGCATTGTGCTTTCCTGTCTCATGGTGCTGACACGAGGCATCAAATGTACTCTGCACAGCCGTGATATCCCCACTCTGACACCTCCAGCTCCCCCAGGACTCCCACCAGAGCTTGTGAATTCGGCCAGCCCTCCCCAAACAGCCCCAGGGTGAATTGATACTGTACAGTGAGTGCAGTGGGTTCTGTGGGAGCCCCCTCAGCCCTCACTGCAACTTTCCTCTTTGCACTAAAGGTGTGTCCTTGCAAGCCTGCCTCGGATAGCACTGGGTTTGGGGACTGGGTTTGTTATTAGTGAGTTTTGGTTTTGGTTTGTTGGGTTTTTTTTTTTAACTAAAAACAGCAATAAACTATATTTTAATATGCCTTGCTGGTCTGCTGTCAGTCGGGGTCAAGGCTGCTGGCATGGAGGGTGCTGTGCAGTCAAAGGGGCTTCTTTGTGGTGGACACTGCTCTGAGATTTGGCAGAAACGAAGCTGTAGCCCCAGTCTCTGCTGTCCCGGATCATTTGAATTCATGTGGCAGGAGAGACACTCCCTTCCAGGCCATAGGCACTGCTGTCTTCCCACGCCACATGCACCATGGTGAGAGGGTGAAGGGCCCTGCAGAGCGTGGGGATGAAGTGACCACAGGACACTGCTCCAGTAAGAGGGATTTATTCATCTGCTGCTGGCAGCCAGCAGGTTCCTGCCAGGCCATGGTGGTCAGCCTGCATTTCCACAGGTCCACTGCTATGGGAGAAACAGTCCTGTACCCTGGATCCTTGTGGGCATCTCTCCCTGCCCCAGGACACCCCTCCTCTGCTGCAGACCCTCACTCCTTTTCCCCAGCAAGGACTGGAGACTTTCCAAAGCTCAATGCACACCAGCCAGGTGCAGGGTAATCCATGGATGGCCCCACTGGATCAGTGGTAGCAGATAGTGGGGCGGCAGACAGGCAGAGCTCCTGCTGTACCCCTCACGTGGTGACAGTACTTCCAGAAGCAAGCTGGTAAGAAAAAGAAAGGAGCCTCCCAAGAGGGGTAGCAACAGTGCTGGGCTACAGCCAGGAAGTGTAAAGGAAGGAAGGGAGATGTCCCTCTACTTTCCAGGCTCTCCATTGGCTTAGGATTTAGCTGTAAGAGAACACCCTGGGAGCTGAATACCCTGGTCCACGCCGCAGACACCCTTCACCCCAAACCCCAGGCATCTGCCACCCTAAACTGTGGGCATCCTCCACATCCTCCACCACAAGCCCAGCACCTGCTCACCATGGCCTCTCCACACGTCCATGGTGGCTCAGAACCCCCGACCCACTGGGACCTGGGCACTCACCTCTCTTGATGAGTTGCTGAGGGCCCTGTTCTGTCTGGGTAAATCTCTGGCTCCATAGCACCAGCTTCCAGAGGACTGCACCAAGATCATCCACCTACCATGCTGCAGCAGCCCCATCATGTGCGAGCAGTGCTCACGTGGCCAAGCCAGCCTTAAACCCTTCCCCTCACTGCCAGAGCAAGGAGGAAGCAGCTCTGGCTCCTGAGCAGGGCTCCTCAGACCCCGTCTACTGGCCAACACAGATGGAGTTCGCTGGCCTTCAGGAATCCCCAGTCCAGTGGCATCTCCTTGGCCCAGGAATCACCCTCACTCTCAAAGTGGCTGGAAACATCCTTATGGAGAGTGCTTTTATTAGAAAACAAAATTAAAATACATGAAATACCCTGAGCACGTGCAGAGTATGGGTCTGGTGTGGGTGGCAGGAGCCAAGGGAAGGTTTAACCACAAGGCTGACAGTGAGTCTGCTGACCACAAAACAAAGCCTCTCATTACTCATGAAGTGGTTGAAGGTGTATGTATTGGGATTTGCTCTGGCTGGGTTTTTGGTAGCGGCAGTGGGGGCTATGGGGGAGGCTTTTCTTCAAGAAGTTGCTGGAAGCCTCCCTCACAGCTGGCAGAGGTCATGCCAGCCAGCTCCTGGCTGGGCCTGCTGCTGGCCAAGGCCAGGCCAATCAGGAGAGATAGAGATGACTCTGTGATAACATATTTAAGAAGGAAAAAACCAAGTTAAAACAGGAAGAAGATAATTATGGTCGCCAGAGAAGAGCAGTGAGAAGATGTAACAGCAATGCAGCCACCAAGGCCAGGGCTGAAGGAGGGGGTGGAAGTGTTCCAGGCGTCTCCCTGCAGCCCATGGTGAGGACCATGATGAAGCAGCCGTGCCCCTGCAGCCCGTGGAATGGAGAGAACACAGGGATGCAGAAGATCCACCTGTAGCCCATGGAGGGGGGAGCCCATGCTGGAGCAGACCTCCATCTGGTAGGATCTGTGTGCTTTGGGATGGGACCACGCTGGAGCAGCCAGTGCTCAAGGACTGCACCCTGTGGAGTGACCCACGGGCAGCAGAGTATAGAAAAGCTGCTGCCCCTGGGATTGGACTCACGCTGGGGAGGGTCATGAAAGACTTTCTCCCATGGGAGGGACCCCATGGAATGCAGGGGAATGGCCTCCCGCCCTGAGCAGTGGCAGAGAAACACCAACTGCCTGGTTTTCCCCTACTCCTGTCCCCACCTGTCTCCTGGAGAAAGGGGGAATGTGGTATATGCTGTAAGAGACGAAGGGGTGGGGGAGAAGGTTGCCTTAAAGATGATACTTCTTACTTTAAGCTCTGATCTTGTTAGAAATAAATTCTTTTCATCCCTGCCTTGGAGTGTTGTTTTGCCTGTGACAGTAAAAGATTTCTAATAGTCCTCATTCCTGCTGTAGCAAAACCCTTCAGGTTTTTTTTCCTTTTCCTCTCTCCCCTGTTTGTATGGGGGTGTGGGGAATGAAGTGAGAGAGTGGCTGTGAGTGAATCCCTGGCACCCAGCCACGGTCAAACCACCACAGTGTATTAGCCGGAGATCATTACCATTAGGTCCCCATCTGTCAGGCATGGATCTGACTGGGTGAGAACTGTGGTGAAGTGATCATCCACCCTTAGTGGACACTCAGCTGGGACTTTTGTGCTAACAAAACTCCGTATCTAGCCTGTTTTCCACCTGCTGAGTGCCAAATTTCATGTCACAGAATGAAAAATCCTGGAGGCAGGTTCGTCACTTCTGCTGTGGGGACATGAGCAGGAGAGGGTTGCCATGGGGAGGAAGCACAGAACTCCCCCAAACTCAGCGTGCATCATGAGATGATGTGTGCCCAGCTCACAGGGCAGCTCTGCCAGTGCTGGCTGTCACCAGGAGAATGAGTGATCCAGTAGCACAGACCTACTGCAGCAGTGCCAGAGTGTGGGAAGGTGTTGAGTGGAGCTGCAGACCAGAAATCCCCTGACGTGTACCTGGAGGATGAGAAGCACAAGGACTGGTCCTGTATCACAGACCATAGGAGGAGCAGTGGCAAGCAATGAGGCTCCTCCAGCCGACACAAGGGAGGTCATCCTGCAGAGCAACACGACCTGGTGACAGAGCTCGGTGACACCTGACTCTGTCAGCTTGGCTTCAGCAGGATGCCCATGGCACCTCCTGAGCAGAGACACTTGTCACGCCTCCCCAGGGGAGGGCACTCCCAGACCAGCACATGAAGTAGGACCGGTTTTGCTCTGCAGCGCCCTGGGGTGACCTGGGTATCCCTATTGCCCTGCTTGGGTCCTGACCCACTTTGCTGCAGGAAAGCTCCTGCCTGGAGATAAACCACAGGGGTCTGAGCCAGTGAGTTCACATCTCCGCAGCCTGTCAGCCCTGCAGCCCTCTCCCTGCACGTCCTCCAAACACACCACATGCAGGGTCCAGCTTTTGGGGTTCCCAGAGTCCCTACCCACATCCCAGTGGGATTTCTGGCTATGCCAAGAAGCTCAGAGGGGCACGTGCAGCAAGAGCCAGTGGCCTGTCCACCACAGGTGAAATCACAAAACCTTTTTGGATTGAAGGGTGGGGTCCAGCAGGACAGCTCCAATGCTCCTCCTTGGAGATACAGAGCTCTCACAAAGGCAACTTGCACAGGGATGCTAGGTGACAAGGCTTCATCCAGTGAGGTCCCAGGTCCCTGCCAGACACACAGATGTGCTGGACCGTGTTTGTGGTGGCTGTGAGGATCTGGGGTAGCTCTGTGCTGTCCCAGGGAGGAGGCAGGGCTGCTGTGGTGACAAGCAGGAGGGAGAGTGGGCAGAGCAGGGTAGGCACAGAGCCTGCTCTCTGCAGCTATGCCTCCCATGGCTTTCAAAGGCAAATGGGGACGTTCCTTTGTACCAGCAGCCTGCAAAATATTAGAGCTTGATTTTCCCCTGTTGTTTCATGGGCCACCAGGTCCCTCATGTTTGTCAGGCACAATGATTCCCATGAAGTGGCTGTGAAAGCCCCGTTAGCCCCCACACAGCAATTTTCCACTCTCCAGCACTTTCATAGGCTGGCAGCCCTGCTCTCTGAGAATTAGTAATAAGAAATACCCTCTCGCACAGTCCTAAACCTGCTGTTTCTAATAAAGGGCTGTTTGCAGCTGCATCCCTCTCGTTGCTTTGATCTGGCACGGGCAGAGACTGAGAACACCAGCGAGAGAAGGCAGGAACAGCTGATTGATTGTGGTGAGTCAGACCTTTCACCAGCCCCCGCACCAGTACCTGCAGGCACAGCGCTGTGCCTGTGCCACAGCACCAGAGATGGCATCTGACCTCCAACATGATGGTTCCGTGGGGTGAGCTGGATACCTGAGGCCCACCTGCTGGCTCACTCCTCTCCAGGCTGTGGAGAGAGTGTGGGATGCTGAGACAGGAGCCGGGTGCATGCACATGCCTGGGGTTGCAGTGGTGATGGAGGGACCAGCCAGATGTCCTGCTGCACAGGCCTGCCTGGGGCTGGGGGCTTGTCCCTGACCCAGCTCCATCCTCCAGTCAGTCCTGCTCAACATGTAACACGTGGCCAGGCAGATCAAAGTGGTATCTAATCCAGACACTCCCCACGGATCCCTCGCTGCACACAGGTTGATGTTGGGATGTGCTGGAACCCCAGCTCCTGCTGAGAGTTGCTTTGCAGGCATCCAGGACCACGCAGTGACCTTCTGGAACAGTGTGGGGCTGGAGGCCCTGTGGGCTGTGGGGATGAGGCAGTCGATCAAACAGGGCTCCATGTGTGTAGGGTCTGACTGTGACCTTGAGGCAGATCAGACACTGTGAGGCACAAAGGAGATGGTGGCAAGACACTAACTTCATAAGCAGCAAAGAATGTGCGGGTAAGACGTGTGTTCTTTGAGCCACTCTGGAACTGTCTCTCTCCTATTTTTTTCTTAATTCAGCCCAATCTGTTCAATATAGCACATGTCCTCACACTGAAGAGCTGGCCCAGGCTGCAGGTGGATCTCTGCTCCCTCGTGGACCCTTAGGGAGGGGACATGGCCAGTGAGTCAGGGGTGACTCACAGAATTGAAATGTAGCCCCATGCAGCCCCGAAGTCTCCTTGAGAATGGCAGCACTGTACCCCATCTCCTCCAACTGTCCCATCTCGCAGGGCAGGGCTTCTCAGCCCTAAATCACCTCAGTGCTGGCAGTAGGAATAATAAAAGTATCCTGCATTGCTTAAAACCAGCCTTTTCCCACAGGACAGCAAGACAGAGGTCCCTGCAGGTGCAATTTTCTGCCAGGAAAACCCCACGTTTTCTCAGTGCCTTTCACAACTGCTACTCAGGCAGGGCAGTGCTGGGTTTGTAACAGAAACAATGAGCACAGAGGCCAGTTTTCTATAATAAATTAGTAATATGTATTTAAAAATATCTCCAGCACAGAATCGGTATTTCCAGAGAAGTAAAAAACCCCAACCTCCTCTTTCATTAAATAGGTTAGTACATGTATATATACGTATATGAGTGTTACATACATTTGCATAAGCATAGATACTGTACCACACATACAAGTGGATAAACAGATAAGAGTTTTGTGGTTTCAGCTTTGGTCCTTGCTACTTATGCTTTGGCTCCAGAGCACCAAAACCCCGAGGGAAGCCCTGAGGATGTGGATCCTGCCCATCCGTGCCCAGAGCATGCCTGTGCCTGCCCACAGGAACCTGCCCCTGCCCTGTTCCCAGCCCTGCACCGGCAGGTTGGAGCAGGCAGCTGTTGTGGCTGGGGAGCTCTGGGTGGCACCTTGGGCTGTGCTGCAAGCTGGGGGCCCAGGGTGCCCCCTACTCACTGTGGCCCAGGTGGGGCACGAGGCTCATAGCCAGAGAAGGCAGGTGCTTGCAGGATGTTGCAGGGTGATGGGGGTGGCTGGCAGGGGCTGAGGATGGCCAGTGCCACCTGCTCCGAGTAGCCTTGCTGCATGGTGCTGTCACCTGGCTCAGTCCCACTGCCATGCAGGGGCCGGGGAGCACAGAGGAACGGCTGTCCCTCCTCCTTGTCACTGACCAGCAGCTTCACAGAATTCAGTGGGACCCAGTGCTGGGCTGTGCCAAGGCTCTCCTGCAAGTTCTCCTGGCTGCAGCTCCTGCCTGGTGTGGGCAGAGGAAAGTGGCTGCCTGCTCCCAGGGCTGGGCACTGGCATTTAGAATAAAGCTGGGGATGCAGGGGGGGCCATGTCCCAGGTGTCTGGCTGTCCCTGTCATGTATGTAGCTGTTTCCAGTGTGTCCCAGCGGCACCAACTGCTCTGGCACATAATTCCCTTCATCACCTGCCTCCCCATCCTTCTCCAGCTGTGGTGCGACCTGGGAGCCCAAGGTGTGCCCCAGCTGGCTGTGGGTGCAGGACAGATCATTTCCCCTGGGACAGTCCCAGCCAAACCCATTGGCACAGTAGCCACTCATGTTCTGGGCAAGACCTTGGATGAACAGTGGGACCGTGGGTGATCTCTGCCCAGCTGCAGGTGGCCCATGGGAGGGGAGCACAGTCTGCAGCGGCAGGGCGAGTGGGTCCTCCTCGAGCTCCAGGGGAGGCACACGGATGGTCACACTCAGATCGCTGTTCAGAAGAGCCTACAGGGACACAAGCAGTGACACAGTCAGCCTCAGCCAGCCAAAACCCCTGACACCGTGGGGGTGACAAACTATACCAAACATTGAAGGTTGTGCTGCCTGAGACCTCCTCCTCTACTGTGACCCACAGCTGGCTGATGCCCTCCACCAGTACCTTCTCCTTGGGGTACAGCTGTTCAGACAGCAGGGGAGGCACCTGGGTACCAAGACAGGCTTGGAGGTGCTGAGCCCCTGAAAACGCAGGGGACCCCGGCTTGGCTGCAGCACACACAGGTGGAGGCTGGATGAGGATCATCACTCACCAGTGTTTTTGGGAAATGCATCTCTGAGGGGCTGGGGAAGATGTGCAGCTGGACAATGCAGAGGCTGGCCACACTCAGCAGCAGCAGCACAAAGAAGGCAGTCAGCACGGCAAGGATCCAGGGAAAGCCTGCCAGGAGGTCACAGCAGGCTGAGGTATGGAAGGGCTCCATTGCATCCCTCCCATACCGCCCCAGTGTTTCCCCCAGAGCCCCCGTGAAAGGCTGGGATGTTCCAGGAGGCAAGCCCAAGGCAGATGGCAAGAAAGCATTGCCCTGAGAGGTCCTCACAGGGCATTGATGTGTCACAACCCTGACCACAGTGGCTGGGGGTGAGGGACCCACACCTCCACACAAGTCTGTGCTGCGAGCAGGACCCAAGATGCCACTTCACTGAGCTGGGAGAGTGTTCCCACCTGCAGGGCCCGCCGGAGTCTCCAGGCACTGCTCCGCCTCCCGGCTCCTCTCCCTGTCCATACCAGCAGCTGCTGTCCTGACACAGTACCGTGTTCTGGGCTTCAAGTGCCTGAAGGTGCATGGCACACTGCTCCGTTTGCAAGGCACCTGGAAGCAGATGGGACAGGTGGCCACAGTGGCTGGTGGTGGGGTCTGTGTATGGCTCCACTGCCCAGCACAGCCTCAACATCCCATTTGTCCCACAGTCCCTGCTCCCTGGCACCTCCAGCATCGGGTTCTTCACCCCAGAAGGTGTTCAGGACCCAAAGCATCTTCTGAAACACCTGTGCCATCATCTTTTATCTGAACAGAACCAATCACACCATCTAGCGGAGGAAAGGGGTCTCCTGCCTTGTTGAGGTGCGAGCCCCAGATTGAGGGTGCAGAGCACCTCACACCTGTGTGTGCAGGCAGGTGTGGGCAGGGCTGGAACACAGGCACTCCCCACACCATTGCAACCTGAGATGGCAGCTTTGCTGTATCAGGAAAGCTTGTATAAGCCCTGCACTCTCTGAGCCCTGCCCAGCTGCCACACACCTGCTGAACAAGCTGGTCCCCCTCGTACAGGTGCAGCCAATACCACAGTTTCAGCAGCACTCGGTCAACAGGCTTGTAGGAACCGGTTCTTCTTTGGTAGGGTGTGAGTGGCATGACAATGTTTACAGTGAGGATTTGATCCTGGAGCAGCCAGGACAACTCAGGGGGGCCCACAATTGCTGTAAGGAGGGGAAAAAACCAAAAGGAGAAAAATTAGCCCTTGAAAGGAAGGCAGGCATCTTGTTTCTCTAGAAATAATATTTTTCTGTCTGACATCTCCCTCCCACCGCACAGAAGCTCCTCAGGTCTTGCCTAATGGCACTTTGTGCTGTGAAACCAGCTTTAGGAATGAGAGCCCATCACATCTTCATGACAACCAGTGCTGCTTCTGTCTCCTCATCATACCAACAGACCTGTGGTACCACTGGCTCCCACTATCAAGCCCTTCACCCCTGAGCCATTCACCAGAGCCTGGAGACCCACTGCAGAGGGCAGTGATCACGTTCTATGGGCGTGTACTCATTTCCACGGAAGTTGGATGCAGAGGAAATGAAAAAGGGAACCCAAATAGCTGATGTAAGCCCTATTTAGCTGCTCACACATTCAGTTGATTTCAACAATCCCCTTTGAAGAGGGTCAGGGGAGGGTCCTGAGTCTTTCCTGCCTCCAAGAAACCACCAGGCTTTCTGAACAGGACGGGCAGTCTGTGATTGAGAAGAGGCATATTCCCACACCTGGTGAACACGGCAGCCAGAGTTAAGGCATCACCAGAGGGACTGCTCCTGCCTGCACCAGTTTTATCTTGCTGGAGCAAAAACACCCTCACCATCTCCCAGACCATGGCAGGGGTGAGCAGGGGAGCCTTTCAAGCCCCAAGCCCAGAGGTGCATCCTTTTTCCTGCCCCACCCTACTGCATTCTCCAGAAACCCAAAATCTCATGTTGCCTTGTTGGTCTGGGGCCTCCCATCCATGGGCCTCACCTCAGTGTTAACTCCTCTGTCGCCTTGCTCTTCACCCAGCCCTCCTCCAGCAGCTCTGCCCCATCCCTTTCCTCTGAGTCAGGGCTCTCAACACTTTTCCCACCAATATCCTCATGATTCATCACTGGATCCCACCAGATCTTTCCAATGATCCCTCTCCCCATTAGTCCCCTGGCAAGAGTCCAGCTGGAGGAACTCTCTGGTCCTTACTGTCTCTGTACAGCTGCAGCTCGCTGGATCTGGCCCACTTGGACTGCTCGCCTCCGGCCACTGCTCTTACCCGTGCCCAGTAGATATCGTAGATCCTGTCAAAATACAGCTCACACCCCCAGGAGCCAGTGCTGTTCCCACTGCAGCCATCTGCTTTGGTCCAGCTCGAGGTTCTGCCCAAGGAGAAAGCACAGGGATTACCACTTTGGGGCACTTTCCCAGCCCAAAGGGAGCACTGCCCTGACACCACCATCCTGCCTGGGTGGAAATGAATTGGAAAGCCCAGGTATTGGCCAGCAGTGTACTGGGATGTGTGAGAAGGGGTATCACCCCATCTTGGGGACAGATGGCACCTGGCACTACTACATCCTGGCCTGTGCTCTGTGATGAGGAAACATGTGGGTAGGGAGAGCCCATCAATGGGTGGTCCAAGGGAGGCTGAGCAAGCAGTGACTGCTGAGTCTCAGAGAAAGGTGGCCTTGTGTGAGGGGTGCTATCAACACGATGGATAAAAGAAGATGGAACCTTCCTTTCAGAGGTGGTGAAAGAGGCAGTGGTGACAGGCTGAAATACAGGGAACTGCATTTAGCATAATGGAAACACTCCCAAACTCAAAATTCCAGCCCTAAAGCAACCTCTTTCTTTTCTTTTCTAGTGGGAAAGTGACCAAGCTGCCCAGGGATTGTGTAGTCTCCATCCCTTAAGGTGTTCAAAACCCACCAGGACATGGTCTGTGCAGGAGTGGGATGAGCCAGTCCATGCCAGCTCCACTGCTCTGCTACTCCGTGATATTTACAGCCAGACAACATTCCTATGGCTACAAGGGGTTCCCAACAGCCTCTGCCAGGCTGCAGGGGGACCAGTTCCCTCTGCCCCCTCCTCTCCACCTACCTCTTCCTCCACTCCACCTGATAGGTGGCATGGCTGGGTGTGCTGGGATCTGGCTCCCATCGCAGCCAGACGTGGAAGTTCTGTGCCTCCAGCCTCACCTGCCGTGGTTGCAGTAGTGTCCCTGGGGAGGGGGCAGAGGGGCGTCAGGCAGGGCTGCTCTGCTCTGCAGGGTCCCCCCCTTGGTGGTTGTTGCTTGGCCATGTTGCACAGGTTTCCCCCTCCCACAACCCCCAGCTTCAGCCTGGTGTGGGGAAACACCTCCTCCGCAGCAGAGTGCTCAGCACTTGTATTCCCCCAGTGCCTCACCGAGAGCACCCTCTCCATGCTCCTGCTAAAGGCACCAACACCCTGACACAGCTGCTGGGGTTTTCTTTCCCACTGCACTTGGAAGACCACTCAGTCTCTTCCTCTCTCCAAGTACCTTCTGTAGGTCTGAGAGGTGTCCCTGTGCCTTCCCTGCCCTAAATCCAGAGCTTCCCCCCTGCCCTCCCCCCCAGCCTGTGGCAGCAGCTCCAGCGATGGCTTACCCTGGAGCAGGGAGCAGCTGGCCAGGGACAGCAGCAGCAGGTGCAGGACAGGGCTCATTCCGCCACAGCCTGTCCATCTGCCCCCACTCTACGCTGTCGCCCTGGGGGCCGTGGTGAGAGACAAGTGTACAGGAGCTGTTCTGCCATCTGCAGACATGATGGGCAGCTGGGACCTGGGATTAGAGAAAGGTCATGTTTTCCAAGGAGCTTCAGCCAGTGACACCAACCACAGGCCGGCTTTGCCTACGGTGTCCATGTACCCAGCACAGAGGTGCCCACTGTGGAGAGGCAGGGGACTCCTTGCTACCCCCTGGAAAATGAGGGAGCAGCAGAGCAGGTACCCTCGGGGCTGTAGTGGCAAGTGGATCTGCAGGGCCAGTGGGTGGTTACCACACTCTGATATGGCTCTGTGCACATGCTGCAGGGACCTTCTGCTGCACCCACCTCTAGTACCTCATGGTGAGAAGCCACGCTGCTGACATCATGGGGATGTGGGGCTAGGAAACATCCTTGCCTTATGCTCTTACCTCTGTGCAGGTGACTCAACCCAGCTCAGAGCATGACTCACGCTGGCACAACTGGTGATACCACTGCCAGGACACCCCCAGCCTTCCCACAGCCTCCCTGAGGGCACTGTGTGTGCCAGCACCCATCCAGGCGACATGGGCCACCCTAAGGCATCCCCTTGGGCTGTAAACAGACCTCAGTCCCTGGTCCCCCTGGGCACCTGTGTCTGACACATGGCCAGCCCGTCCTTACCTTGACTGTGCCCCACCATTCAGCTGCCTGGAACATTTCCCTGCTCTTGACCATGAGGTCAACTTCCTCTCTCAGTGCAGACATGCAAGACCTCTCAGTTGTGGGGCCACATCCCCTCCATGAAGGCGAGGAACCTGGGGCTGCTTCCAGGGGCAAAGGGGTGGGAGCACCCCCTGGCCAGACAGGACACCCGCAGGGCTGGGTCTTGCTTTTCCCATTTCACGGGGACTCTGCTCTAATGCTACCAGCACAAGCACCCCGGCAGGCGAGTATAAAATGTTTTCCCCATTTTCCATCCTCGGAACATTCAGAGCTCGAGCAGCCAACAAGCAGGGACGTGCAGCTGCAAACATGAGCAAGGGCTCAGAGGCGAGACCTCTGAAGCCCCAGAGCCAAAACACGGGCAGTGCATTTAGGGGCCAGCGAGACCCCTCCCGACTTGGCAGCAGATCCCGGTGAAGGAAGCAGCATTTCTGCCTGGAGGGAGAAAGGGCCCCGAGGACTGTTCCTGGGACTTGCGGGGGCACAGAGCTGGGGAACTGATGGAGACCCTGTGCAGGCAGGGACACGGCTTCTCCGGCTACAGGGGGGCCAGTACTTCCACAAACAGCGAGGGTGGCCGCGGGCCGGTCCCTGCCAGCCCCCGCTGACCCCAGCACACCCACTCCCCTCCTGCTTCGGCCAGAAGGAGAATCCCAGCAAACCTCCCCATGTTGTGGCATCTCTAGAAGTTCGTGGATATCTCATTGGCTAAGACTGCGGGGATTTAACCCTCTCTCCTCCACCTATCCCCTCCCTTGCCTGCACCCCTGTCGTTGCGGTGCCCCGATGCCCCAGTGCTCCCCCATACCTTGACTCGCGCAGTTCCTCGCTGCTGTACCAGGAACTCAACTCTGGCAAACACGGGACCCTCAGCTCAGCAGCCCCACGTCCGGCTCCGAGCGCTCCCTGGATGCGTCATCAGGCTCCGCTCAGTTGCCAGGCTCCCTCCAGACAGACACGTCCGCGTCCTCCGTAGCCCCGCGCTGGGAGACGTGCCACGCCACGTGATTTGCCTTTGTGGTTTGTGTCTGAGCCCGGGTTTGGTATTTCACCCTTCCCTGGTTCCTCGTTGGCACTGCCCCGGCGGGCTGCGGGTGCTCAGCAGTGCCCTCTGCACTCCAGAGCTGAGGCACAGCCAGCCCCAGCTCCCCTGCAGGGGCCACCAGTGGCTTGGGGACACAGAGGAGAATGGGGCTCGGGCCAAGGACATCCCTGCAAAACCAACAGCAGGAGGTTTTCTCTCTCCCATGACGAGTGCTGCAGGCTGGGGGCACAGGGCTGGTCCCCTCGCTCTGCCCTGGAGATGCCAAGGGACCTGCTTGTGGCTCTGCATCACCCCACAAGCCCCGGGCCTTCAGCAGCCCAATGGGGCAGAATGAAGCCAGAATTGTGCTTCCCCAGAACTCTGCAACCATTAGAAGACTAATGGAGCCACTGACAGTAGCATGAGGAGCTCACTGGCACCCTCCAGGAGCTGAACAGTCACTGTCAGCCCAGGCATTCCAAGAGCCCTGCAGTGTCTGAGTGCCATCCCTGGGGCCTGTGCTGGCACCTCCACTGCTGTCCCTGCAGTGCTCCAACAGTTGGCAGCGCCAGGCAGCCCCAACACATCCCGAGTAGAGATGGGGTCAGTGCCCAGTGGGAGCTGGCAAGGTGACAGTCATGAGGAACAAAGACATACGGCCACAGCAGACTGGACAGGCTCTTTAATACCACCCTCACAGAGAACACCTTGTGCTTGCTGTCTGCCCACATCACTGCCCACATCCGCTCCTGGGCCACAGGCCAGGCAGCTTGGCAGGGCAGGTGGCAGGGGATGCCAGCCAGGCAGGGTGATCCCCCTGGACAGAAGGGGGAAAACCAGGCAGGAGATACTTTATCCAGTGCTGCAAATGCTCTCGGTACAACAGCTCCTTCTCCCAGGCCCAGTGGCTGCACACACAGCAGGGGCCAGCAATCCCCACCCCACCCAGCACTGCTGGCCAGGCAGCTGTATAGCTCAGTCCAGCCCCCTCAGTCCCTCTCCCTCTTTGGTCAGAGGGCAGGGGGAACCCTGTGGCAGCTCTGGGGGGCTGTGGGGGCCAGCAAGCCTGGGTGCAGCAGGCAGTCAAGCCCTGTGGGCAGGGTCAGGCCAAAAAGAACCCTTGTGGCCAGGGGGCCCAAGGGTGCTGGGCAGCTGCCCCCCAGCAGTCTGGCAGCACCTCGTCTGCCCAGCTCTCACTCAGCATCTTCAAAGCATCAAGGGTTAGAGAGCTGGCCATCTCCATGTCCAGGAAAAGGCAGGTGCCCACTGTAGGCAGGACATCCTTAGTCTGCAGCACTGAGGCTCCCAAGGGGCTCAGGAAGGGCAGGTCTCTCCCTGACAGAGGAGGGCACAGGGCGATGCAGAGGGAGCAGACAGTGTCATGATGGGACTGAGCATCAGCACCTGCCCCCACCTCGCTGGGCACCACTGTCTGTGTGTCCCTGCCTCCCAAGGCTAAACTTTCCCTGGTACAACCCATCCTCCGAAGGCCTGCTCCAGGTACCGGGCCACTGCCAGTGTCAGGTGGTCGTTGTAGGCAGCTGCCACCAGCTGGATGCCCAGTGGCAGCCCCTCGCTGCCCAGCCCCAGTGGACACTGTGTCACCGGCAGGCCCAGGATGTTGAAGATGGCTGGAAGAGAGAAGGCTGGATCAGAGAAAGCACATCAATACCTGGCTTTCCCACCCCAGGCAGGCAGCTGTTGCCACACACGGCACCAGGCTCCTGGGAGCTGGTGCCTGACACACTGGTGCAGAGACATGGTGACAAGGGACATCACTCCCCAGAGGTTCCCAGTACCCACATCCCATGTGCAAACT
Organism: Pitta sordida; assembly: GCA_013390025.1. NCBI lineage: Eukaryota > Metazoa > Chordata > Aves > Passeriformes > Pittidae > Pitta > Pitta sordida. The sequence goes on along the minus strand of WEKX01022782.1, from coordinate 141,438 downwards.
GCACCCACAAGGGATGACACACACTGCAGCATGCCAGTATCTGGTCTGGGACACTCCTGCCCCAGGCACAATCCCTTCAAAGCCAGGCAGTGCTGACACCAAGGTGCTCAGGCCACAGGGAAGGCGTGCAGGGAGCCCCAAACTGTGCCCCAAGAGATGATTTCTCTCAAATTCCTGCTAAAACACAGCAGCAGCTGGAACACCTCTGGGGCACAGCAGCCCCTGAGATCAGACACACCAATCAGACCTGACCTGCTATGGACAGTAGGGAGAAGATACCACACGACACAAGGTGTGACAACTCTTGCCCCATGTTCTGGGGCAGCCAGACCCCTCTCTCTGCACTACACAGCACATTGTCAGCAATGGCAACACTCTGGGTACAATGCTCCAGCTGCCAGCTCGTGCTGCTGCCATGGGAAAGGGCATCCCTGCAGGAACCAGGGCTGCTCACCTGTGTAGGCAAAGTTGAAGGGCATGCAGATGGGTGAGTGGTGCTTGGGGGCAATGGTGGGGTGTGACGGGTACAGGAGCACCCCGTCCTGCCCCAGCAGTGCCTCCATCTCCTCCTTCAGGCTCTTCCCCATGCTCACCAGCTTGGCATTCCCACTGTGGTTGAGCTTCATCACCTTCTCTGTCAGCCCCAAGGCTGCAGGGAAAGGGTACAAATTGGAAAGGGTGAGTGACTTTGGGCTACGTGGGGCAGAAAGTGCATTGCCTGGCCACATGCATCATCCCGTGCTCCTAGTGCAGCCCCCCACGTCCCCCTCCTCACAAGTACACACTGCAGATGGCCCCCAGCACAGCTCTGCAGGCAGCATCCCCCCAGCTCTGCCAAGGCTTTCAGCCTGCCCCTCACTTCCACCTTTTCCAGCTGCTGGGCCTCTGCACTTCCCAGGGCCTTACCAATAGCTGGGAGAGTGTGAGAAGACATCCCCACGAGCCACTTCATCAGCTCCCACAGCGGCCACACCGGTTTCCCGTGGTCCCCCAGCAGGTCTGTGAATCGCTGTGCCTCCTGTAACACACCCATTCCCCTTGTCAGCACTGCCAGCACACAGCAGGGAAGCACAGCCTGGTAAGGGACTGTGAAATTCCAGCTGTCCCATTAACCCGATGTGACAGTGTCACACAGGAGGTGCTTTGCAGCTCTAGCACTGACCCAGGGTGGCAGCAAGAGCATCTCTCCCTGCCAAAGACAGCAAGGAGGAGGAGGGAGAGACCCCTAAACCAGCAGCCAAACAACATGATGCAAGGAATGATGCTCTGGATAATGTTCTGGAGGCATTTACTCCTGTGATACGATTATAGAACCAGGAAGCAGGCAGAGGAGCCAGACATGCCCTCCCTAGCGTGGTGCCTCTGTGCCAGGAAAGCACAAGGTATGACACTCCTTATTTTTTCTACAAAATACTTCCCCCTGCACAGAACATTGCACAATGGCTGCAGTTCAAGGGCAAAATAGCTGCTGGAAAGCTGCTAATCCACCGCTTGTCCTGGCATCCTAAAGGGTGTTAATCCCAGCCTACGACGACGTCAGAAGACAGAGCACAGAGCCAAGAGTGAGGCAGGATGCTCCCCACATGGCTGCCTTACCAACCTGCATGGAAAAGGTCAACATGCTAAAACAACCTCTCCTTCCCTTCCCTCCCTGCTCCTCTCCTGGGAATCATGGCCTCATGTTATGGGACAGCAAGGGAGAAAGGGCTGTGCAGTTTTTGGAAAAGATGAAAGGAGCACTGGGGAAACTACCAGGCAGGTCTGGGAAACCTCACTATGGCTGGCCCCAAACAGCTGATTCGTCCCTCCCAACACCAAATTTGTGCCTTTGCCAGGTTAGTCTGACGCACCTGCCCATCGCTGTCCTTGGATGACATCATGGCTGACCAGATCTGGAAGGAATACTTCATCTTGTGGATTGACACGCGCTGAACTTGGACCCCCAGGTCACTTTCAATGTGCTCCACCACCTGAAGGGAAGAGCAGGAAGGTTTTGTTTCCACAAAGATGAGACATGCTGCCATGAGCACATGGAAACTACTGTTTGTTTCTTCTTTACCACAGAAGCCAAAGTTCTTTCCCCTTTTTAACCCCTGGAAGCGCAGGACTGGGACACAAGGCTGCCTCCCCAGCCCTCTATCCCACCAGCCCCTGCTGAAGCCTGGGGCTCCCTCCCTTCCCCAAAGCTCCTCTGGTTGGTCTCCCTATGTTCTATCTTCAGACTCAGCCCAGTGAGAACCAACCTCTGCTCCTTCCTACCTTCTTTTGGGCCTCCAAGAGCTCCTTGTCCACAGGTGACACAAAAACAGACCCACCATCATGGTCCATGCAGTGGAATTTGATTTTCTCCAGTGACACTTCTTCATTCAGCTTGAGCCTGGGAAAGGAAAGGTGCTCTCTCACAAAACCACTCCTGGCGCCTCCCCAGCTTCCAGAGCCGCTTGTTGATGCACTGTCAGGAGACCCTGCTCTGCCCCCCAGGGTTGCAAGGTGAGACCCTGAAGACACACAAACACCTGCTGCCCACAACCCACACAGCTGCTCACCTGCCCTATCAGTCCCAGAAAATTCCTTTTGTGAATATCCTTATCTCTCCAGAAGCACCTTGTGACTACAAACCCCGTCCATGGGCCAGTCCCATGGTTGGGACTGCACAAGAGCCACAGGAAAACAGAAGTGGTAACAGACACAGCAGCCACATGCAGACTGTGGCACAAAGGGGGGCTGCCCTGTCTGCCCCATCTCCGCTCTGATCCTCACTGGCACCTCCACACAGGAGGCTCCTGTTTGCACAGGCCTATGAAGGAACTGAACTGGTCAGTGCAGGATGGAAAACTCATAATTCAGGAACAGGAAAAAGGCCATGTAACACCCAGAAGCAAGGCCAGTCCCAGGAGGGGAGGGCCATGTGGGACAGTGCTAGGAAGCAGTTCACAAGTGAACTCTGGAGCACATGGGTGGTGGGAAGGACTGTCCCAGCTGCAAAGTTCCCACTGAACCCAGGGGCAGAGGAAGGAAACCAGTAACAAACAAACGGGGTGGGGTGCAGACGGGCTGGCCCGCTGTGCAGACCAGAGACCTGCTGACTCCAGCCCAGCAGCTGAAGTCTGTGGGTGTGGGAGTGACTCACTTGCTGACCCCAGGACCGGCCATGACCCTCAACACAAGCTCCAGGTCCTCTGCGTAGCGGCACATGGGGCCCGTGCACAGGTAGCTGGTCCGCACCCCGTGAGCATTTGGGAACTGGCCGTCGTTGGGAACCACCCCTGTGAGCAGAAGAGATGCTGGGAACCCCCCCAAGCATCGCCTCCAGTTGGGGGGAACCCTGCTGGGGGGGCTTTGGGCACAGGGGCACACGGTTCCCCAGGGACTGCACACCTCACAAGTGCTGACAGCAAGGTGCACAGGGTGGGCAGGGATGAAAAGCACCCAGCCAGGACACTGAATGCCCGAGAAACACCCCAGCACATCCCAACCTTGCTGAGATGCAATACCTGGGTAAAACCCCTCCCACGTGCCTGGCATTCTGCCACCAAAGGCTTTCTGCTGCCAAGCCCAGCTGTGCTCCCACGCAGGGAGTTACCTGTTCCCTTACAGCAATCCCACCACAGACCAGCACAGGGGTGTCCCAAACGGGTTCATCCCACGCCCCCCATTCCTCAAGGCATTTCTGCTGGGGAGGAGGAGAACCCCACGCCCCCTTACCTGTTGTGGGTTTATGGCCAAAGACTCCATTGAAGAAGGCAGGCATCCGGATGCTGCCACCAATGTCGGAGCCCACGCCTATGACTGAGCAGGCAGCTGCCAGGACACCGCCCTCCCCACCTGCACAGGAGAAAACATGGCAAACCACCACCGGTGTACAGTGCAAATCATCCAGAAACACAGGAGAATCTCAGTGACCCAGACAGGTGGGGACTGCTCCAGCTTTAGCAACGGCTGGGGGACTTGGCCCAAAGGGATTTTCCAGCCAAAGAAAGAGTGAGCTGAAGCAATGCCAGGTGAAATACCCAGGAGAGGGAAATCAGCTGGGCTTCCAAATAGCCTCCAGCACTGCCCAGGAAGGAGGCCCGTGAGCTCTCCAAGAGCCCAGGGACACACTAAAACCGCCTGCAGAGACTCGGCACTCCTCCTTGCTGCACTTTAACCTGCTGTTCATGCAGGACCGCGCCAAGGTGCCAGGGCTCACCTGAGCTGCCGCCCACAATCCTCTGCAGGTCATAGGGGTTGTTGGTCCGGCCGTAGACCCTGTTGCTGGACTCGTACCACATGCACAGCTCACTGCAGTTGGTGACACCCAGCGGGATGGCACCCGCCTGCTTCAGCCGCGACACCACTGTGGCATCCGAGGTGGCCACCACGTTGCGGCGGCTGACCAATCCAGAGGTGTTGGGCATCCCTGCAGTGCCAAGGTGGAGGGAAGGAAAGGGGGTGTCAGGGCCAGTGCCTTGAGACCACTCGGAGCTGCAGGAAGCAGGTTCCCAGCGAGGGCTGCTCCTCTGAGCTCCCTATGTGCTACAAGTGAACACGGACACAGAAGCCTGGGCAGAGCTTGGTGTGCAGAGCAGGGCAAGAGAAACTGCTTCCCTCTGAGCACCTGCCACAGTCACCCACCATGGGAGCCAGGAACAAAGGCAAACCCACCGTGGAGAGAAAAGGCTTCCTTGACAGTGACAGGAACCCCCAACAAGGGGAACTTCTCCTCCAGGTAGTCATCACCAAGGCCCTCCGACAGCAGCTTATCGACCTGCCGGGCTTCCTGCAGGGCCTCCTCAAACCTGCAACGAGGCACCCGCGGATGTTCCGGGGCTGGTCCCCACAGGGCGGGCAGAGCCCCAGCTGCGGCACAGAGCTCGAAACCGCCGGAGCTGGGAGCGGCACCCCGACCAAAGCCCCTGCCGGGAGCACGGCCGTGCCCTCGGAGCGGCCCCGCGCTCACCTGTCCTTAACGACGGCGTTGATGAGGGGATTCACCTCCTTGGTCCTCTCCACGTACGCCTCCACCACCTCGATGCACGTCACCTACGCACAGGGCACAGCAGTGAACGGCCGTCAGGTGCGGGACAGCTCCCGGTACCCGCAGCCTGGCACCGAGCTCCGCGGCCGAGACTCTCGCCGGGACACATCTGTCCCGGTCCCGGTTGTTCTCCCGGGTTGTCCCCGCTCCCGTCCCCGTTCCCGTCCCCGTCCCCCCCCGCGGGGTGCGGGCGGTANGACCCTCCTCCCCCCGCTCCGCTTAGCCAGGCTCCGCCCGCCCCGGCGTGCGCACACAGCGGCCGAGCCGCCCTGGCGTGTGGTGTGTGCGGGGCAGCGAAACCCGCCCCGGGAAGAGCTGCACCCGCAGCCTCACCTGGGCAGGGGCGGCGGCAGCCTGAGAGATGCTGAGCCCGGCATCGTGGAGTGCATCGCCGGGGTGCTGGGTCTGAGCTCAGCGGGTGTATCCCTGAGGTTCTGGGGCTGAGCCCAGCACCACGGAGGACACCCGCAATGCCCTGGAGCTGCCTGTGGGGATGTGGAATAAAACTCTTCCGTTTCCTGCAGAGATTGCCTGTCCACATCCAAAAGCCTGTCCCCAGGGTCAGGCTGTGCACGCCAACACTCTGTCTGTTGGGTGTTACCTACCTATGGGGCATAAACACTGATCAGCTTAAGGCTGACATCTAATTATAATGTTCTTCCTTATTTTAAACACCGAGCCTCATTCTCAAGCTTTCCCCTCATAAAAAACAACACACTTTCAAACATGCACTGAGGTTTTCCTGTGCTTCATTAAATAAATGGGAAGAGCACTTGATAATCCTCAGCCCTCAGGGCAAAACCTGCAAGAATTGGTAATGCTGGATGAAAAAAATCGTGTCTTTTTAAGTAAGGATTTAAGCAGCATCTGAGTGGGCCCTACTGCACCTCTTCCCTTCCACACAGTTGGGGATTGAATTATTAGTGCAAAGTGAAGCTGATGAGGGCACACATTTCTTGTGAAAATCTTTTATGACAGCAAAATCAACATATCAGCATTTATAGGACAACCTGCATCTCACATGCCCTGGGGGGCCATTGGCTGACCCCTGTCCTCTAAAGCCTAAGCTTACATGGAAGTCGTCTTGATAGTAGTTCCTTTTTCACAAACTCGTATTAAAGAGACCTTTTTCTCCATGCCTATTATAAATAGAGGAGAGAAGGGAAGGGTAAACAGCTTTCCTGTCTGGTGTTAGTTTTCTGTGCCTTGAGAAAGCATGGACAGCTGCTCCATCCACCTGGGTTTGCTCACCAGGTACCCTCGAGGGGCTGGGAAAGGTCCCCCCCAGCTGCGAAAGGTTGGGATGTCCTATCCCTGACCTCAAGGACAGGAAAATTCTTTTCCCATGCTGATTTTAATCCCCAGTGTCTTTGTTTCCCTTGGCAGGGTGTTCCTGACCGCAGGCACCAGCCAGCCCGGGCTTAGGTCCCATCATTGCTGTGCTTGGTGGCTGACAGCACTTGGGTGGTGTAACGGCTGCTTTTCCATTGCTCCGCTGGTGCTGGAATGCCTGTGACCTTATCCAGGCTCTTAGGTAGCCTTTGTCTTTCCCCCCCCCGATTTCTGAGCACCCACAGGTCCTCGGGCTGCACCTTTCCTTGCAGTTGCATCTCACAGAGCCTCAGAATTTTCTGCTGAGGTGCAGCTGTAAGCCAGGACTTGTCAAATCTCTGGCAGTGTTGGTGGTTGCATCTTCAGTTTTGCCAGGCCCAGAGATGGGGATGGCAAGGTTCTCTTGGAGCTCAGGAGTAAATCAAGTGTCCTACAGGTTTATTCCAGAGCTGGAGTAGTAAAACTCTTCTCAAGGGAGGCAGGGAAGGAGCAACCTCCCTAAATGTAATCCCAGCACGGCTTTTGTCAATTTTTTCCTCAATCTCTTGCTGGACTTGCTGTTTCTTCTCCCTTGAGTCCTGCCAAAATGTTAGCAGAGAGGACTACGAACCAAACCACTTCCGTCCTGGGTCTCTGCTTCCTTTGCTGCTCTGCAAAGACCTTCCCTAAACGCTGGCATTTTGTTTGCCTTGAAAAACGGTCTCCCTTAATCCTTGTCTTTCAACGATCAGAGCTTTGAAATTCACACTGGATCAGCTGCCACATCAGTGATCTGTGAGCTCCCCTTGTCCCTGCTCTTCCTGCCACACACCAGCGCTGCCCCAGATAGCAGCTCAGGCTGCTCCTCATCAGGTCAAGCTACCTGGGAGCCGAGCCAAAAGAACAGCTACCAGAGCTCATGGTAGCCCAGTGGAGCTTGGTTTCCGTGAAAATGGGAAAAATGGGATAGAAGGTGCTCTAGAAATAAAGCATGAAGCTCTGGAAGCATAAGGACAAAGTGATTGGAACTGCCTTTGAGTTACCAGAACCAGCCAACCAAGCAAACACAACCCTGGATGCACGCTAAGAAGCCAGTTATTCCAACCTGATTGCCAAGAGCATGGGGGCTGGAAATGCGGAGTGAAGCTCACCCATCCAGACCTGTCCCCCTGCCTTATCCTAAGGGACACCAGCTGCTTAGAAGAGAAACCTGATCCCTGATCTTACACTCTGGGAATGCTCCCCAGTAGTTTCATTATAACCAAAGGCTTAAAAAACCACAAAAACACGGGGAGCTGGAGTGGTTTTACCGGCTGTGTGGATGCATGTTGTAACCACTAATTGCCTGGGAAGCCACGGAACAGGCTCGGCAGCAGAGCACGAGGCTGGTGGAAGAAAGAGATATGCATTGATTTGCGATACCACAGTCTGGCTGCTTTTTTAATTCCCATCTGATCCCAGGAAAAATACCCCTGAGTCTGACGGCAGTTCCACCCATCCTGCCGTTATCCGGATGCACCACGGAGGGATGCTGTGCTCCGCCTTTCCATCAGCCGTCTCCTTGCGCCCTGGCCCAGGACCCAGCGGCTATTGGGCTCCCGTGCTGCACACCCGGGGCTTGCAGAGAAAGGGCTCTGACCTCGCCTTGCTCTCGCTGCGGACACGGGGCGCAGCAGTCCCCCGGCCTGAACACCCCATTCCTGGAGGGACAGGGGGCACGGGGTAGGGGGTGTGGATCCAATGCTGCCTATCTGGGAATACAGCAGCTGGTACATAGTGCCACGGGATCACCACCCGCAGACTCACCGGCAGGGCAGCAGCTCAGAGCTCTCTCATCTCGCCCTCCATCCCGGCACGGCTGCGGCGGGGCTCAGCTGAACCAAGCACAGCTGCCAGAGGCACTGTCCTGGATGCATCCGGAGCCGCTGGCAGCCGCGGGACAGCTTCCCTCCAGAGGAGGGCGGCGGAACGGGGAAGGCGAATGTTTTGGGGCTCCCTTCTCCTGCCCCTGCCACAGCGACGGCGCTCGGGACAATGCCACGGGAGGTCGCTCTGCCACCGCCGCTCGGTGTCCCCGTCCCCTGCCCCGCAGGGCCGCAGCTGTTCTCTCTGCATCGAGCCAGGGTACACTGTGTTCACTCGGAGTCCTTGATTAAACAAAATGTTTATGCGTGCCTCCGCTCCGGCAAGCATCTTAGCGGCTGCACGAAGCCCGCTCACTGCTGCGCTGGAATTGGGGCAGGATCTGTGCGATGCTTCAGGAGCCGGCTGGCCTTCCTGGATGGTCCGCGTTCCAGGAACATCCCCCTCGATCCTTGCAGCCCCAACTCAATCGCGAGGGACGTCGGCTGCTGGGGAAGGCTGTGCCCCACAGCCCCTTGGTGCCAGGAGGAGGTGCTGGACCCTTTGAGAGGCTGGGGGGGGAGGGCATGCTTTGTGTCTTTACCCCGAGGGGGTAACACCCACCCTATGAACCCCCTTCCCATCTGAGCAGTGCTTTGGGGTGCACGTTGAGATTTCAGGATCAATTAAGAAATTTCCCGGGCTCTGTGGTGCCTCCAGAAGTACAAAACACCATGACACTGCCTTCCCAACATGCTCCTGCTGCACCTGCTGATCGTGGCCATGTACAGCACCATGGAGTTGAGTGGGCATTGTCAGCCCTGGCTGACAATGTGTGACATTGTCGTGTGATAGGGCTCACACTGGCTCTCAGGACTGGCCTGACTGCAGCTACATGTCCTCTGTCCTACCCAGCCAGTGCTGTCTGGGATGTGCCCACTTCCTTCCGTGCCCAAGGGGGACTCTGTGTGCCTGTTGTAAAACACTCTGATTAACTAGGAACAGGCTGGCCCTGCTGTGTCATCTCTCAGGCATTGTACAGCCAGCTGCTGGTCCATGCCTGCAGGACAGCCCTCAGCCAGATGTGTTGTCATCCTATTTGTGGTGTTGCTCCTGCTGATACCTCCAAACCCCTCTGAGGGAACGGGGTAACCCCCTCCCCAAGCCATGTCCCCTATGAGTATGGGCAAGGGGGACCAGCATGTTGAGGTCATTTACAACCCTGACAGGTGAGACCAAGGGAAGGGGTCTGCAGGACAGAGATAGGGCAGAGCAAAGCTCAGAGCTCTGTCCTTGAGTTCAGGAGACCAGGAAGGAGAAGAAAACGCTGGTGGCCAGCCATCAAATGCTGATGTCCACTCAGATCATATGGATCCACACAAGACTCCCAGCCTGGCTCCCTGCCCAGGGCAGGCTGCAGGACTGTTTCCCAAGAGCATGGGCTTTCAGAAGAGCCAGTTGCCCAAGCAGCTTGCGTGCCCCTGCCAGGCTGTGTGCCATGGCTCTTGTGAAATGGTGTTGATAAACACTCCGGGGCATGCCAAGTCCTGTGGGATGACAGCTGATGTGCCCGGGCTGCAGGGAGTGCCTGCACAGTGAGAGGAATTTTCCACTCCTCTCCACCAAGTATCTGACCCCACTGGGGGACTGTCCCCAGCAAGGCAGAGACTTATCTGCTGGTGTCCCAGCTGGCTTGTCTGGCCCAATAAACCCTCCACGCACGGGCTGTGTTTAGGCACATGGCAAAGCAAGAGAGTTTGGGTCATCTGGGGCATGGTGGCACTTACAGAGCTGGGCTGGAGTCCTACCATCCCCAAGGAGACCCCACCACCCCCATTTCACCATGGGCCCATTGGTGATGCCCTTTAGCTTCCTCCTTCCAAGCATGCAGGCCACATTGAGGTGGGCTGTGTGCTGCTCTGGTCCCTGTCCTAAGGTCTTGCCTTCTCGTGGTTCTGGTCATTTCTGCTTGTGTTCTGCAGGTATTGTGTGACTCATGCCAGGGCCCTTCAGGCTGCCTGGGTCAGCTCTGCCTGGCTGTGTCTTCTGGCATGTTGGAAACGCCTGAGCGACCAGCGGGTTTGTGGTCTGAAGAGGATGTGCTCGATCCTCTGCTGGACGAGGTTTGGTAATTAGCATGTGAAAATTAGCATTTAATTTGACTGGTGTTTCCTGGAGTTCCTTTCATCTGCCCTGCTCTACTGCTGTGCTCTCAACAGAAACCTGAAAAGCTTGTGCCAGGCAGCACAGACCTGGCCAGTGTACCTGTGCACAGTGCCACATGTCCCTGTCCCCCAACACAGCCTGGCATGTGCTGTGCCTCACCATCCCAACATCTTCAGAGGATGAGCATTTCAAACCCTGGCATCACATGTGGCTTCTCAGAGTGTCCCCAGGGGTCCAGGACTGGCTGGTGAAGGAGGGATGTAAAGGGAAAGCCTGTGAGTCCCTGCCGATAGCCACAAGCAAGTGTGGCATCCACAGCTGCCTGGGAAGCAGGAAAATCCCATTATTTGGAGCATCATTTGTAAATCAGCAGCAGCTGGTCTCTGGAGCAACATGGCACTTTCCAAAAACTTCTGTCTACTCACCCTTCCTGTGGAAAGCCACCAATATGAGGATGTACATGAACTGGAATGGCTGGGGTGCCATGTGCTCCTGAGAGCAGGGAGCCCTGGAGCCGTGTGGGGCTATTCCCTCTGTGCTCTCATAGCTGCTTTTGGGACACTGCTGCAATATGTTTTCCAGTGTTTTGGCAAACTTGATGTAAAGTGCCCAAAGTGACAGAGATGGTGGCCATCCTCTCAGGAAAGTGTTTCAGAGCCTCATGTGAAGTCCCTTTGTTTGCCTCTGGGCTCTGTCAGCACCGCTGGTTTTGTGGTGTAGGGAGTTAACCCTTGGGTGATTGACATGTGGGGTGATGGGAATTCATCGCTACATGAAAATTCTGCTTCCCTTCAGCTACTGGCTGGATAATGCACTCCTGCCCAGCAGGCAGCAGGTGACCCTCTGCTCTGTGTCATCAATGGCAAAGGAGCTAAGCGTCAGTCAACACCTGGAAAGAGAATCGAGGAGGGAGATAACCACAGTTCTCCTGTGGGGACAGGAAGTTGGGAATGAGAGCTCTGTTTGTTTGCTTACTTGCTTGCTTCCTTTCTTCCCTCTTTCCTGCCCTCTCTCTGTTTCTGTTCCACTTTGCTCCTTTTCTTCCTCTTTTTTGCTGCAACCTGGACATGCTCCTACTGCCACCTTGGTGCTCCCGTGCTCATCCGCCTGATATCAGTGCTGTTTATAGCCCAGAGCTGCTCACACATTTCACACCCAGCTACTGCCCTGTGTCATGCATGGTGGCTGTGCCAGCCTAGTCGGGCTGTGATGGAGCAGCACCACTTGTCCTGACTCTGACCAGGACCCTCTGTCCCTTCCCATATTCAAGCAGCCTCCAGGCTGGCGGGTGATGGGTCAGGGCACAGTGGGAGCTGAGACAGCAGTGAGGTGATGGGATGCACTTGTTGAGGATGCTGCTGGCAGCACACCCTGGAAACAGGCACATGCAGGTTTCTGATGCTGTGTGGGAACGCTCTCTTTGGATGGAGACAGTGGAAAGAGAAAGAGGGACTTGTGATTTGCTCATGGCAGCAGACAGAGAGCACTGTCATCTCATCTTGTCCCCAGCTTCTGGCATCATGGCTTACGTATATGGGCAGAGGCGAGGACACCAGTGCAGCCTTGAGTGCCTGCACATCTCCACTGGGGAGAGACAGAGCTTGGGCAAATGAAGCAGCAACGGCAGCAAGGCCCAGTCCTGCCCCCGGGTGCTTGGGACATGCTGTTCTCTGGAGCGATGATAAGGACAATCAATAATAAAAGCAGGCAGATGGGACACAAGCCCAGCCTCCAGCCAGCGACCTTCAGGAGCTGGGTTACTGGAGCAGGCACAGGCATTTGGCAGTGGCCAGAGCAGTTGTGTGTCGGGAGCCAGCGCAGGATAAACATGACTGCAGGAGCGTGCGGACAGCGCTGCCCAAGTGCGCAGCTGCGGCCCCCAGCCCCCTGGCATGTGGCCCTGCAGATCACCAGGCATCGCAGCAGCTCATGCACATGCTGTGCACCTTGATAATGAGCTGGGACAGTAATGAAGCTTCACAGAGCACAGGGCTGTGTGTGCTGGTGTCCCCGCTCACCGTGCCGGAGTGTGGCCCAGCAGCTGTGCACATGCACGGGGGAGGCCCAGCCAGCCAAGCCTCCAGAGTAACCCTGAGCACTTACATAACCACTTGCCTGCATAAACCGCTGCACAAACATGACCCACTCACCGCCGATCTCAGCAAGATCCTGATAAAGCAGAAAAACAGCAACTCCAGTCCAGTGCCTGGACGCAGCTGGCCAGGGCTGCTTGGGGCTGTGACGTGGGGAGGTCTGCAATGCCCTTGCTAAGTGACCGTGGGGCTTCAGAGCTGTGTAACAGCCTGGAAGGTTCGATCTGGCCAAGCGCCGATGTGGGCGTCTGCCTTCCAGCAAGTTCTGGCTTTTTCTGAGTTTCTTGGAGCTGCAGCGAAGCTCAGAGTTTTGCAAATTTCCAGGAGGCAAAAGGCTGTGGGACTGCACACCATAACACTGCCTGCCCACAGGGACAAAAGAGTCTTTTGAGGGAGCAGCTGCAATCAGAGGACCCCAGCCTCAGACTGGACTGTCCCTGCCTGATGGAGGTTGTTCCTTTCTTTGCTGCCCAACAAGCACTTCTTCTCCTGAACATGGACACAACAAGGTGTTTGGGATGTGCTAGAGCCTGGGTGTCTCTGGTGCAGATGAGGGGCCCCTTAGGGCACTCCACAAGCAGCAAAGCCTTTCTGTCCTGGCACCTTTGGTCTGGGAGGAATCTTCATTTGTATCCAATTTTTGGGCTCTTTATTGCTCAGCCAACAGCAGAACCAGCAGCTGCCTGGCAAAAATGAGAGAGAAACTGGGAGTTAAAATAACATTCACTCCAGGGGAACCAGCCCGGGCAGCCACGTTCTCAGCTCTGCTGCTGGCAGGACCTATATGCAGCCACCTGCATGGGTTGAGCATATGGGAACTGCGCTCACACACTGTGTCCAAGTCCCATGTCCCACTGACCTCCTGGGAGGGATGCAGGGTTCCCTCCCAGTGCCAGCAGGATACTCTCCATTGCTGCTAGACCCATGGCCCCAGAAGCTGTTCCCCTGTGGAGGGAAGCAGGATGGGGTTAGTATCGATAAATCAGGTACACTTGGTGCTGCTAAGTGCTGGCTTGGCCTGCTGGGCTTCCAGCAGCTGCTGGCACGGGGAGCAGCGATGTGGCTGGGAAGCCTGGGAGAAACCAGCAGAGTAAGGGGAGCCAGGGTTGTGTGTGTCCCCTTCCTGGGCCTGTCCCACTTGTGGGATGGCTCTCATGCTCCTTGTGCTGCAGTAATGGGAACAGTCTGCTCACTGTGATGGTACCCTGGGTCTGACACGGGAGCATCGGTGCTGCCTCACCAGGTTTCACTGCGGGAATGGGCAGCTTTTCACAGTGACTGGGGGAGTCAATCCCTTCAGCCCATTCATAGCAAGCAGGCACGCAGACTGTGGATGCCTGTGGCTTTCCCTTGGAAGATGCTGGAAGCAATCAGAAAGCACAGTTATATAAAAGCTCGTTTACAGACTGGTCAAGTGGATCCGGCACAAGCCCAGCACATCCCATCCCTCTGTTGCATGCAAGGCTGGTTCCCTGGGGCAGGAGCAGCTTGCTTAGGATGGCCAAGAGCTTTGCCAGGCCCTCCCCGCCGTGAAGAGCAATGAAGCCAAGTAGTCGCAGTGTCAGGAGTCTATGCTTTGCTTGAGTTCAAATGCAGCTGCAGGCCTGGAGCAGCAGAGTTGTCTCTGATGAGCCCAGCTGCAGCAGCGATAGCTTATCTCCCTCTGTGCCACTGCTCTGCTCCTGTAGTGGAGCAATGTGGCTACAAAGCAGTGAAAAAACACCTTGGGCTCTGCTCCTCCTCAGCATGTGGCAGCCACATCCATCAGCTATAGCTGATATTCACACTGGGCAAGTCCTGCCTAGAGAAAGCTGCTCCTAAGTCCACAGTGAATGGTCTGAGCAGCTCTGTCCTCCTGCAGCCAGGAGAGCCCAGAGCACTGGGCATCTCAGCTGCCTCAGAAGAGCCTCAGAGGTAGGAGGTCATGAGAGTGAAGAACAGGGCACTGTAAGAGTCTGACCTCATTGCTTTGAATCCTCTGGGTTGCATTGGCATTCTTGCCTTACACTGGTTCAGCATTTGACCTGTTCCTCTTGTCCAGCCATGGGCTCTCGAGGAGCGAGTGGAAGTCATGAGTGAGCAGATAGCATCGGGCAGTTTGTGCTGTGCCACACCAGAGTGCATAAGAGAAGATGGAGGGGGTGCTATGAGCCTGAGTACGAGTTTGTCTCCAGAACTGAAGCCTGAACTTGCCCTTGTCTCAGGCAGGTTGAAAACAAGTCTGCTCTGAGCCCACAGGAAAGCACATGAGCCCACAGCTCCCGTGCAGCCTCTGATTGTGTCTGTTCCCCAACTCACATGGTGCAGAGCTGTGGCGGGTGCACAGTTTCCCAGGACACCCTGTCCTAGGCAAAGGCAAACCTCACCAGCTGCTGCAGAGCCTGCCCTTAGCTCTAAAACCTGCCTGGGATATGTCCCCATTCCCTCCATTGTCTGAGCAGTCCACAGAACTCCCCTTGTCAGCCCCAGGACTCTCCCCAGTCCCTGTCACTGGGGAGGTGAGTGGGCAGTGGCCTTGTGGGACATGGTGGCTCCAAGCTGGCTCTGAGTTGTGCCAGCCCGGGGGTAGTTTGTAGGACCATGGTGCCACAGGTTGGTGGGCACCAGCGGGTGGAAAAGCACTTGCTCCCAGGCTCCAGGGTTGCCTCTGCCCAGGCCACAGGACCTCTGAGAGGCAGCTGGGCTCTCTCACATGAACACTTGCCTGCCTGTGTGTGCCCAGGCCACTGTCCCCCCCCACTCCACCTCGTGCACAGTGACTGTGGCATGAGTCAAGGCATGATGCCAGTCACGCTGTGGCACCCCCTACCCCCTGCACCTCTCCAGCCACCACTGCACAGAGTATGACCAATGCACGTGGAGCTCAGAGGGGCTCTGGGTAGGTCAGCCCTGCTTGTGTCCTCAGCTGAACAAGCCTGCAGCATCCTCCTCTCCACTCAGTTTGGCTTTTGCTCCATTCCTGCTTCTCCCCTCTCTTGCTTGGCTTTTCTGTCTCCCTCTCCTTCCAGAGCAGCCATGGCACTGCTTTCACCCCCCACCTCATCTGTGCCAGCTCCTGACAGACCTGTGGCACATGCTGCTCCTCACCTGTTGCTCAGTCCCAGCCTGAGGAGATCTCATCCCCAGTGTTCAAGCACTCGAAGAGGAGTTTTAGCAGACACCAGAGTGATTTGCCTGGCTCCTCATCCTCAGGCAGAGAATCAGGCCCTCACCACAGTCCTTTGGACAGAGGTAAAGCTTGCCCTAGGGACTCATCTTCACCTTAACCTTCCCTTTGTCCCTGGAGTTTCTTGGAAGCTCCCAGTTGCTGCTGGGCCCTGGGACCATATATTACTGCTTGGGATGGTCCAACCACTGAAGGGAGGTGTGATGCAGCCCAGTGAAGGATGTTTGGACCAGCTGTGACAAAATGCTCTTCCCTTAGATCAAGGGAGTCCCCCGTTGTGAGGTGGGTTTTGTGCCACTTGAGGGACTGCGGGAGCTGTGGATTCTGGCTGTGGCCCGGACCTGGCAGCACACTCTATACAACTGGGCAGCTGTGTTCCCAGTGCTACAGTTGCTGGCTGCAGAGAAGCAGGCAAACCTTGGAGGTGTTCTCAGCATGGCTTGTTCTCCATTTGGGGTAGAGCTCCATGTGCCTCGTTCCCTCACTTTCTGATGGCTGAGAAACTGAGTCACAGCACCATGCCAGAGACTGGCACCCTCTGGGGCTCAGGGGCTGTGTGGACTCTCCTGGTCCCCAAGCAGGTGACATCTCAGTGCTGCAGCCCCAGCCCTCCCTCCTACCTGGGGAGGTGAGCCCCCTGTCCCCTATGCCCAAATATAACCTGGAACCACTTCCCAGTGCTGCTGTTTGGCAAAGCTGCGCAGCACATTCCCTGGCACACTCACAGGAACGGGGCTCTCCTTGGCCTTGTCCTCCGCCGCTCCCTGCCCCAGTTCACAGCGGGTACGAGCCGGGCGGATACAGGCTGTGCTGGGTGGCACGGCAGTGTCTGACCCTCGCTCCTTCTCTGCGAGGCGGGGTGCAGGGGGCAGTCCGGGGGTACCTTCCCCTGCCCGCGAGGTGCTCGGGCAGCCCCGCTGAGCCCGGCCCGTGGCCAGGAGGTGGCAGCAGTCCTTCACCCTGGTGCCAGTCCTGGGCTTTGGGACTGAGATCCCCCCCAAAAGAGAGTTGCCAGTGCTCTGGTCCCTTCTCTGGCAGTGGGGAGAGGCATATCTCGGCCCTGGGGTGAAGGCGAGGGGACAGGGAGGCTCTGAGCAGCACAGCAGGGCTGTGGTTTAAGCCCTGTGCGGCGTTGAGGTTTGAAGCAGCTGCATGTGGAAGTCAGGAAGAACAAACTGTTCAGCCACCAGCCCTTCCAGCTTCTGCTTTTGAAGTTATCTAACAGCCCAAACAAACACTAAAGCGCTGGCTCAGCTGCAGCAGCTGGCCTGGCCCATCCATGCGGGGCACAGCCCATCCCATTCCCAGTCCCCCAGCCCAGCCATGCCGAGTCATTGCTTCTCCAGGGGGAAAGGGACATTCCTCACCGTGGCTGTGAATCTCCTTCCAGTTACCACCAGGCACAGGAATGCTTCCCAGGATCCTGCTCCAGCCAATGCTGGTGGTCACTTGCCCCTGCAGGGATGGACAAGTCCATAGCTTAGGAGTTCCCTTGCACTCTGCTCGGTCCCAGTCTGGCCCTGGGAAGCAGCACAGGATTGCCATGCAGGTGCCATGTGCTGGGTTGCAAGGTCAAGGAGGTATGGCTGGCACAGATGCCATGGACAACCTGTGTGAAAAGGAGAGCACTGACCACAACCACCAGGTATTCACCCCTAGCTCTGAAGATGGGTGCAGGCTGCAGAACACACACGGTTCAGCCATGCATGGGGACAGGGACAAGCCTCCATGTCCCCAGACAAGCTGTGGGATCAAGCAGCTGCCAGGGTGAGGGATGCAGGAGGTGATTGCAAATAGTGCCGAGTGGGGGAAGCAGTGCCTGGAGAGCCCTGAGTAGGGTTCCACGGGTGTCAGAAAGGGGAAGCTGTGGGTTGTGACCATCTCTGACAAACAAGGCTGGGCCATGGTGTCTTGTCACATGAGCCAAATTCACACGCGAGGGTGCAGGTGGGAGGGGGAGTGAGGAAGGGGTGGAGAGCTCTGTTACGTGAAGTACGTCCTCCAGCCTTCCTTCCTGTGGCCACGGGCTGAGGGTATATAAACAGCGGAGCTATAATTATCTGGCGTGGTGAGCAGTGCTCACCACCTGGCTGCTGTCTGCCACGGGCACAACTGGGGCCAGTAGTGCAAAGCTCCAGGGGCTGGCACCACTGCTGCCTATCCCAGCTCCTCCGGGAGACTTTTGTCATAGAGTAACTGCTCTCCATTGTGTAAAGGGGATCTGGGATGGTCAGTGTTTCAATGGACACCTGAGAGGTTTACTGGACCTCAATTGTTAAACAATTTGGGCCAGAAGCACTCCACGATGCCTTCAGAAGGCACCCATGCCCAGATGAGTGCCCTGCAGATGTTTCCCCTGAGCACACCAGCACATATTCATTGTGGGTGGGAGGAGAGGAGAAACTGCAGAAAAGGGTCAGGGCAAGGCTGGGAACTGCTGTGGGTACTGGGAAGAGTGAGAGGGGATTTTGGCAGCTTCCTGTGTTGGAGACGTGTTGGTGTGGTTGTCAGACAGGGCAGAGAGGAAAGCACCAGAGTGAGTTTGTAGGCTGTCCCCTGAAGCATACAGTGGTGTGTGGCCCAAGGTGAAGCTGTGCCACTCTGGGGCACACTTTTCCTGCTTCCATGCATGGGTTATATCATCCAGACCAGGCTGAGATAGCTCCAGTTTGGGCTGTGATTTCTGGAGCTAATGGGAAATGGTGAGCACAGAATGAGGAACTAAGGCATAGCACAAAGACACATAACCATTGCGAAAGGCTCAGCCCAGGCCTGGCTGAACGATGTGGAAAGTGCTTGGGGTTAGTTTATGCTTAAAATTTCCAGCTCCTCCAGCCTCCTTGTCCTCAGCTGATCACAGTGTTTGCTTTCTCTTCCCTGCCTGGGCTCCAAGGCTGACAAACGCTGGGAACTTTCCATGTCCAACACAACAAAAACAAAAGACATGCAAGAGAAAACAATGTTCACATTTGGAAGTAAAGAAAGAATCCATAATTTCCTACCCAAAACCAATCCACACTTGGCAGGAAGCTGGGGAAGGAATGGAAACAGCCACTTGAACAAACTGAATTTGTCACCAGAGAGGTCTTTGTGGCCCAGCAGGGTTGTCTGGCTTGGGGCAGGTGGTCTTTCTGGTCACCCTGGGGAACACAAAGGATGCTGACCTGAGAGAGAGATTTGGGATATTTTAGGGCACTTTGGAGCAGGCTGTCTGCTCTTGAAGAGCTCAGTGTTGGTGGGCACAGGTTGGGAGGTGTCAGGCCATAGCTCTATTGTCAGTGCTGGTTTGTCACAAGGAGGCAAGCTGGACTGGGGACACCTCCTCCTGTGGAGGATGAGCTCCATGGCACATACTGAAGTGGTTTGGGCTGTCTCTGTCCATTCTTGAGTTGCATCCTCTGCCCTGTGGCTGTGGATTCCTGACTCCAGTGCTGGCTGGAGCCATTCACATCTCCTGGGGGTCTCAGCCCCAGCCCAGCCTGCTGCATGGGACTTCCTGGATGCCTCCCAAGAGCTCAGGAGGGCTGGCAGGTCTCAGGTCCCTCTGTCCTCCTGCCATCTCCCACCCTGCCAAGCACCAGCTGAGAACAGCCTTCAGTCAGGAACAGCAGACCGGGGGTGCCGAGTGCTTCACCACAAATATTGAATGGTGACAGCAGGGATGCATCTGATGGTGGGATGTGTCGGATAACAGGACTCCAGCGGTTTAGAATAGACCACGTACCCTTGCAGGGGAGAAGGGGACAAACCGTCATGTGCAGGTTCTGCTTGGGATGGCTGCAGACACAGGCACAGTCCCTGCGGATGGTCTTCAACAGGGTCAGGGTGAGGAGGAGCCCCTGCAGCTGCTGTGAGGGCAGCCCATGCTCCTGCTGAGCAGTTCAGGAAGCCAGCCAGCACCTGCAGCCCTGTCTCACCTGCCCTGCTCCTCCCCTCCTGTGGGGAAGGACAAACCTGGGATTAGCTGTTCCCAACACATTCCAGGTACTTACCTCCCAGGATTCCTGCTCTGAAGGCCTTTGCTGATGAAAGACACAAACCTGGAACAGACGTTTGGCTGACGAAAGACTCAGTGGAAGTTGCCAGCAGAGCAAGTTCCCTGTGTGTTTGCATCAGGCTCCCAGGTTGGGCTGAGGCACAGCCAGCACCCTGTGCCCAGCTATGCTGGGCATATGTCCCATGGACCTCCCATCCCAAAAAGGAAAGAGGGAGCAGCTGCTGCCATCTCATCCTTCTGGGTACACTGGCAGATGAGCTGGAGAGCACAGCCACATCTCATGGGAACCCTGAGAACAGATTGTTCTCCTCAAGTGCCCTGGGGACAGTGGGAGCAGGTATTTGTACCAGGGCTGTGTAGGATCTGTGACTGGAGGGTAAGGTCTGAGTAAGGGAGGATGTTGAAGCTGATGTGGGAGCTAATGTGGCTCTGAGGGTACTATGCTTCAGGCAGAGTCATAACCCTGCAGCACCAGCACTAGTTCACCTGTCCAGGTGGACACCTAGCCACACAGGCTGGCCAAGCACTTCTCCATGAACACAAGCAGAGGGTGAAATGCTCCCATTGCAGTGATGCAATCCTGGAATAACCCTTGAAGACACTCGACCAGACTCCACATTCCAAGATGACTCACAGTCTGGGGAATAAAATCGCTTTCATCCTGGAACATCCAGTGCCTACAGGGTACCTTTCCCAAGAAGCTGTGGTGGCAAGTATTCTCTGTCAACAAGCCCTGCAGGTATAAAACATCCCAGAGGAGCAGTGGAGCCCTCTGGGCCTTGGCCAAGCAGCCAGGGAGTGTTTGGGTGCAGGCTGGGCTCGTAATCCAGAGCAGCAGCAGAACACTTGTCCTCTCCCTGCCTTGTGGAGAGAATGGATCCTCAGGGCAGAGGTGACCTTCTACATATTTGTGTGAGCAGCGCAGCACTGGGGCTGGGGACTGGAAAGTGGTCTTGGCAGAGGGGATCCCAGTAGGTGTTTTACAGTCCCCATGTGGCTGCCTTGACCTCGGCTTAAAGGTGAGTTTTCTCCAACCCCAGGGGGAAGAGTTTCTTTGGTGAGACACCATCCCTCCCTTGGTAGAGGAGCTGGATTTTGATGATCCTTGTGGGTCCCTTCCAACTCAGGGTATTCTATGATTCCGCTCTTCTAGAGCTTCCCTGTCCTCAGTGACTTGCTCCTCTCACTCTCAGCTGAAGCTGATCCCAGAGTGGCTGAGTTGGAGGTGAGCTGTCCCCCAGCCCACTTGGACCAAGCTGCAGCTCCATGTCTTTCTTTCACTCATGGGTTGTTTTTGCTCAGCACAAATACATCTGGGCTGGCTCACAGGCTCTGTTTTCTTCCTTGGGCAGGGAGTTGTGCCAACAAAGCAAAGTTTCTTCCTTATCCCTCCCCTTTTTAATTGTTTCCGTACAGATCCAATTTCACCGTGTCCCAGAGCAGGCTTGGGTTCCCTGCTTACATAAAGTTGAAAACAAGGGGTGAGACACTGGCTTTGGCAGCAGAGCGTGTCCTCCCTGCATTGCTCTCGGAGCGCAGCACAGCTTCCAGGCTTGGGGCTTCCAGGTCCAAGACCTGTGATCCTTCCTCAGGGAATGAAAGAGTGGGGAACACTCCTGTTGATGCCCTCCTGGGAAGCCATGACTGGGCCCTGCACTGAGCCCTGGGCTGGCTGACCAGGCACCACACTGCTGGCAGTCTCCTGACACCCTTCCCATGGACTCTGGGTCGCTTGTCCCAGGACAGCCCCTGCTTGGGGATTCCTGGTGCCACCACTGCCCACATCCTCCCTGCAGTGGATTAGTGGGCTGAGGGCCAGCTAAGGATGGTATTGGGATGCACTTTCCAGTGGGGTTCTTGTGGTGTCACCAGTCCCCACTTCCATTCCTGGCTCTGCCCTATCACAGAGCTCAGATGGCCTTACCCTGCAATGGTCCCTGCAGCTCACCACATTCCAGAAAAGAAGCAACAAGCCTGTTTGGAAGAGAATTGAGGCTTTTTGTGTCTGGTTTCTCTTCCGTCTTGGCCTCCTCCTGGCATGTAGAGGGCCCTGCTGTGAGCCCAGAGGAGCAGTGTCACCTGGCTGGGGGGAACTGAGAGGCACACATGGCAGATCAAGGAGTAGGGGGTACAGCTGCCCCCAACTGAACATGCTGGGCTGATCTGGCAGTGGCAGAGTGCAAAGATGGTTCTTCTTGACCATGGCTATGCCCTGATGCTCATCCTCTGTTGGAGGGAGCCAGCAGAGACACGGTGGTGGTGAGGACAGGCCGGCTCTGTGCCAGGACATGCCAAGTGCCAGTTACAGGGTTCAGTGGTGCCTGGCAAGGCTACCTGCCAGCTCCTTGCCTGCCCAGCATGGCCATGGAGAGAACGTGACCTTCCCCAGGTCAGTCTGGCAGCATGCACTTGTGTTTGCTTGAGTTTAGGGCATCACTGTTGTCTTCACTCAAACTTGTCTCCAGAAAGATTGCTGCACCAGCCCTCTGCGCCCCGACTATGGATGTATGGCACAAGCGAGCCGCCATCTCATACTCATTGGTGGCCTCGTGCCCTGCTTGCCCAGCTCTGACATGACTGATTTGTGGGGGAGTGATTCCAGGTGGGCAGGACCCCAGAGAAACCCCACATGCCATCCCCCAGCTGCAGTGGGTCCCCGGCGTGCTCTGTGCCAGGGGTCGATGCTGTGGGGAGCCCAGCAGGTCTGAGTCTGCCGTGGGGTGGGAGGCGGGTGCTGCTGTCATGACTCAGTGGGTGCTGCCTCTCCTGCTCGCACGCAGCGCTCAGAGGCGCCAGGCTGGCTGTGGGTGCCAAGGCCCTTCCGATGTGCAGCTCCTGAGACCACAAGCCATGAGTCACACCGACGGGAGACGAGGGCTCTCAGGATGGCGCAGAGATTTGGTGATCCGGCAGAGCTGTGGAAAGCAGCAGGCTCCTGGGTGCCATCCAAACTCACAGCATTCCCACACATTGGGCCATCGCAGACCATGTCTGGGGTAGCCCTGGCATGACCCGGCTCCAGGGGAGCCCAGCACCGTGTCTCAGGCCATGCTTGGGGACCCGTGGTGGCTGCAGAGCTGGAGATGCTCGTGGTTCACAAAAGCCTTTCTGTCTGAGGAGGGCTAACACCGCGATTGTCCCTGTCCCAGATTCAACGCTGCTGCATACACTGCTTGTCTTTCGAGGGCAGTGAAGGGGCCTTTGTGTGCCAGCACAGTGGCTCTGTCCCCATGCAGGCACTGTCCCTCGCTCCTCGGATCACACTGCTTTGTTTGCACTGGGTTTGACCGGAGCATGAAGTATCTTCTCACGTGTGTCTATCCTCCTGCCAGAGTTGTCTAGGCTGGCACTGCCAGGCAGAGAGAGATGCTCACTGGCTATCAGCTTTGGCAGATCATCTGCCTGTGTCGCTTATGTGTCCTGTGTCCCTGCAGCGCCATGGGGCAGTACTTTTGCCCATGTCCCCGCAGTGGTGTGGTCAGGGCATGATGCCTGTGCTGCTCACAGGTGCAGACCTTGGGAGAGGTGATGCTCTGACAGCTCAGGCATCCTCTGAGGACAATGGAAGAGTAGGAAGGGCAGTGTCAGCTCTTGGGCTCTTGATCTTCCTGGGCCTGGGGGGGCTGGCAGGAGGACTGTGCCACCCAACCCAGGAAAGCTCCATCAGCCCAGAGCTGAGATGGGGCAGGGTCCATGGCTGGTGGTCATCTCAGACCCAAGCTGCCCAGACAACATCTGGAAACTTTCCTGAGGAGCCCAGAGAGTGCCATCCCTGGGTGTATTTGCAATCAGACCTTGTTTTTTCCCAAGGGAGGATTTGTGCTGAGTCAGGAGGTGCAGAACTACCCACCCCAGTAGCATCACAGGGCTTGGATTGTCCCCAGCCCCCTGTTGGGTGGGTGAAAAAGCCAGGAAATCTGAGCAGACGCAGAGATGACAGCAAGGGAGAGCTGGGGCACGAGGCATGACAGGAGGGCAGGACTGGGAGGAAGCCAAGGGACAGGTTTGTGCTAGCAGGAGAGGCTGTGAGCTAGAAAATCCCCTTTTGTTGCCCAGTTTGTTCTGGCTGGGCTCAAAGACAACGATCCGAAGGTTTCCCTGGAGCACCATCACTGGCTCCAGTACTTGGTGTCCACCTGGGTCTGAGCCCTGTGGGGCTGGGGCTGAATGGGACTACGGTGGGTACAAAGCTAGGTCTGGACACCCTGAGCCCACATACCTGTGCCGCCTGTAGCTGCATCCCAGGGATCAGACATCCCTGTGAGAGTGTGCATACGCACGTGTGTGCCCACATGCCCTGTGCACGTAGCTGGATCCCACAGGATCTGAATGCCAGCATGACAGTGGGTGTGGGTGTTTGTGCAAGCACGCTCCTGTGCACAGCTCAGCCCTGCGCAGCAATCGCTGCAAGGCTGTTCTCTCTTATGTCATCCTTGACTGTTTTTTCTCCTCAAAACCCAGCATTTAATCGTTTCACACCCCGGGAACATCACTGCTTTCTCCTGGCAGCCACTCTGGTGCCTTGTGTGGAGTGGGGGATGTGCAGAGCTGCAGGCACCTGGTCCCTGCATTGTCCCCTCACTGTATGCGTCCTGTTAGGGGATGATGTGACACGATGTGTGGGCTGGCGTGGAATGCCCATGTGATGGAGTTACAAGCCGAGAGCTGAGCTAGATGACACTATGCCACAGGCACCATGGTTTTCCTGTGGCCAGTGTTGAAGTCCCAGCCCCGAGCACTGCACCCCTTCCCGCTCTCAGCCGAGCACAGCAGGAGGAGGGAGCTGGAATGTCAGCCCTGCTTGGGACACTGCACCAAGGAGGATAAAAGAGTCTTTCCCAATATCAGCCACATGCTGCTGTTTCCTAGTGCCGTGTTCAGGGAAGAAAACTGCTGGCTGAGCAAGCACACACCGTGGCTCAGCTCACCCCATGCCCCCTGATCCTCCCACAGCCCCAGGCTGTAGCAACATCTCATGTGTCCTGGTGTCCTCAGCCACCAGGATGTGTCCAGCTGCATCTCCATGACTGGTGGAGCACAGAGAGGGACGCTGCTCATTTCCACAGCCCCTATCTGGGGGCATCCTTCCATCCTGCAACACCCATTTTCTCTCACCCCTCCTGTCCTTAAGGTTTTGCCTTATTTCAAAAGGCAAAAGCATCTACCTTCCCTGCACCTCCCCTCCCTCTCCAGATCCCAGCTGCTCTTCCTCTTGTTTTGAGCCAGCTACTATCCTGGAGTTAAAAATAACAAGGAATTTACAGCCCTCGACCTTGAACTTGGCCAAGAACAGCTCTTCCAGTTTGTGCTGTGTCAGCAGCACGCTCGATGGCTCATCCTGGGTTTTCCTCCATCTCCACAAGTCCTTTCCCTCAGGCACAGCATTGGGATGCTGGCCAGACTGGCACCAGCTGATAGGGATGCTGTGAACAGGTCACGTAAGAGGGATAGGACATGCCACACAGGCAAGGGAGCAGGGTGGGTTGTGATCCCGGGAGAGCAAGTCCCCAAGGTGTCATGGGATTTTTGGTTTTTGTCACATCTTTTCACCATCTCTCTAACGACATTTCCTTTGCAGACATTAGTAACGTGCATTTAGAAAAGTTCCCAGGTTTTCTCCACCATAATTGGGAATGCAGGAAACTCGCTGTTTCAGCGTCATTGTCTTAAAAAGGAAAACTTGAATTGTCACGTAACCCTGAGACTCCTACAGCCACAACCCACAAAATGGACCCCTTCCCACCCAGGTTTGCAGCTCCTTGCTATTTCAGGGACATGACGAGTGTCCATGTCCACAGCCCTTCACATGCCTCTTGCGTGGGGCAGATCCCATCTGACTCAGGCAGGACACTGTCACGAGGGGGGTGTGATGGAAACAGGGAGGTACCATGGCTCCACAGCACCAGTGGGATATGGATGCACCTGCCAATGTGGGTCATCTGAGTCTCCCACTCTGCTCTTTCTCCTCACAAAAGGGGTTGTGGCTAGTGGGCTGCGTGCCCAGCCCAGGAGGGGATGGAGAGGACTGACTCTGGACCTATCCACATCAACTTGGGCCTGAGTGGGCAGTGGTGCTGCTGCATGGATGGACCAGCCTTTGGAAACACCGGCCCCTCACCAAGGGTGAGACAGGGACTGAACAGGAATCTGAACAGGAATCCCCTGCTCTGCTCGTGGTGCTTTTGACAACAATGTCAGCTGTGACATTGAACTAGGTGGGTAAGTTCATCCTTCTGGATGGAATGGTCGAGTGTGACCCAGCCTTACCCTTCCTGTGACAACTCCAGTCCTGCCAAGGGGTGCTGCCAGGTCCCCCGGGATCCTGTCTGTGCTGTGGGACAGGACTGGTTGCTACCGTACAAGGAGGCCGAGGCTGTACCACCCTCTTCCTGTCCCAAATTAGTAAGCAGTGCACTTGATTGCTTCCTTGTGGGATGAGTTTGGAGACCATCCATCATCCGGTGGAAGAACACGCTGACATTACTGTGGGCTGATGGCAGAACTTCCCTGCTGTGACAGGGAAGCCTGAAGTCCCTTGGTACTCAGTGCAGGCTGGAGATGGGGACACAAAGCTGTTCTCTGCAGGTGCTGCATGCAGCCACCCTGCTGTTCACCATTCTGTTGCCAACATACTGGCTGTCAATGCTGGTATGAGCCATGTGCTGTCTAAGGCCACCGCTGTGGCCTCAGGTGCTGGTGGCTCCCCAGAAAGCTGGACCCATTCTCACCCAGTTTTAGCCATGAGTAGCCAGCATCCCAAGGGGTGGCTGCAAAATTGTCCCGGCATTTTCCAGTCATGGCTGCTTCCAGTACCTGCTATCCTCTTCCCTACTCACCCTAGAGAGCCTGAGAGAGGGTGGCTAAAGTTGTGTGACTGCTCTGGCTCTGGAACACCAAGGAGTCCAGGGATGCAGCACCAAGGCAGCTCCTGGCACTCTGCAAGGGTGGAGGGCTGCAGGGAGGGAGAAGGCAGTGCTGCTCTTGTTGCTCAGGGGATACTGCCCAGGTACTTTTTGTCTGTTTTGTTTCCCAGAGCATGGGCAGTGAGGCTCAGCTCACAGGAAGGGAGCCCATGGGGAGTGGGAATGATTCATCAGCCGAATTAAATAGATTTATGAGGTTATTTCTCAAACGTGTGTGTCATGCCATCCTGGCCTGGCTGCACCACAGCACTGCTGCCAGTAGAGCCTGCCAGACCTCAGCCCTTCCAGCAAAACAACTCTAGTGAGCAACAGAACTGGGATAAACACAGCAGCACTGGCTTGGTCTGTGCAGGAGGCCATGCATCCACACTTGCCGGTGCTGGGCTGTCACTGTCCACAGTCTCTGGGGAACCCTGGGCAGAGGAAGGTGGCAGGGACCCACCAGTGCTCAAGGAGTTTGAGCCACAGTTGGGAATTTCAAGCAGGAGAGTAATTTGCTGGGGAAAAGGTACAATTTCTCCTTGCTCCCTTGTCTTGCAACATCTGAGTTGCCCAAGCAGGTGCTGTGTGCCACTGCCCTGGAGGACAGATGTCCCGTAGGACATGTCATTGGGGACACAAATGGCCCAGGAAGGATGCACTGCTAGAGCTGTGGTGTCTGTGAGGGGCTGGAGAGTGACTGTGGGATTGTGCCAATCCCTGAGCCCCAGCAGGGAAAGTGGGAAGAACCCAGGAGGTTCAATGCCTGTTCTCAGGACAGGGTTAGGGGCAGGGGACCCACGGCTGGGATTGGGATTGGGTCATTCTGAGGAGTTTCCATGCCTGAGCAATGGCCACTGTTTCAGGATGGTCCAAAGGCAACCCTTAGAACAGCCAGGCAATATTTCCCAGGTTCCATTCTCCACCAGCACCACCTCTTAACCATGATGCTAAAACTCAGGTGTGCATCCAGGCTCTCCTCGCAGGTACTCAGACTTTCTCATTGCCAAGGAGCTCTCCCAGAAAACATCACCCCCCCACTTGATGGAACATTGGCTTCCTCCCTGCAGTGCCCACCACATCCCGGGACCACCAAGGCCAACCCTGTGGCACTTTCAAACCAGGCACAAGCCTGTTTGAGTAGAAAAAGGGTCCTGAGACCTTCTTGCCTGAGATTAATTTACTGAAAGAGGTTACAACCTTCCAAGAAATGTGTCTCTGGGAAGCTGCCCAGTGGGAAAGAGGACAGACTCAGAACATCACAGCAGTGAGGGAAGATTGAAAACAAGCTAGGAATAAAAAAAATGACTATATATATAAACACTCTGGACAGAAAAGCCAGCGCCTCTGCCTGTGTTCTTTGGTTGTTGTTGTTGTTTTTAAAGCTTTGATTTGGAAACTTGCTGCTATTTATAGCCCTCCTCTTTCCCCACAGTGGTTACAGCACTGATCCCTTCCAGATGCTGGTTTCTCGCAAGCCTCTGACGGGGGGGGCTGTGGGGAGTTGGGGATAATTTTGCAGCATTGCAAAATTTGGAATAAGAAGGGGTGAACAGCCTCAGTGCCTGCATGTGGGTTTGCAAAGCACATCTTGGGAGTGAACCCACATGTGGGTACTGAGGCTGCTCACCAAGAAGGGCAGCTGCTGGGAAGGGATTGCTCCTGGATCTGTTCCCCAAAAGGATAGAGGAATCCCCTGTCATACACTGATGCAACCCCAAGGAACCCCTACATCCCTGCAGGGCTTGGATGTGCCCTTGGCCACTCCCTGTGCAAGCAGTCCTGGTTGCTGGGATATCCCTGCCCTGTCATCATCTCTGCCCACTTCTGTCAACATTTCTCCCCACCTCAGAAGGTTGAATGAGTTGTAGGATTCCCATGGAAAATATGAGTCTGGGCTTCCCTGCCTGTCAGGGATGTTTGGTGGTGACTCAGTGGCTGGTAACCAGGGCAGCAACACACAAACAGGCAGCACAGAGCATGTGGGGGGTGAGGGCATCCCGGGTGGAGCAGGAGGGGTGCTGGGGGTTTGGGGGAGCTAGAATTTTCCCTGGCCTCTTGGCTGATGATAAGGAAGCTCAGTGTGTCTACACTGTGGTTCTGCTCTGTGATGGGGTAGGGGTCCAGACCCTGCTTGAGAATCCCCAAGGAGATGGTACCCTGTGGCTCAGGGGAGCAAGACGAAGGCTTTTGGGAACCTGATGCTGCCATGTCCCAGCACAGGCACAGTGGAGCTTCCCTGGGACAGTCCTGGCACACCCAGCTGAGATGCTGCAGCCCTGGGGAGAGCCAGGGGATCTGGAAGCAGCCATCCCTTTGGTTGGGTGCTCTCAGTGAGTAGCAATGGGCAGCAAAAGAGCAGCCAGGATTTTGGGTCCTTTCCTTGCCTTCTCTGCAAAACTGCCCCTGAAAAGCATCACAGCACAGCTCTGGTCTTGCCCTCCTCGGGATTTCCCCGTTTATGAGCAGATCAGCTTTAAAACACCTTCAGCAGGTTCTGGGTCTGTGCGCTGGGACGAGAGGACGGACTCCGAGGTGCCTGGCCAGGGAGGAGAGGAGATCCTCCAGGAATGCTCCCATGCATCTGGCTCTGAGGGAGATGTGGGGATGGCCCAGTCCAGAGACTGGCCCACTACTGGAGCTGGGGGCGGCTGGGAAGAGAGGTCCTCTGGTGGCACGGAGCTGGAGGGAGA
This sequence comes from Pitta sordida, assembly GCA_013390025.1. Taxonomy (NCBI): domain Eukaryota; kingdom Metazoa; phylum Chordata; class Aves; order Passeriformes; family Pittidae; genus Pitta; species Pitta sordida. The sequence continues at coordinate 112,251 of WEKX01022782.1, read as the reverse complement.
GTGAGAGCTGGAAATGGAGAGTTCTATGTAATCTGAGTTTAATAGAGAGGGATTAGCATTCCCTGGAGATGCCGTGAGCATGTCAGGATGGCTGATCCTCGGGAGGGACAGGGCAATTTGTACTGTCTACATCTCACCTCACCAAATCCCACTTCCCACAGTCCCACTCCCCCTGCTCGTGAACCCTGTACACCTCCAGCTCGGCATCTCCCCCGGACGCTTTTGCAGCAGAGCAGGATTGACATGAGGGCACTGGGAAGCATTTCACTTATGGAAAGGATGCTTCAGGGAAGTCGAGTCCTGGTGCTTCCTGGATGCCCCGGATGGAAAGGGGAGGAGGTGGAGGGCGCTTGGGCAGAGATGGTACTGGGGTGGGGGGACACGCCGAGGGTGGAGGTATTGCCTAACCCCGAACCGGAGTGGAGGGATGGGGACACCCCATCTCTGCGCCTGAACCTGCTGATCGTGACCCAAGCTCCACATCCTGTTGCCTGATGGGTGTTCTAAGAAAGCCAGAGGTGCCCAGGCGTGGTGAGAGGAGGAGGAGGGAGAGGGGAGAGCGGGGACCAGGCGGGGCCGGGGCCGGTGGCCAGCTCTGAGTCACGGCGGTGGCCACGCTCACAATCTCACCATCGTCCGGCCGGTTGATGACGTCATGTCACCCGATTTTGTGGGAGGAAGCAGCAAGCGCTGAGCTGTTGCCACAGCAACAGCTGTTTTTCAGAACGCTTGGGGAAATGATGATCCCATGGGATGTACGTTTTTGGGTTGGTCCCTCTGCTTGCTCACCCCTCCCTTGCACACACTCCTACGTCTTCCTCGGGGTAGTGGCTAGACTGAGTGGGCAGCGATATTTTAGAGGTTTTGAGCTATTTTGGGCAGGTGGAAGCACCAGGTTTGCGTTCCTGCTCTCAGAGCAACGGTTGGATTGGGGATGGGGATGGGGATGGCCAGAGCAGATCAGGGCAGAGGGAAGCTGTGGGATGTCCACAGAGAGCAGCCAAAGGAGACTCCTGGAGCTGTCATGGTCAGGAGGGCTGGGAAGATAATACGCCTGTGGCCATGCAGCATGGTGGGGAGGTGGGGAGATGCTGGTGAGGCTCCCCAAGTCCCCAGCAATACCACATGGTGCAAGGGCTGTGGGATCAGCTGCAGGAGAGCAACGACTCATTGCTCAGTCCTGGGGTTTCCTGCACTGTTTCCTGAGCTGCTATTCTAGGCAGACCAAGAAGTGGGCTGTTTTCCAGTAAAGCCCCATGGTGTGAGCTCCACCAGGCAGGCACACAAAGGGGATGGTTCCAGCCGCCAGCTGGGAGAGCCAGCGGTGGGATGGGAGCACAGCCATGACACTGGCAAGGGGCTGCATAACATCAACATTAAGGAAGGACAGAAGGAGCTGCTGGACTGATCCTGCCAGGAGTGGGCAAAACAGCCTGGAATGACCTGTTTTGTAGCAGCACACACAGGTCTGCCTCTGCCTTTCCATGTGAGCCTGGGCAAGGTCCTCCCTAGGGCTCCCTATGCCCAGTGGGGTCCAGCAACCTCCTGCTCCAAAAGCAGAAGTTGTCGCTCGCCAGCCCCAGCATGAAGACAGGGGCGGGTGGCAGGGGCAGCTGCACGTGAGGGCACACCAGGCACTGCCACGCTGCCGGCCTCACACTCCTACTGCTCCCGCTCAGCTTGGTAAACAAGTCCCGGGAACAGAGGTCTGAGTCATCCACTGGCTGAAAAACACCCAAACATGGTCAGGGCCGAGCAGCAGCTCCTCCGTGGGCCAGAGCTTGGCGGGCCAGGCACAGAAGGGGATGCGGTGGTGTCACAGTACCCCGGCACAGTGGGGTTGCAGCAGCCCTTCCTGGGACACATCCAGTCAGAGTCATCATCCCACAGCCATGACATGCCCAGATAGGCACAAACTGGGATGGCCCAATCCTGCCAGTGTTGCTGCCACATCAGCTCCTGTAATGGCAGCGGCACCTTCAGAATGCGCTCCCTGTCCAAGGAGGGATATGACGGACACAGGAATGTTGCCTCCATGGCAAACACCTGAACAAACCAAGTTTAAACTAAAAAAAAAAAAAAGGTCTATTCTTCATGACTACATTCAGCAACAGCACAACACTGCTGGGGGCAGAAGAGTTTTGGGTGTCCCAAGGCACCTTGACCTGGACACCCAGGTTAGAGGGTCAGAGCAACGTAGGAGTGGGATCCAGCTGGTTGTCTTCAGCTTCTAAAAATACAGAGCACAGCACATCTTGGCTTTCAGCCCAGAGGCCCTCCCCACCAGGCTCCCTTCATGCCAATGAAGTCTCATCTGTGGGATCTATTAGACCTGAAAATTGGGAGATTCCCAAAAGAAACAAAGTCAGGAGAAGCATAGTGCCTGTTTCCAGGTTTATGGTTCATTAAAAGTAATCAGTTCTGCCTGATGCAAAAATTAAGCTTGAAAGAGGAAGAAAATGTTCTGGTTTTGATGTGTCTGGGAGCTGATCCCTCCTAGAAGTGGTTTGGGCTGGAAAGTCCCTCCAGCTTCTCCCTCAGCCTGCCCAGGCACCAGTGCCTTGGTCAGTACACATGGGAACGTGTTCCCCACTTCCACATAGTCTCTAACCAAGACACCTGGATGGGATAAGAGGAGTTCAGGGTGCCTGGGTGCTTTCAAGGGCTGCCGACCCAGCTCTGGAAAATACCCTGGGGCAGCTTGCCCTGTGCTGCTCATGGAGGGTGGCAGAAGGTGTGAGAGCTGGTGAGCAGAGGCTGTGCAGAGTAGCTCAAAAAGCTCATGTGAGGAGAAGGAGCAGGCTTGAAGGCTGAGTCCTAGCAGGATAATCCACCAGTGACAGGACTGTCACAGAGAAGGGCTGCAGTGGGAGAGGCTGGAAGTGGGGGTACCAAGCCAGCCACCAGGTTGGTTTTCTCACCTCAATCTTCCCTATGAGCTTCCCATCTCCATCCATCCTGCTGCCCTAAGGAGGCTGGAAAGGAAAGGCATTTTTGGCCTGGTGCCCACCTGCCACTGCAACAGGAGCAGCAGGCAGAAAGCAGACGTGCTGGACATATAGAGCACTGTGCCTGGGTCCTGGCACCCGGCTTCTGGATGCCATAGGAATGAGCACACTGGAAGAGTGGCCTGTGGCTGGGGTGAAGGTCAGATGGCTAGGGACCTCCAAGGCCTGTCTGGGCCATGAAGCTATCCTGTCACCTTCCTACCCCAAGCTGCTGGCCTCTCTTGACCATAGAGGCTGAGCTGAAGTGTCTCCAGGATGGGGGCAGGGGGCAGGGGTTGGTTTTCCCAGCCCTAGGCAGAAGTGGGTAACCCCAAGCCATGGAGCAGGGATGCAGACCAGGGGTGAGCACACTGGCTGCCAGATCCAGGCCCCAGTTAGGGATCCACCTGCTACAAGGGCATTTTCTCTTCTTGCCTGAACCCCCACAGCCCTGGACGGTCTATCCTAGCCCCAAGCCAGTGCCTGGATTAATTACTGTTGTGGCTTTCCCATGCCACAGCAGTGCTGTTCACAGCAGCCTCTGGCTGCCTAATCACACCCAGCATGTGTGCAGAGTCACCCTTGCCCCTTCCCTTCCCCCTGCCAGCTCTGTTGCAAGTGCCCATGGGTCACCCACCAGCAGAGCTTTTATAGGGGGCAGACAGAGTGGAGTGGAGCCAGGTCAGAGCTGTTAAAATGACACGTTTTGTCTCTGTTTCCCCAGTACAGGAATGCTGAGAGGTCACAGCCTCAGTGGTTCGGGTACTGGTGGGGTGCCCACCCAATCCTGGCACATGGCTTCTGTGTGTGCTCACATGTCCCCGTACGTGTGCTCCTTCCTGTGGGCATAACACTGCAGCCACACAGCAGCCAGAGAGCTTCAGACAAACCTGCCGCTGCCACAAGCCCCTTACCGTAATCCAGGCCTGGGTTGGAGCAGGGATTTGCTCCTGGGCTAAGGACCTTCCTTCCCTCTGCTCAGTGACATGGTGGCATTTGGCAGAAGAGGTGTGAGCCTCGTCACAGCTGCACTGGAAAAGAAATGCTGCAGGGTGTTCCTGGGGAGGCGGGGGGCTCAGTCCTGGGAGGGACAGCAGCAGCCCTGCTTTCCCACAGCTTCTTGTAGGAAGCAGGCAGCTGGGAGGGAGCAAAGCAGGAGGGATGGGTGCCCTTGCTGGGTGCAGGCTGCTGGTATTCGGTGTCCATCTGCTTTTCTAAGTGTGAAATTAGAGAAGAGTGAACCGCTGCAGCTAGCTGGGGAATGTTTCCCTTTGCCCACGGCAGCTGGTAAGCTTTTGGGCAATATTGGCTCCCAGGCACTGCTCCGCTACCTCAGGAGGTTTGGCAACCCTTTGTCACTACCTAGTAGAGCTGGGAGCCCCAGCCATGCAGCCCAAGCCCTCTGGGACCCGGAGTTTGAGGACAGACAGGTGACATGGAAGGAAAGAGGTGTGCAGCATCCCTGCTCTGCCTTCCCAAAGCAGCAGAACCCAGGTACTGCCAGCTGGGCTGGGCTCCAGCCTTCTAGTCTCAGATCTCCATCAGTGCCTGGCACCAGACTGCTGCCTCAGGGTAATCCCTGGCCCTCCACAGCCCACAGCCCAGACCTACTTGCTACTCCAGCCCTTAATTCCCTAATAATCCCTCTATTAACTGCAGCATTCTCCGTACCACGAGTAGGGCCAGGAAGCCACACGGGCCCTTTCATGAGCAGTGCATCCTCCCTGGCAGAGGCAGAGCTCTGGATGGTGACACCTGCCCTGGCTGTACCCCAGGTGACATCCTGCCAGGCCCTGGGGACAGGGTGAGCTCCTGGAAGTGAGTGACATTGGAAAGAGGCACAGCCCCGGGATCAGCAGGGTGCTTTGGAGCTGTCAACTCATCTCTAGCCCCATCTGTCCTGTTCAGTCTGAACACCTGCAGACAACAGAGCAGAGTCCCAGGCTGTGGGTCCCTGGAGAGAGGGACAAACTGCTGTGAGCCCCCTCAGAGAGGGACAAAGTGCAGGACAGATGCTGGCTCAGGCACTTCCTGCCCTGAGGCGGCACTTTCCCAGTGCAATGACAATGATGATGATGCCACCAGCAGTGATGCAACGGCAGCCAGCAGTAGCTGTTGTTATTATTGTAATTACAATAATAACAACAATACCAATAATTACCCCATCTGTGGAGCCTGCAGCCACTGCTGCTCAGTGCTCTGCCATTCAGGCACTTTGCCTGAGTCCCGGCCCTGCTGCCCTCACATTCCCTGACCCCCTTGGCTGCAGAAGGGCCAGAGCCCCAGACAGTGTTAACACTAAGGATTTCCACCCCACATCTGCTGCAGGACCAAAATTCCCAAAGTGCTATCAGAGCAGCTGATCTGCTCACATTCTGCTTTCCACAGCAGCAGTCTCACATGCACCTCTGGAAAATTCAGCCCCCCATGAGGGGGGGCCCTGGGAGAACCATGATGCTCTGATCCCACTGAGCATGGACTCAGGCGTGTGCCTGGAGGTACCTGCATGCATGTGCTGGTGCCATTAGTGCAGAGCTGAGTGTGTGATCCTGTCTGAGTGTCGCACAGTGCTGGGGACACCAGGGCCAGGAGCACCACCACCACTGCACAGGCTCTGTCAGCTAGCTGGCTCCAGGCCATGTCTCACCTCCCCCTGGCATTACCTCCACACCACTGGCCAGCACAAGGCCCCAGCTGTGTGTCCAAACACTGTCCCATCTGGCCTGGGACACCTTTGGTTCTGTCTCCCTGGAATCACACCCCAGGAATTTGCTGCATCCTCCTGTTAGTCAGCGCAGGTCCCTGTGATCGGGTTGTCTGTCCATCTGTTCTGGGCTTGTGGAAGTGCAGCTCCACAAGGTGACTGGCTCAGCCTACCCACCGCTGTCCTCGTTCCCTGCCACCAGCCCAGGCTGTGCTGGCAAGCCTCACTCTGGCCTCCGCTGCATTCCCACACAGATGCTCCCATCTGTACTCCACCCCAGTCACTCCGAGTATCTGTTACATGCTGAGGCTGAGCTTTGGCTGGGGCTTGGGGATGCTTGGAGTGGGAAGGCACATCCCCAAGCCCTAGCCTCACGGTGGCCCTGGCTCTGCCTGCCCGTCTTCCCTGCCACTCCCTGGCCAAATCCCCTCTTTATGCCTGGCCAGGGCGGTGGGGAGCTGAGGCAAGAAGGGCTTTGATGTGTTTCTCTGCTCGGCGCCACGGCTCCTGGGCACAGCAGGCTGGCACCAGTGGGGCCCGGGCTAGGCGGCAGCTTCAGAGATGCCTCCGGCTCACATCCCAGCATGGAGCTGCCTTGATTGGCCTGGCGAGGCTGGGACAGTCCCTGGTACTCAGCTCCTGCTGGGATATGTTCCCAATAAGACTCATGGAGAACGGCAGGGCCAGTGGAGGCACTGCCCCAGGGAATCAAGCCACGTGTTACACAAGAGAGCAGGTGCTGCCTCAGGGATGGGGAGGGCGCCGGGGGGACAGGGAGACCCTGGGGGTGGCCCAAGGGGCCACACAACTACAAAGCCTCCAGCTCCTGCATCACTGGAGCCGTCCAAGAAATTGGTTTAATTAGGAGCCTCGATGGGAGGAAGCCGGTCCTGGTTGGAAGCTGTGGCAGCCAACATGCAGCCGTGGTGCCCATGGTACCTCCCTGCTGCCAAGCACAGGGCAAGGCCTGCTGCCACAGCCACGTGAGCACAGTCCAGGGTGCAGGGGCTGTCTGGCACTTCCAAGATGTTGCAGCTGGGATGGAGACCCAGAATGAGTTCTTCTGCCCAGGATGAGCTCTCTGCAGCTGTCCCTAGGCTAATGGAGCCCCTGAACCCCACGATGGGACGGCACTGCATATTGGACCTTCCTGGGAAAGAGAGAGGGCCCTGCATGCCTTGTGCTCACACCTGCTCACCCTGCACAGGAGCTGCACGGGTCTTAGCCCTTGGATCAACCCAAACTGAGGGGGATGTGATTGAATGGGGAGCTGAAAAGGGCCTCCTGATGTGTGGACATCACTATCAGAGGAGATGCCCCAGCCCCTGTGCCCTGCGTTCAAGCATTCCCAGCCTGGAGGTCACCTCTCCAAGGGAGGCCAGACAGCCTGGACTCTGCCTTTGCCCCCACCCTCCCTGAATTGCGAACATTCCACAGTCCAAAGGTTCCCTCCTGGCCAATAAGTAACAGGGTGCTGACAAGGCCACAGCCACCAGCCCCATGCCTGGCAGCAGCACCCCTCCCCTGCCCTCCTGCTGTGGGAGCATCTCCCCATGGCACCAGCACAGCCCCAGTGCCCCTGCCACAGCATCACCTTTGTCACCCACGGTCAGCCCACACTGTGGGGAGCTGCAGAGGGGGTCAGGGCAGCTGAGGGTCTCCAGCATCCACAGACCATCGTGTCTGCGTCACCTGGGCTCGAGAACCCTTGGGGGTATTCCCAAGAGCACAGGGCTGTTTGGGAGCAGCAGCAGCCCTGCCGTGGGTGACAATTCTACTGGAGTTTCCTGCTTAAAAACAGGGCCATGATGATGTTCCATGCTCCAGAGCACTGGGATGATGCTGATGAGTCAGGAGCCCCATTTCACACTCTTGGGACCTCTGGGTCAGGACGTTTAGCTAAGTTTGGCTCAGAGATGGCCAAGGACCATCGTTAACCTTGCCAGTGTGTCTTCTGCTGTAGGCATGCAAGAATTACTGAATTGACTGAGTGGAGAGTGCAGAAAGGTTCAGGATGAAGCTTCTCCAGGGGCGGAAGGGAACGGCTGGAAGTGCAGTACTGCTTTGCACTATGCGAGTACAAACAGAGCACACACTTCCTGTAGGAGAGGTGGCTTCTTGCAACCCAACCTCTTGTTATCTTCTCTGAGCCCTGGGTGCCCCTGATAGCTGATCCAGGGCACCCCTTCTCAAAAATGCCAGGGAGTCTCCACAGCAAAAAGCAAAGACCAAAACACCACAGCAGGGACTCCAGTTTGTGACCTCAGAGACACAGAGACATTGTGCCTTGAAGCCGACCCTTAACCCTGCTGAGGTTACAGCCACTGGCTGCAGCAGGCCAGGCCCAGGCTGCGCAGGACAGAGGAGAGCTCAGACACAACAAACATGCCAGGGTGATCCCTCACCGAGGCCCTGATCTCTTCCAGTGCAGTGACCCCTCCGGTGACAAAGGACAGTATCTCCACTGGGAGCAGAGGGGCCATCACAGCTGACCCACCATGGCAAACGAGATCTTGACTTTACAGGGGCAAGAAAGGGGTTGGACCACTCTGGGATCCTTGTCTGTCCTGCTGCAGCAGGCCATCCTTGGGTAGTGAGGTAGCGGGGTAGCCCCCCACACCACGACTGTGTCAGCGAAAAGCTGTGGAGGAGCCATGGGGAGCTGGCACCCTGCCCTAGCTAGCACGGCTGGTGTTTGTTTGGGGATGTTTTCTCTTCTCTCTTACTGTCCTGGTGGCTCTTGGGCAACTTCTGTCCTAGGTAATCATTGACAGGGCTGGAAGGCTGACAGGAGAGACCTCAAATGCCAGCCAGGGAGATCGGATGACTAAGCTCAGGGGAAAACATCCATGGCAGTGTCTGGAGAGGGTCTAAGTCTGGCACAGGGCTGCCCCCAATGTCACCCACACCAGGGTCACCAGCTGCCTTTCCCTGCCCCAGTACAACCTGCAGGCAGCCCTGGGCTCGAGTGGCAGCGGGACATGGAGGGACAGAATGAAGAGATCAGCCTTGCCCAGGCTGCAGGTCAACTCTTGTCCCCCCCGTTCTGCTGCTGGGGCCAGGCAGTGTGGACAGCTTCCTCTGCAGACAGGGCATCAGCTAGGTGGCTGGGGATTTAGACAGTCTGTGGGCAGCCTCCAAGGGATTGGGGATAAGCCAAGTCACTTGTCCTCAGGAGCCTCTGTGCCCCTTCTGCAATGGAGACAACCCCTCCATGATTTGTGCCCTCTTGTAAACCCCAGCAAAGTCCTCCCAGGGCCTGGCGCCCGGATTTCCCACACTGATTTTCCCGGGGATTATGCTGCTTCTAATGATCAATTAAAGCAAATTGGCCAGGTCCCCCAGGCCCCTAAATCCCGGCTAATCCCTGGCACCTTCTGTAACTCCAAGTGCTCATTCATTAAGTGGCAGTCCCACGGGGAAGTGTTTGTTCCAAGCATGGCTCTTCCTACATGAAACCTTCTGGGTCTGAGTTGTTTGCCTAGGTTCAAGAACTTGCTGTTTCTAATTGAGTTGTTTGTCCTGGTGCTGTTTGCTCTGAACCAATCTCCCTTTCTTGTCTGGAATGAGGAAGTTTACTTTCTCGGGAACATTTTACGGCTTAGCTGCCTCCTTATCGCCTCTAATAGATCCCATTAACCATGCAGAGCTGTCTCACTGGCTCTGGCATGGACAGGAAGGAGGCACCTCAGGTTGTTTATGTGTCTTTTGCACTCTTGTCACCCTCCTGCATGACCCAGCTCATTTCCACCTTCCTCAGCAACTTTTGTCTGTGACACTGTTGTTTGACAGCATTTCCCACTTGTCCCTAACACAACCCTCACACAGCTCTCTCCTCTCCTGCTCCTCTACTCTCAGTTCCTTGTGGCTGTTTGGCCTTTTTTCTACAGCAGGCCCCATGGCTGTCCCAGCACTGGGGAATGTCTATCCAGAGGAGTACACACGAATCCACCTCACCATGGGACAAAGCTGTGGCTCCTCATGTGCCGATCCACGGCAGACTGTGGGCAGACAGCTCCTCACTGGGCTCTCCTTTCTTCACCTGGATGTGGATGAAAGTGCAGCCAGTGCTTCTGGCTTCAAGCAGCATGATACCCCTGTGCCAGAGGCAGGGACCTTCAGAGACAGCTGGACCCAGCCAGGCCAAAGAGTCACAGAACTCCGGAATGGTTTGTGTTGGAAGAGATCTCTAATTGTCATCTATTCCATTCTCCTGCCATGGGCAGAGACACCTTCCACTAGACCAGGTCGCTCCAAGCCCCATCCAGCTTGGCCTTGAACACTTCCAGGGATGGGGCAGTCACACTTTGTCTGGCCAACCTGTGCCAGGGCCTCCCCACCCTCATTGTAAAAAAACTCCTTCCCTGTATCTAATCTAACCTGATTCTGTGTAAGTTTAAACCCCACCCTCCTTGTCCTATCACAACAAGCCCTGCTGACAGGTTTGTCCCCTCACAGGACTTGCTGGGGACATGGCTACACCCCACATGCCTCAAACCATGTAGGTGTTCAGAGCATTGTTTCTTTTTTTCCCAGTGCGAAAACTCAGCATACAGCCCAGAAGGATGAAGGACGGGCACCCGAGGGTAGAGAGGATGAGCCGGCTGCTCCCCCCTGAGCAGGGGGAGGTGCTGTTCCAAGGGCAGGTGGTGATGGTGGGGTCTCGGCAGGAGCGCGGTGCACCCTGCGCCGGCACACTGGGGCGGCTGTGGTCTCGCTGCCAGGCGACTGCCTGATGTTTATTTCACTTCCTGATACCAACAAAAGCCTGTGGCCAGATGTCAGGGCTGGGTGGTGGGGACACAAACCACCAAGGAACACAGTGTACCCATCCCAACAGCACTACCCCTGGCCCCTACCCTGACACCGAGCCCCTGGCACATGTGGTCCCTGCCTTCCACAGCTGGGTGGCCTTGCTTTGGCAGGTCCCCATCCCACTGGGGCTGGGGGGTGACTGGGGTGGTACTGCCCCTGGGTGAGGGGAACAGACCCCTGACCTGTTAGTCCTGAGGAGGCTGGCACTGCTAGGTCCTGTCTCAGCCCTGAGCGGAGGGTTCAGGCCTGGGCTGGTTCCCCACAGTTATATAACAGTGGCACAGAACATTCCAGAACTGTAGCCACTCCACAAGAACTGTCTGTGCCGTTTTGGGAGGTGCTGTCTGTACCCCACAGGTGCCAGTGCCTGTAGGCTGACAGCACTGGCAAAGGGCACAGCTGCAGTGTGCCCATGGCAGGCATTCTTGCCAGAAGCTCCTGGCACACCTATGCACTGGGAGCTTCCCTCTCCCTGCACGAGCGTCTGGCTTGGGCCTGCCTGCTATGGAGGCCTGCAACCCCATCCCCTGCTAGGACTGCTTGGAGGCATTCTGGGGGTCTCAGCCTGGACCTAGAGAAACCCTCTTTCCAAGCAGACATGAACATTGCAGAGAAGAAGCTGAGGCAAAGCAGAAGGATGGATGAGCTGTGGAGAAGGAGACTGGCTAAACAAGGACCCTCAGCCCTGCAGCTCCAAATGGGAGGCACCATCTCTGCACACCCCAGCCATCTTGCTGCAGGGGTTCCTAGGGGCTGGGTCCTGCAAGCCTGGCTTGTTGCCAGCACATCCTCATGCCACATCTCTCGCTCTCCAGCAATACTCAGAATGAGTGGTCCCCGTGCCCATGCAATGGTCGTGCAGGTGGCTGCCTGTTGCAGGCTCCAGCTGGTTCTTGCTCCCGCCACATACGGACTCCCATGGCACTGAGCTGCGGCTTGCTCAGGGCTGGCACCACTGCTTGTGCTGCTCTCCAGTGGAAGCCTCCATTCTGCAGCATGGCTTCCCCCTCCAAGAGGGTCCCCCAGCTGTGAGTGGCCCCAGGCAGCTGCGTTAGGCTGACCCCAGCCCAGCCAGAGGCCTGCGTTGATCTAGGCTCATGGGGGTGCTGGGCTCTGAGGACTGCGTGGAAAATCCCAGGCACACATCTGTCCTTGAGGCTCCCTCAGGGCTGGGTTGGGCTGGGACACAGCGTTCGGTTTGAGGAGCAGGGAGGGATGTTGCATAAGACCCTTCTGCTTGGCTGGAGTGGAATATCCCCAGGAGAACCCAGCGAAGGAGTGGGAACATGCAGGGCTGGGGGTGTCTTTCCCATACTCTGATGCTCGGGTGAACCCTCAAACTCTGCTGCCCTCCCCATGTTGCCCCAAAACTCTTCTCAGGTTGCTACACACCTGCCTTGCTGCCCTGAGGATACGGTGATCCCCTGCTCCGCAAAAACACGCTCCCAAAGCCCTTTCCTTCGTGGCACCCCAGAGCTGAGCCAGTCGGGGGTGGAGGGCCGGGGTGTGGGACACTGCAGGCCAAGGGGCGAATGGGGCATGTGGGCAGCCCCTTGCCCAGCCAGGCAGCCGTGCTCTGTGCAGCAGTTTCTCATTTTTTCACAAATCCACCGTTTCTCCAGTCCTTCCAGTGCGTTAACCCCCAGGGCACCGCGCAGCAGAGAGTGGGAGAGGGCCAGGATGATCCCCCTCCCATTAACCCCTGGGGCGCCGTGGGGAAGGGGGGGAGAGGCTCTGCAGGGGCTGCCCTGTGCCATTGGCTGGCACCGTGTCACACCACCCTGCGAGGACGAGCAAGGCTCTGCCCACCCGTGGGAGGAAGGCTGAGATGAAGCAAGTGGTTTTGGGCGGGTGGTTGCAGTGAGAGGGGTTTGCCAGGATGCCACTGCCTGTCCCCCACAACAGGGGCACCCCAAGGCTGTGGGGAGGGGACAGAGGATGGGGAGAGGTGGCAAACAGTACTCCAAACAACATCACTGCTCCCCTTGAATGCAGCTGGGTTGTAGGATACAGCAAGGACAAATGGGGCACGGAGCCCATTGCTGCCACCCAAACATTCCTCAGCCGAGAGGGGCACAAGGGCTTATGGTCCATCTCCCAGCACCTCTAACACCCTGCAGTGACCTGGCCAGTGCAAACACAGCTGGATCCAGCTGCTCTGTGGAACAGCCCTCCCTGGAGCAGCTGCGTCCCCTGAGAGACTGACGGCAGTGGGGGTGAGATGTATGTGTATGCCCTGCAGTCTCCTGCAGTGACTGTGTGCGTGAAGGATACGTGTGCATGTGCTGTGGGGGCCTGAACCTGTTTACACACACAGGGAAAGCAATCACACACATACTCACACACATATATGTGCCCTCACACTAGGAGTGCTTGCAGAGCCTGCAGTGGGGTCCCAGGACAGGGATAGGTAAGAGAAGGAAGAGACAACCGCCCAATAAGAGTTTCAAGACCTTTGGCCTGTGTTTTGCTGTTTACCCAGCGTTTCCGGGGTGCCAACCGTCCCTAGCTCTGACATGACTCATGTGGGGCCGGGACTGAGTTGCCCTCACCACAGCAGAGACCTGAAGCCGTGCAGAGCCATGCTGCTACTGTGCAGGGTATGGCAACCCACCGCTCCCTGGGCCTGGGCATTGCTTGACACCAGGTGTAAAACCTTGACACCTGGCTCCAAACATCCTGCCAGTCTCCAGCTCTGCGCACACACCTGCAGCCTTTAATCTGTCATAGGCATCAGCACCCCCAGAGATGGAGGATTTAGGGGTTTTTTTGCCCTCTCCCACATACCCCAGGGGGTTGAATCAAAGGCTGGCTGTGCTCTAGGACAAGGTTGGGGCAACCTCAGCCCCTATCCAGCATAGTTCAGTCCAGATGACTCTTCCTCTGACCCTCCCATCATGTTTTGGGATGGTCCAAAATGAAACAAAATCAAAAATATTATGTCTGTGAGAAGTGAGAATAAGAATGAACACCAGAGGACAAACAGAGCTGTGGGTACATACAGCTCCACCCAGCCTCAAACGAGCCTCTTTCCTGCTTGCCCCCGGAGTCCATCTCACAGCCCCCCTGGTCACAGGTGTGACACGGGACAGTGATCTGCAGGTTCACAGAACCTGCTGCATACCCAGCACCCGGGAGGGGGATGCCTGCCCACATCTCCAAAACCCCATCTTGGCTCAGTCAGGACTGTCTAGAAGAGAATGCCACCCAACCCCGCACTAAAGGCGGGGAGCTGCCAGGTTTTCCCAGCTGGGGAATAGCAGCAGCCCAGTATCCTCACCAGTCCCACCCCAGCAAGCCCCAGCCTCCACCTCTGCAACACCACTGAGCCCTCCCCTCTTTCCAGTCACGGACACAGACTGGGGTGCATTTATATATAAAAAGTAAAGTTTATTGCCATTTCTATCTAGATTTACACAACAGTGTCACCGCTTCTGACATCAAAAGCAATGTCCCATCTCTTCCCACAGAGCAGGCCAGGGACGGGGGCAGTCCAGGAGCATGGCTGGCTCCCCCCAGTCCAGCAGGCTGGAGCACAGCCCTGCTTGTAGCTCTGCCCAGTGGTCAGTCCAGATCTTCCAAGTGCTGCCACATGGCTCCATCATGTAGGATACCAGAGAGGAGTGAATCTGTCCCCTCCTTGGAGCCACTCACAGCAAATGGCTGCCCAGTGACAGCCGCTCACCATTCCAGTCTGGCCTCGAATCCCCCAGCTGTTCAAATGGGCATGGCTGGCCCACAACGGGCACCCCACAGCCTCTGAGGCACCGCTCATACGCACATTTAGACACAGATACAGCTACAGAAGATGCCCAAACTAACAAAACAAGCTTTTTTTCCTTGTAATCCCCACACTGTTGTGCGTTCAGCCATGCACTATGCTGCAGCTGCCACCTCCGGTGCTGCTCAGTCTGGGTCGGGTTCCAGAAGGCTCCTGGGTGGCTCACGGGACAAATGTGCTTCGCTCACTAAACATCGGTCTCCCTCCAATGTAAGGCTTTGCCAAAAAGAGACACCCCCCAGCAGAGTGCAGCCACGGCCTGAAGCTTGGTGTGCACTCCTTCCAACCGCACGTTCCCATCACGGTGCCAAAGGCCGCCTGGCACTGCCAGGGTGCCATGGGTGCCTAGGCTTCAGCAGAGCCCAGGACAGGCAGCCATAGATCTTCTCCTGGCACCCGGCGGGTGGTTGGATGAGGAGGGGGGGTCAGCTGCCCATGCCTCCCTTGCAGAAGAGCATCCTCGTGCAGGAGACGGCCACTGGCTCTGCAGGCTGGCCAGGGCTGCCCGGGGGGCACGGCTCAGCGCCAGGGTCTGGCAGTCCTTCGTGTGAGATGAAGGCGAAAACGATTTTGCAGGAGATTAAGTAGAAAGAGTTCTGTGGCTCTGCCCACCCCAAGGACAGAGCCACCTTACACCGCAGAGCCCCCAGAGTGCTGGGCCGGGGCAGCCACCCCGGGGGTCTGCTCCTCAGGGCATAGCACCTCCGCTGGGAGCCGGGACTGGAACTTCTCCAGCTGCTCGGGGCTGGCCAGGGTCTTCAGGAGGCTGTTCTCACGCTCCAGCTGGGAGTTCTTCTCCAACAGTTCCTTGATTTGCTCTTTCAGGACCTCCACCTCCTCCCGCACAGCATACATCAGATGATTTTTCACAAGATCCTGCAAAAGGCCATGGAAGAGACCGTCACTGGAGAGCTGTGCCTTGCGGGTTGCTCCCTCCCTTCCCCAACTGCTGGGAAAAGTGCCAAATGCTCCAGAAGCTTCCCAAGAGCTATTCCTCCCCACCCTACCCTTGGAACCCTGGCCAGGACTTGGTGCTCACCCAGCATACCTCCCTCAGCTCCCATCTCTCTGGTCTCACTGCACCCACAGGCACCCTCCAGCACCCTCCTCGGCCCCAGGGTCTGGGAGGGCTGCAGTTCCCGATCACCCAGGGAACCTGGCTCGGTCACCCTCACACCCCGAGGGTCCCCTTTCCATGTCCACCCTCGGTTCTTGCGCACTGCGGCGCGGCTGGAGCCAATGAGCTCGGCGGCGGCCGCAGACAAAGAGCGGCTCTGCCCGGCCGCGGGCTGGGAGCGGAGACTCCCAGGGGCAGGGGAACCCTCCGCCTCGGGCGGAGCACCCACCCGGGAGCGGGGAACCCCCCTTACTCTGGGCACAGCACCCACGAGATAATGGGGAAAGGTGCTGGGGGAGCAGCCCTGTAGCTCACCATCGCTTGCTCGATCTTGTTGTCGATGGCCACCACGCTGGCTCCGGAGGCGCTGGAAGAGAGCAGAGAGGCCGGGGGTCAGCACCGAGTACCTCCCTTCCACGGGGATCCGCGCACCGGGACAACACCCTCCCCCAGTGCAGCGCTGGGCTGCCCCTCCCAGGGAAATCCATGAATCCAGGCACCGGCCGTGTGTGCCCTTCACTCCCGGAGCACCAATTCCGCTCGACCTCATCAGTCAGGGTAGGCAGCGGGCACCCTCGGGGGTCCAGGACTCCCCCTCCCCCCGAGTCTCTGCGGAGCATGGCGCGGGCACCCCTACCTGTTGTCGAGCTTCACGGAGACCACATCCCCCCCGAGCAGGGAGGAGAAGAAGGAGATGGAGAAGTTGTGGAGCTGATAGACAGCCACCTCCATGGGGGACTGGTACATGCCGGTGCTCATGGCTGCGGGCGCAGGGACACACACGCACAGACGGCGCAGAACGCACTGCAGGAGCCCCCCCGCCTGCCCCCGCTTATATGGACACCGCCCGCCCTGCCGGGAGGGGCCAGCACGGCCGGGACCGCCCGCCACCCCGCAGCGCCACGACGGGGGCTGCCCCGGTACTGCTGCCCGGTGCGGCACACTGACCCCCGGTACGGCACACTGACCCCCGGCACTGCTCCCCGGTATGGCACACTGACCCCCGGTACTGCTCCCCGGTACGGCACACTGACCCCCGGTACTGCACCCCTGCACCCCACTGCCACCCCTTCGCCACTGCCAGATGCTCCCCAGCGCAGCACGGACCCCTCCCAGAGCAGGACCCCTGGCCCCCAGCACTGTGTCTCCCCCAGTCTGCACCCTTCCACAGAGTGTTGCAACCAGAGTCCTGTACCCCAAGAA
>WEKX01022782.1:33805-95628 GCA_013390025.1 Pitta sordida | reverse complement strand
CCCCAAAACCCCCCCCCCCCCCCCAGGCCACACGCCTCAGCACCCCGGTCCTGGGCTCTCCCCATGAGCCCAGGATGGGGGTTCAGTGGGGGGACTGGGAGAAGGGGTGAAGCCGCTCTGCGTTTGGGGGTGCAGCCTGCAGGTCCTGCACAGTGGGGCCCCGCGGCTGCAAAGGAGAGGCAGGAGGGAAAGGGGAGTGTGCAAAACAGAAACGGGGGTTCAAAACAGAAACAGGAGTGTAAAACACAAACGGGGATACAAAAACAAAACACAAAAAAGGACAATCCCCCCCCCGTCCCCTCCCAACCCCTGCAAACCTGGGGTCCATAACAGAAACCGGGGTGCAAAACCAACAGAAACGGGAGTGACAAATATCAGAAACAAGAGCGGAAAAACAACCCGGGCGTGCAAAACAACGCCGGGAGGGGAAACCAAAACTTGCGTGCAGAGCAAACCCGGAGTGCAGAACCAACCCAGGGTACAGAACGTACCCGAGGTACAGAACAACAACTGTGGGGTGCAGACCATATCTGGGGTGCAGAACAGCTCCTGGTTACAGAATAAACCCGAGATAAAGAATGAATTTGCAGAACAAACTTGGGGTGCAGAACAAACCCAGAATACTGAACAGCACCCACTCCCGTGTTGCAGAACAGCCCTGGGGTACAGAAGGAATTTAGGGCACAGAAGAGATACAGGGTACAGAACCCCAACACCACCATGGTTCAGAACATTGACCCCAGGGTGCAGAACACCCCTCGGGTACCGAACAAACCCGCGGTACGGAACAAACCCGGGGTGCTAAACGAACTCGGGTACAGAATGAACTCGGGTACAGAAAAACAACCCCAGGCTGACGAACAAAACAACCCCGGGGTACAGAACCCCCCCGGCAGCCGAACATGTCCCCGCCCGGGGCGGCCCCGCCCGCCCTTGCATAACCCCGCACCGGCAGCACCGGCCGGGGGGGCCCCCCCGCGGGCACGGCCGGCACTGCAGGGGCTGGGGGGGACGATGGGGGTGGTTTTGGGGGGCACGGCCAGGGCCGGGTGTGCGCCGCTCGTGTGGAGTGGCACCTCTGTGTGTGCACACGCGTGTGCAAGCCCCCCGGTCAGGCCGGGACCTCCACAGCGCCTGCAGAGCAACTTGCATATAGAGCGAGTGGGTCTCCTCCGTGGGGTGCAGGCAGAGCCCCTAAAACGCCCCCAGCATCCCGGGGGCTGGACTGGCACTGCCCACCAGGGTGCTGCCCTCTTCGTGTGCTCGGTCACCCACTTATCTCTGCCTTCTGGACCTGGACCTGAGAGGAATTTGCTCAGTGGCCGCCCCCTGCCCCTGACCCCGGGGGCTCGTCCATTGGCAGGCCATGGATGTTGGATAGGACCCTGTGGCAGAACTCACGCACAGCGTAGCATCCAAGAAAGCATTAGTGTTGGCAGGGCACTTTAAGTGACCTTAAAACACTGATTCTGAACCCACGTGCAATCCAGGGATGCTGCACAACACTCTGAACGCCTCCATCCAGGGGGTGATGAAGGTGCCTGGCACCTGGCCGTTGGGAGAGACCAACAAGCCCTGACTGGCAGGTGTGCTGCCGTGCCCCTTCCTCGGATGGGGAGGGGCAACAGAGTGGTAGTTCCCCATCAGAAGGGAAAGCGAGGCACAGTGCAGCACTGCTGCTGCTGAGAACTGCTCTCTGCAAATCACACCCACCTCCGAGGACAGGGTGAGGACCATGGGGTCCCGCATGGCGAAGGACACAGGCACCCTGCACGGGACTCTCTGCTGCCTGCAAACCACAGCCAGGCATGCACGGGTGCCCTGGGACACACAGGTTTCATACAGGGATGTGAGAAAGCATTTTTTCCCCAGTGGGCCTGTCTGGGACCTGCGGGGGGGTGGATGATGCACATCCCTCTGTTCCAGCACCAGCCTGACCCATGCAAAGCCACTGAGCAGCTGCAGAGCACGATCTGTCCTGAGTCCCGGGACTGGCGCGTGTCCCTTCCCCCCGCCCGCACCAGGCCCTACTCACCAGTCCCTCCTTCTGAAGAGGCTCGGTGAGTATGGTGGCTGGAAGGCCATGCTGCCCCACGACCCCACTCCGGCCCCTCTGCTCCCCGGCAGTGATGCCACTTTGCCCGTGGCTGCGTCCCCCTGGCTCGAGGTGGCAGAGACAGCCTGGGTGCTGGCCGCATC
Organism: Pitta sordida; assembly: GCA_013390025.1. Classification (NCBI taxonomy): domain Eukaryota; kingdom Metazoa; phylum Chordata; class Aves; order Passeriformes; family Pittidae; genus Pitta; species Pitta sordida. The sequence goes on along the minus strand of WEKX01022782.1, from coordinate 93,429 downwards.
CAGGGGCTGTGGGCACGGGGTAAACATGCTGGGAGATGACCTCAGCTGCACTCAATTGGCCCTTTCAGGGCCAGAGGCCAGTGTGCCACCCCGAGCCACGCGGGTGCCCCCCTCCATGGGCAAATGAAAGGGCTCTGTGTGCGCTTGTGCCCAGAGTGGTTGGTAGTGGGCTGGGCGGCAGCCCCCAGGACACACCTCTGTCCCCTCCATGGGACAAGTCCAGACCACCCACGCCAGGGGTCCCTTGACTTAATATCCCAATGCAGCTCAGGGAGGGTGCCAGTCTCACTGTGGAGAGGGCAGGAGAGATGAGGAGACGTGTTTTCTCCCATGGTTGGGTACAGCATCACTTGTGCCATCTTCTGTCTCCTGCAGCAGCAGGGAGATGAAGTGGGTAGACCCCAGTCTGCGCCCAGCCCTATCTGCTGTGCCTGTTTTCCCACTTCCTGTGCTATAGCCCCTCCAGTCCTGATCCAGCCACCTTCCCAAAATAAGCCCTAAATCTTTAGTGCCAGGGACCAAGGGCTCCAGGACAGGCAGACCAGAGCCTGGCTGGTGGCCCTTGTCCCACAGCTCAAGGGTCATGGTTCTGGTCTGGTCCCTTCTTGATGCAGTGTTCAGGACCAAGGACTGGGGAAAAAACAGTAATTTCTGCAGCTGCTGGAGTGAAGCTGGAAAGTGCTTTGAGGAGAGATCACTTCAGCTTTGCCACCTCCAATATTTTTCCCATGGAGCTGGGACTATTGCAAAAATAAACAGGAGTAAGTCACTGCAACCCCCTGGGGTCTTTCCACCCAGCCCTGCCCACAGCATTGTTGCTTGGCGCGCAGGCTCCCTGCTCCGAGGCTGGACAGGATGCTGTCCTCCTCCATGAGACCCCATGGAAGGATACTTTGGAGGGACGGAGAAGCAGAGTCTGCTTCCCAGCACTCAGTGAATAAGGGATCTCTAGGCAGCCTGTGGCCAGGGCAGGTGAGGCTGGGCAGGTAGGGGGCTGCAGCCCCACGCCCTCACCCCCACTTGGAGAACGGCACACCTTGCAGCCCCTACATTCCCTCACATGCACACAAGTCCTGCCTGCACACACATACCTTGCACACCCACCACACCACATGCCGGTGCCCCTTGCACACACACATTTGCCAGCCACATGCATGTGCACACTTGTTCATCCTGCTCACACATAGGTGCACAGGTATTATTTTAATACTTGGAGTCGATGATCTTGGAGGTCTTTTCCAACCCAAACACGTCTGTGACCCTGTGACACACACTTTGCACACAGTGCCTGGCAAACACGCTGCTGTTCTGTGCGTGCAGATGCATGTGCACTGCCAGCACCCCCCGCACATGCTGCCCTGACTCACGGCTGACGCACAGCCCTGCCTGCACACTCGCTGTCGGCAGCACAGCACGGGGCAGCTCCACAATCCCCTGTGCAGTGGGGAAGCACCCCCAGCCCATGGGGGCCACCGGCAGCCCTGCTGGCACCTCCATGCTAGGAGCAGCAGTTCCCAGCTCTGCTCGACCCTGCTTTGTACCAGCTCTCCCCTGGAGCCCATTTGAGCTGCCCCAACACCCTTACAGCAGCAGGGCCCTACACGGGGCTCCAGCTGCACCCTGGGTGGTTGGGGAGCCCTTTCCAGGTCCCCTTTCCCATCCCCCCATAGCCCCCGGCTCATGGCCTTGCCAGACTGTTGGCAGCCACCTGCTCACCCAGCACCCGCTCCTGCCCCTCTAAGCAGAACAGGGTGTGCAGCATACCCTGGCCACAGACTCGCAGCCACCCTCTGCCACGGTGATGGGCATCTTGGCGCAAGGCTGGATGAGAGGGGCCAGTGCTGTGAACTGCATCGCCGAGGCAGCAGCACGGCAGCTCCTGCCTCTGTACACAGTGATGGGAGGTTCGGCAGGCTGGGCCCGGCTCGTGCCTGTGGTTATTTTGGGAACAGCGACAGTAGCAGTGATACAGGGCAATTGTGACACTAATTGTTGTGCTCTCTGGGGGAAAAAACCACCCGTAGCCGTTATCAAGCAATGAGGAGAGGCGGTGACACCAGCCAATGATGTTATCACCCCAGCAGTGGCCGTGCAGGACACCCTGAAGCTGCCAGTAGCCCTTCAACCCTTACACAGCCCATGTGTCAGCCCAGGAGATGGCAGCTCCCCTGCCAGGTGACATTTAGTGACAACCCTCTCCTCAGCAATGGGACATGGAGGTGTGCAGCCCACACAGGGCTCTGCCTGGCTGGAGCGAGGGGTGACAGGGAGCAGGACAAGGGGATCATCTCTCACTGCCTGGCACCCCACAGTTGCACAGTGCTGTCGTCAGGGGCCATGCCCCCTCCCCACGGCCCTGGGGACAAGAAGTGCTGTTGTGCTGAGCCCTGTGTGTTGGACCCATGCCAAGCACTGTGGTGCCACATGCCAATGGATGCTCCTGCCCTGGCAGAGAGATGGTTGGGGCTGCAGGAGCAGCCCTGGCTCCACAGCCTCGGCTGTCTCCCTGCTTCAGGCTGTGCTCACAGCTCCGTGGCAGCGTTCCTGGCTTGCTCTCTCCCAAGGACTCAGCTCAATGGGAGGAAGGCCCTTCAGAGGGTCTGAGGCGTGGGAAATGTTTATAGCCTGGCCTCAGAGACACTCGAGAGCGAAATGGGAAAGGCGCAGAGCCAAGGCTGCCCAGGCTGCTCTGCAGAGCCAGATCTTCCACTCCAAGGGTCAGAGCAGAGCAAGAGAGGAAAAACCACTGCTTGCAAACACACAGCTAAGAAAACTCTGCCTGTCACAGCCCGAAATCCTGCAGCTGTGGCGGTGCCGGCCAAGGGACTGCGGATGCCAGCACTAAAGCTAGCTGTGCCCTGCAAATGGAGGGAGGGGTGGCCAGGGACATCAGTCCTGGCTGGGACCTGTGGGAGCCCATGGCAGGAAGGGTTGGGTGTGAGACAGGGGTGAGGAGCTCCTGGTCTTGTCCAGCAGCCCTGTCTTGGTGCTGGGAAGGGAAAGGCAATGCCAGGGGCTGCTGATGGGCAAGCGGCAGCTGGGTCATCTGCTGTGCCAGTCCCAGCATCCTGAACTGGAATTGCCACCCTGTGGCACTGGTGTGGGGCTGTTGTGCCAGACATGAAGGCTGCGGGACTAGCACTGCCGGTGCATACCAGTTGTCCAGTTCTTGGATTCCTCCTCCTGAAGATGCCCTAACTGAGGCCTGGCATTACCCCCAGTTCAGCTGGTGCCTTCCAGGGGCTGTGTGATACATATAGAAACCCCACACAACAAGGAGCCCTGTGACATGGGGAGCCGGGTCATTCCCACCAGAGCCTTGGAGGACTCGTAAATCCCCTAACGCGGGACATGAGCTGCTCCAGAGCATTAGGCAACCAACTCCTCCTGGACATGCTGGTAAGTGCAAGCCCCTGCCTGCAAAACTGGTGCTGCTGCCCTTACCAGATCCCAGTCCAGGCAAGGGGACACCAGAGTCATGGGGGCAGAACTGTGCAGAGGCAGTGGCCTCTGCCATGCTGGGGAACCCCAGGGAGGGTTTCAGTGAGGGAAGGCTGACAGGGAATCTGTCCTTGGGGAAGATGGATGAGGAACCTCCCTTCACCCCCAATGAAAGGCAAAGCAAGCAAACTCTGTGGCCATGGGCGGGGGACATGGGTGACCACCCTCGCCATGCAGCGGGCATAGGCAGGGGCTATGGTATGGAGACTTCTCCAACCTGTCAGGCTGGAGGCAGCGTGGGGTGGCGGAGGGAGCCCTGGCAGTCTCCTGTGTCCAGCTGTGGGGCTGCCTGCTTCCTCTGATAAAGGTACTTGGCTGTACTCCCAGTTCTGTTTTTTTTCTGGCATGCGAGTGCACACCCCAGAGCCAGCCTGCTGAGAGCTGCAATTTTTCTTTCTCTAACTTTGTCACCAGACCCTCTTCTTCCTCCCAAGCTCCCCAGTCGCAGCTGCCCCCCAGGAGCAGCATAAGGAGGGGAGGTCAGAGAGGACCCAGTTCCAGCTAAGCCATTCTCACCATGCTGTAGGAAGTCCCCAAAGCACGTGCTGGGGTAGGAGAGGAAAAGGAAAAAGGGCTGATCTGGTTGTTACCAGCGCCAGACCATGTGGCCCAACATCCCACCTTGCTGGTGTTTGTCAACATCAGCCCTACACTGCTGCCAGACCAGTGTGGGCCACCCTGGCAGGCACCCTCCCAGGGGCCACAGGGTACCCTTACACCCTATCACTCCTCCCAAAGGGTCCCACTGCAGCTGAATCCAGGGGTGAGGCTGCCAAGTATGGCAGAGTCTAGTGAAAATTCCACAGCATTCCCCGAACATTGTGCCTGGCTGTGGGGGGAGCACAGCCAACTCCCATCACACTACCTGCCCCTGTGGGAGGGAATGCCCAGCCCCAGGGAGAATGCCAGGCTGAACCCTCAGCAGAGCTTTAATCCACAAATCTGTTCGCAGAGCAAAGTGTTTCACACCCACGGGCACAGGGTGGAGTCCTGTCACTGAACTCCGTGTTATCGACTCCTGGTTACCCATGCCCTGCCCTGAGGCTCCTGCCAGCCATGGCTCTGAACTCCAGAATTGTCCTTGTTTCATAGCTTACTGCGTCATCCTGGACAGCCCCAGCTGGATCATCCCCAGATCCTGGTTTCCCTTTTCTCGTCCAGTTTCAGAGAACTGGGTACAGAGCTCAGGTGGCCGTGACGCACAAGGGCCACGTAGTGCCCTTGAACACCATGGCAGGTGGGCAGGGGGCTGCCAGCCTGGGCACTGCCTCCCCCAGTCCCTCACTCAGCTTTGTAGGAACCCCAAGGAAGGGCCTCTGGCATCCTCCAAAAGCAATCCCAGGCCCTTCGCAGGCAGGAGCGGGCACTCCAGAGCCCTGCTGGGCGCTGGCAGCTGGCTTCCCTGCAGCGTGCAGGAGTGCCCGCTCACTAATTGGGAGGCAGCTCGTTATGTAATGAGGACAGAGGCTGGGGAGAGCAGCGTGGCGCACCCCAAGCTACCCAAATCCGCTCCTTCAGCCCGGAATAAGCCCCATTTACAGAATCCCTCGAGCCCTTCACTGGTCCCTTTTGCAGGTGCCAGAGCCTGGTGCTCTCCTGCCTGGCCTGATAGAGATGCTTGGGGGGGGAGCTCCACTCTGCCCACAATAACCAGGGGGGTGTCTGGACCCCGCTGTGGGTGTGAAGCCTGAACAGGCCCAATCTGGCTGGGGTTGGGGGGGGAGAGGAGCCACTCTCAGACAGTGCGTGAGCCAGCACCCGCAGGAGGTCACGCAAGGACATGCAGGGCGGCGCTGCTTCAGCAGAGCCAGTTATTAATACCCTGCCTGGCCTTTGCGAGGAATCCCGGGCATTTCGAATCAGGGACCTGCACTGAAACTCTGCCCTCACTGACATTTCAGAACAATAACAACATGAAAGACAATCAGCTGCCGGCAGGACATGTACTTGCAGTGCTGCCGTGGCTCTCTGTGTGCGTGGCCTCACTAGCCAGCCCTCACCTTTGGGGAAAACCTGAGACCATCTCCTGCCTCCATACTGCCTGACGAGTGCAGCTCTGTGTCACTGTGATAGTCTCACCTGAGGCCATGGAGATGTCTTTTCCTGTCCCATGGCATCAGCCACCCACTGCCAACCCAGGCAGGGTTGCTATCCCCAGGGAATCACAGGTGGGGGGTGGAGAGGACTGGATCTCACCTTGACCCTGGAGCCTGGGTGACCCAGGGCTTCTGCTCTGCCCCTGGAGTTATTCTGCAGCAAAAGCCCCCTCAAATACATATACTATATATATAATTCAGTGCACAGACAGAGGATGATGATCTCCTGTCCCAAAGCCAGCCATGTGCATCACCTGGATAAATATAACTCAGAGCTCATTTGCAAAGTATTGCCATCAGGATGGGTTGTAGCCTCTATCACGTCCCCAGTCCTTTCCTCCCCAACACACACCCCTGGGTAAGGTTAGACTCCATGATCTCAGAGGTCTTTTCCTACCTAAATGAATCTCCAGTTCTCTGCCCTGTGCCAACAGGGTCTCAGTCCTTCCTAAGGGCAGGATGCATTCAGACCCTCACTCCTCTTAGCAGTCCCCTTACAGGACATGGACCCAAGCACAGTTACATCCCCTGGACATACACACAGCTGCCAGGCTCTGATGAAGTGTTCCCAGCCCCTCCAAACCCCTTGGTCCCACGTAGGTCACAGTGCTCCCCCAAGTATAGGGTCAACTTTAACCCTCCTTGTGCTGGGCAGTGGCTGGGGAGGTGGCATTCAGGTCCCAACAGACTGTCCAGGATCAGACTGTATCTAACCAGAAGGGAAAGTCTGAGCATGGTGCTGGGACCAGGGCAGATCCCTGCAAGCCTGCACCAGCTCCAACCTCTTCCACACCTTTAAAGTTCAAAGCTGGAAATATATCCTGGCCAGTCATGCTGTCATCCCTGCTTGACCTTGGGACAACCACCCCTGCCTGCACAGAGTCAGGCACCTGCCCTGGATGATGGGCAGTGCCAGAGCATCCCCACGGGACTGGGGTGACAGGCTGACATTGGCAACATCAGACTCCAGCTCAGCTTTGCCAGCCCTCTTGGCCACAGCCTTGTGGTCAGAGGCAAATGGCTCTGTCCCAAAGGGCTGAAGGGGCTGAATAGGGCTCTCCTGCACTCCAGGGAATGTTTGGAATATCCTTCTGGTGGGAGCTGGGCCTTGCAGGAGCAGAGACAGCCACGGTGCATGGTGTGGCATGGGCTGCTACCAGCCCTGCTAAACTCCTTGTGCTGTGGCAGAGCCCCTGAGACCCTGGCCTGTGGGGATATCATCCCAAAGTCTGCTGGGTCACAGGCTGGGGGTCCCGGGATGTCAGAATGCCCATGATGGAGACCAAGGTGGGTTCAGCCACCTGCCTCCCTCTCATCTTCCCGGTGACGAGAGGATTTGGGCACACCAAGGTTAGCACCTTCCAGCAGTACAAACTACTCCTGCTGCTGAAACAAAATCTCCCTGGCACCTTGGATACTCCCAGTATGCAGGGCTGGGAAACCATGCTACAGGCCACGAGTTAGGCCATGTGCAGCTCTGCCCTTTGGGAACAAAGCAAAAAAACCTCTGGTGCATGGTCCTGGTGGGCAAGTGAGCTCTCCCAACCCCCTCCCTGGCGGAGCTGTCCTGGAGCTGGAGTGGGGAGAGCCGGACAGCTTGATCTCACACCCACACCTCTCTCACGCTCACTTGTGGCCCCTCTCCCTGTCAACGTGTCCTTGTTGCTCCAGCCCACTCGGCCGGCAGGAATGTGCGCCTCGGCCCCGCCACCGCGGGATGCCCTTTATGCCCTGGCTCCTTTCCTCCGGCATTGCTGCCGGAAAGTGACACCCGATGGACGGGAACAAGTGGTGCTGTGACACAAATGCCACCCTGGTGCCGCTGCCTGGGCAGCTCTTGTTCACTAGCCTGACATGATGGTGGTAAAAGCAGTACTGCCCTGTTTTTCCCACCCAAAATTCATCCGTTCCCCAGCCACTCACTCTCGACACTCCCCCGCCTCCCTGTGACTCCCTTGGCTTGCCCAGGCCCAGGAGAAGGTGACCTCCAGCACCTTTCAGGCTCAGACCAAAGGGTGGGTCGTTGCCCACGCCATTGTGTGGAGCAGGAGGTTCAGCAGTGCCCAGAGATGGTCTGGCTGTGCAGAGGTGTCCCCTCACTGCCCAGAGCGGGAAGGACACAGGCTGGCCAGGCTGCTAGGTGTTGCCCAGGAGAGTCTGGGCAGGAGTGCTGGCACGGCTGGCCAATGTGGGCGAGCAGGTTGGCACGTACCTCCTCTCCACACCCAGAGCCAGGCGGGGCCCTGCTTCGATCACGCGCCAGCACACACCCGAGGTGCTGCTCCCCCCACACCACGAACCTGCTCCCACGCCACCTGCTCCCCTCATCCCTCTGGCCCAGGGAAACGTGCCACACAGTCCCAGGACTGAACTCCTTGCCCCACGCTCCGTCAGGCTCGTGCATGGCTCTGGGATGTGCAGTCTTGGACTAACACTGGCATTGCAGAGGGATGGCAAAGATGTTTCTGCACACTTCATTGGCATCTGCAGAGAGAAGGTGTGCCCAGCCAGGGTGGTGGCAGCTGCCCTGCCTGTACCTGGTGCTTCCACATGAGCTTACCCCCTTGGCAATGCTGAAATCTCCCTGGAGAGCAGTTTGTGATGCCCTGTGTGAGGGCATGGGAGGGAGAAGCCTTTTGGGCATGGGATTCCATACACTCCTGGAGCAGGAGGGCTTCCTACTGGAGTGTCAGCCCTGGAGGCATTCGTTCCAGAGTATCTCTGCCTTGTGCATCCCTGACAACATCCCTGCTGTGAGCAAAGGGGCATGGAGAGCCTAGCAGAAACCACTCAGCTGAGGAAACCCTCAGAGATGAGTTGGACATGCTGAATGTGGGTTGTTCAAGGTGCCCAGCACCAATCTGACCCTGAGCGAGTTTTCTCTGGACATCCAGACTCAATCCAGGTGCAGCAGCTTGGTGCTCCTGTGCTGTGCTGGATGTCAGACATGCACAAGTGTGTGCAGCAACAGGACTTCATCTCCTCCTGTGTCGCTGTTGGAGCACAACAGCCAAAACAAGGGACATCAACTGGTTTGGGTTCCCTGGTATTTGCAGCAGGGTACCTTTATCAGGCCTGTTATCGAGGTGTTCCTCTGGCACCCACAATCCTCCACTGTGCATGGTATCTCCTCTTGGGTGTCTTGGCTCATTCCCCAGGAGGGGAAAGTTCAGGCTGGAGCAAAACAACCGCAAACACAGGTGTGGGCACACCTGGCTCTAGTGCCCGGGGCCGTGCACTCAGATCCCCCATGCTGTGCCACCTAAGGGTGACGGGGGATCACCCGGGCAGCCTCCAGACCAAGGGGTTTGGACACTGGGTGTGACGGAGGGACATGGCTTCGTACCACACCAAGGCACAGCCTGTCACAGAAGGGAATGCCTCATGGGACACTACAAACACAAGGGCATGGAGCACAGGCAGCAAAGAACACTGAGGGACATAGACAGGGAGAAACCCTGGTCCCCTGTCACCTCCACTCGCTCCCTGCCTCAGTAGGATCTCACCGGATGCTCACCAGGAGACCTGCGGGTCCTGCTCTGGCTGTCACAAGTTGGAAAGCAGCCCACTGTGCCCACATCACCAGCCTCTGTCCCACGGGCACTGCCTGCCCCAGCGAGCTGCCCGGGTGCTTGGCACTGACCCCAGCCGTGGCAGCCCGCGCTGGGGCAGTGTCTCACATTCCCCCTTCACCCACGGCCCCAACCGGCTGCAGCCTCCCGGGGAGGCTCCCGTTCTCTGCCGGCTGGGTGGGTTCGCTGCTGGCCGTGCGGGCTGTGCACCGGTGCCTTGGCGGGTGTCCCAGCTCCTCCTTTCCCACCTGAGCGGCAGCTCGGCGTTATGTAAGTGCAGGAAGAGCGTCTCCGCCAAGGCCGGCCCGAGGCAGCAGCCTCTCGGCGTCAGACGCGGGCTGGGCACGTGTGAGCCCACCCGCCTCCCGCGCCGGGCGAGGGGACCCGGCGAGGCTCGCCCACCCACGCTCATCCCGGCAGCACGCCCACGGGTGCGGCTCCATGTGCGTGCAGAAAGGGAAGGGGCTGGCGAGGTGTCTGTGAACGCGTGGGTGCAACCTCCCACCCCCGACGGCGGAGCAGCGAGGGTCAGAGCCGCTGCCTGCCCTGGCAGCCACGCAGACACCTGCCCCCGACACACTGATCCCCTCAGCCCTTGGTGTTGGGGATGTATTCCACCTGCTGAAGCCACAGGCATCCTCGGGTGTCCCCACCCTGCAGCACCGCTGGCCCAACTTGGCTCTCTCAGGCCGAGCTGGGAAGACCCGAACGTGTGAGCCCCTAGAACAGGCTGCTCCCCCACAGGGTGTCAGCAGCTCTCCTGGGTGCTGGGCACCAGGGCCAGCCCCACACAGCACCAGTGCAGGACCTCAGACAGCTCTGCCTATTCCTCACCTCTGGGGTTCACCTCTTCAGTCTTCTCTTCCCCCTCTGCTAGAGCACTGGAACAGGGTGGACGCCTCCTCAGCCCCTCAGGGAATGGCTGGGAGCAGCCTTGAGCACGTCCTGCTGGGGGGGAACAAGTAGCCCACCCAGAGCAGTCCGGAGCACAGTAAGGGGCAGCTCAGTAAGGGCAGAGCCACTTTCCAGGGACGGGAAATACCACCCGGGCCAAACCTGTCTCCACTCAATTTACTCTGGGGAGAGCCAGGAGAGCTGCTGAAAGGGCAGGACCTGGCACTAGGACTCGTAGGAACCCTATCCAGGCTCTGCTGACACTCAAGGTGGTTTTCGAGGCAGTACCACTGCTTCCCAAGGCACCTGCTGCCCTCTCCACACGGGATGGAGCCAATGCCTGTCTGTGGCTGGACACTATCCATGCCCCTGCGGGCACTGTCTGTGTGGACAGAGGTAGCCAGGGAGATGAGCACAGAGTCCAGCGGCCAAGACACACAGCTGGGGGCTGTTGGCCCTGCCCGGCAGACACGGGGCACCACGACAGGGGCACAGCAGGCACGGTGGAGCAGAGACGCCCAGACCCGCACTCAGGGACGGACGGGCTGGCACCACCCACGGGCTCCGTGCCACGCGCTGCCGCTCGTGCCTCTCCTCATCCAGACTCCACCGGAGCTGCCACCTCCCAGCCTCGGGGTCACACAAGTCCCCGTCCCCTGCCAGCCTGGGGGGCTGCTAGCCCCACGTCTTGCCCCACACCGCTGACAGCTCCGAGTCCGCTACCAGCCCAGCGGTGCCCGGTCCCCGGCAGCCCCCCGGTTCCCGGCGGTGACACCCACCTGTGAAAGAGGAGGAGGATGGAGAGCAGGGTCTGGTCGATGTTCCTGTTGCAGATGCCCTGGTTGAAGAGGTAGCAGGGGTCCCGCACGACGGGCTCCAGCGAGTCCTGGCGCATGATGGAGCTCAGCTTGTCGGTGTTGAGGTTCTGCTGGACCAGCTGCTCCCGCAGCTGCCGGAAGCTGCTCACGGTGGGGCTGCCCGGGTTGTTGTTCTCGCCGCCGGCCCCCTCCTCCAGCCCGCTCCGGTTGGCCAGGTCCAGGCAGCAGCTGCAGCAGTCCAGCCCCACGGGCGACCGGCACTCCTCTGCGGGCGACGAGGACATCCCGGGTGTCCCCGCGCTTGGCCACGGCGGCGCCGCCGGGGCNGTGCCCGCCCCGGCTCCGCTGTGCCCGCCTCCTCCTCGCTCCGCCCGCCCCGCCCCGGCCCCGCTCCGCTCACCCACCGACCCCCCCCACGGGCAGCCGACTCCCACGCACCCACCCCATACGCGAGTGCAGAAGTTGGCAAAGAGTGGCATGGGGTGACAAAGGGCTCCTGGCGAGGACCCCCGCCCCGCTCTGTGCTTTCCTGGGCGGGGGGGGCTGTTCTCGGGAGACTGGAGCTGCCCTCGGCATCAGTCCCGGAGGCATCGGCACGGACAGCCCGCGTGGCTCTGGAGCCCGGGCAGGAAAGAGGGAAAGGAGGATGGGTGAAAGGCCCTAGGATGGGGAAAAGCCAGGAGGGACCCGGTCTCACTGCTGGGAACCTCTGAAATCCATCTCTCTCGGAGCCAAACTTGGCATGGATGGAACGCATAGAGCAGGGGAGCCTGTGGGGCACGTTAGGGCAGGTGCTAGGGGTTTGGGGATATGCGAGGGGGAAAGGGGATTCTTTCTGAACCAATGACCCGCGCTGGTGGGCTGGCAAAGAGTGACTGGGGCACATAGTGAGGCTGGGCCATGGGACCACACCTCAGACCTTCAGGAGTGTGACGAGATCCCAGCTCCGGAGCAAACGCAGGAATGGGGTGAGAGGGTGGCTATGGGGCTGGGCTGGTATCGCTGCCGGTCAATGAACCCTGCGGGCCAGCCCAGTGACTCCTCAGCTTTCAGCGAGAAAAACGACCGGGAGCTGGTGGGGAAGGGCTGGGCAAGGGTCTGAGGGAGCAAAGCTGCCGAGGGGGGAGCAGGTAGGATGGAGAAGCCCACCATGGGCAGTGGGGGCGTGAGGGTGGCAGGAGGGTCTCTACAGAGGGGTTGCAAAAGGGTTGGTGGAAGGAGCTGCAGGAAGCAGCCATGGGAGGATCTCAGCGTGCCTGAAGGGCACGGGATTGATAAGGAGAGATAAACCAGGTCAAAATCCTTCAAGGCAAAGCCACCGGAGCACCAGGACAGCGCGGGTCCCGGAAGAAGCGCAGTGCCCGCCGGAGATTTTTAGTGGGGTAGCTGTTGCTGCCGAAGGAGTGGCAGGAGTGTCCAATAAACATCCCTGTTTCCTGTCTGGTGAGAAGGAGGAAGATGCATCACATGAGGATGAAGCGGTTTCCAGGCCATTAGTAACCAGGGGAGGCACAAGACAGAGGCCACCACAGATCCACGCCTGGGAGAGTTGCCACGGCATCCTCGGGCAGTGCTTTCCGTGCTGTGCCAGTCCGTCGGCCCTGGAGCCGGGAAAGATCCGACTCTCAGTGGAGGTGGCACCAGCGAGAGGTCCAGGTGTGGGCGGGGGGAACTGTCAGCCATGAAGTGATGCTGAAAATCCCTGAAGGAGAGGCGACCCCCAGGCTCTCAGAGGAGTGTCCAGTGCACTGGTGGATGCTGAAGGCTGTTTTTAAGGTGCTTCCTCACCCCTTCCAGTGAGCGATGAGGGAGGGAAGGGGAATGAGCCTTATCCATCTGCCCTGTGTGGCGTGGGAACAATCTGGCAGGGGGGGTGGTGAGCGAGTCCCTGGTGACCCCACTGCTGGCGAGGACATCCTGGGATGACCCTACTGCTGGTGAGGGGGTCCCTGAAGACCCCAAGGATCCGCGGAAGTAGGAGAGCACTGAGCTTTCTCTTCTTCCATCCCTCTGTCTGGAGAGCGGCCCCGGTGAGCTGGGGAGGGGGGCTCCTCCCGGTGCCCTCACCACGCTCTGGGCTGCGCCCCGGGCAGAGCTGAGGCAGGGGAGGTTTAATCTTAACGTTAGGAAGCGGTTTTTCACAGAGAGAGTAATTGCATATTGGAATGGGCTGCCCAGGGAGGTGGTGGAGTCGCCATCCCTGGAGGTGTTTAAGAGAAGACTGGACGAGGAGCTTAGTGACATGGTCTAGCTGGGGGGTGTAGGGCTGGATGACCCTGGGCCCCTTCCGGCTCGGAGTGGCCTGCTAGACTGTGAGGGATCTAGGTTGGTGTTACGCTCTGGGATGTGCTCTCGGTCGCTGTATGGGTATTAGATAGTGAGTTGGACTAGATGATCCTTGTGGGTCCCTTCCAACTCATAATTTTCTGTGTGATTCTGTGATTCTGTGAGCCCCACGCCGCGCTCCGTGGGTGTGTGCCCGCAGAACGGCGGGAGGCTGCTGCCATCCCGTGGGCACAGGGGGAAGGACACGGCGCCCACAGCTGGCACCCCTTCCCCACTTCCAGACCCCCATGGCTCGGCTCTGCCCCGGGCCCGGCGGTTCTGCTGGTCCCCTACAGCGCTGGAGGGAGCCCCGGGTGCAGGTCGCTGGGATGTCCAGCCCTTTGGCTGTGCTATCTGTCCCACGGCCTCTCCAGCCTCACCAGAACTGCCACCCAGGGCTCAGGGCAGCCCCAAGGCCAGAACTGGCCACAGGCAGGGTGACCCCACGCCAGCCTCCCATGGTCGTCAGCCATCAGCTCCTCGCTCCTCATCCACAATGGCACAAATCCATGGGCTGCCACATTCTCACGTGCATGCCACTACAAGCTCCCTGAGAGCCCCAGATCTGGGACCCGCGTGGTGGTTTGAGGCAATCAGCTGGGAGCAGGCATCCAGCCCCGCTGCTGGTGGTGGCAGCTGGAAAGTAGGTTTCCTATGTTTAGCTCTGGCCTTTTTGGGTCCCGCTGTTCACAGCACTGGGACAGTGCTGGTTTCTGCACATTCACTTCCCTCTAGGGCACACAAAGAGGCTCCAAGGCCAGAAGTGCCATTGCCAGCCCTAAGCTGCAACTGGAACAGTGACTCAGCCAGGGCTGGGATAGACCAGGGGGGCAGGGACAGCTTTGGCCCCAAAAGGCATCAGACACAAAGGGGCTTCACGTTCCTTCCTCGGCTCTGAAAGGGATCCCCTTCACCTGGCTGCTTTCAGCTCAGGCCAGGGACTCCAGTCCTGCCCCTACTCCTGCAGTCCCTCAGACTAGAGGGGGTAGTGGACTGGGAAGGTGAGCACAGGGGGAGTGTGTATGGCTGCAGGGGACTGGGTTTAGCCAGCTCCATGCTGGCCATGGCCCCTGTCCGTCCGGGAGCTGTGGGGCTGTCCAGCTCCCTCAGCCAAAGCCCCTCTCCCCAGTGCTCACTTTGGGAGCCCCCACCCCACCCTGTCGAGTCTGAGAGAGGAGTCTGCACTGTTTCTTGTCGTCAGGGGGTCTTCAGACCCTCTTCTCGAAGACCCTGCTGCAGCTGAGTCAGTGCCAGGCAGGGCTCTGGGTACAGTTTGCCTATGCTGCCTTCCCTGTTCCTTCCCCGTTGTTGTCTTGGTGGGAGCCGGCTCATGCCGCTGGGCCATCTGCTCCAGGGGAGCCGGCCGGTACCAGTTCCCCTGCCAGGCGACCCCTTGTGTGCCTCCGCGGGCGCTAAGAATAACCAGCGCCGTCAGCATCCGTGGTATTTGCAGGCAGCGCCGGTGCCACCCCCACGCCAGCCTGCTGGGCACAGGATCCATCTGCTGCCTGACGTCAGCCACCAGCCGCGCGGGTGACGGGTGGGCAGCCTGGGGGGCCACGCGTGGCTGCGGAAAAGGGGCCTGTCCCTCCCCCCCTCCCCACACCTGAACAGGAGCAGGGATGCTGTGGTGGGATATGGGGGTACTGCTGACCAGCACCCAGTGTAAGGACCCAGGGAGCTGCTGCCTTTCTTTAGTCCTGCTTTTCCCAGTCCAGCCCCTCTAGGAGATCAGGGTACCCTCCAGGGCTGGGTGACCTCTGCCATCTTGCCTGGGTCTGGCTCCACATACAGATGCGATGGGGGCCCACCAGGCATGGGATCTCCTTCATTCGAGGAGATGAGAAACCCCAGAGCTGCTCACTGTGGTGCAGAGCAGTGCATGGGGCAGCTGCACCCCTGTGTATAGGGCCACAAGGATTGATGGAGCTCTCTGAGCTTCATGTGTAGTGGACCCCTAGATCTGCAGCTGGCAGAGATTCCAGTCCAGGTGCCTCCAGCTGTTGCCACTGTGTTTTGGGGGGATCCCAGCTGGACTATTACCCTGAGCTCTGCCTGGCTCTGCCCTGCCCACTGCCTGCTCCTTCCCTCCCAGCTGCTCCAGGTGAGAGAGTGTCACCCTGTCTTGGCCATCCCATGCCTGTGTTCCTGAAGGCAGTGACCAGATGGTGAGAAACCTGGACTTTGCAGGGAAAATAAAAAATAATCCCCAGTTCCTCTCCTTGCTGACCTTTTTTGGCTTCTTCCACACACAGCATTTCCTAGCCTGGGTCACCTCCTCTGTGCCCACCCTGCAGGTCCCCTGTGCAGACATCTCCTCCTCTCCTGGTGTGTCCCCCCTGATTTGGGTGCCCATGACAAGGCCATCTGGCACTGCTCTGCTATTCCTGAGGCTGAGCTGAAATGCAGAGCTGCTATTCCTCCTCTGGAACCCATGAACTGCATTCACCCTTGTGCCCAGACCCCAAACAGGGGGTTCTGCAGGGACACTGTGGGCAAATGCAGCCGGGCTGGGATGTTTTCCTCTCTGTGTGACACTTCAGAAAATGATTTAAAATGTCTTGTCAGCCTGGGCCAAGGTGTCCTGTGACATGTGAGGCTCCATATGTTGCCCTCCTTCCAACATGAGGACCCACACAGCCCCAGGAGTGACCCCAGGCATAATGTCACTGTCGAGGGGCGTTCCCTACTGAGACAGAGGGTGGTGGGCTATTCCAATGCAAGACCTTCCACCTCATCGGGAAGGGATTAAAACCAAATTGACGTTTCCATGGAGTTGATGCAAGCCTGGGGTTGTCTAGTAGTGCAGGGGTAAAACTTTTTGTACATCCATTTGGGGAGCACTTGTGGGCATCTGAGCCTTTGTGAGGAGCACAGCAAAGGGTCGTGCTTCCCTTTGATGAGGAAGAATTTCTGTGCCAAGGAGGTAAAGTCCATGCTGCAGTTAGACACATCATACCACAGTGAAAATCCATCCCTTCCTGAGGATGGTGGAAATGCCTGCTGGTGGAACAGAGGACATGGGGCATTACTGAGGCTGGAGATGAAGTGAGACAATGGGACATGGGACGCAGGGATGTTGGACCATACCAGGATCATCCCAGGTTAGGAGGGAATGGCTGTAACTGAGATGTTGGAGGGGATACTGGAGGTGCTGGGAGCCGTCCATCCTCCCTGCTCTGGGCTGGAGGGTGACACAAATGCCACTAGCCCTGAGCCTCTCCCAGGCATGTGTGCCTGCATACACGCGTGTGTGTGTGCGCTTTGCCTCCTCATCCTCACCTCTGCGGGGCTTCTCTGTGCTCCAGCTGGTTTTGGCAGTTACAGCAAGTACCAGGAATGTCTTATTTTTGGTGACATTTGAAAGAATGTGCAAAGCACAGAATATTCAACAAGACATTATATATTTCCCTTGGGACTTGTGAGCTGAATAAACTTGAGCTTTGAGCATTTTGAACGCTTAAGCAGTGCTTTTGAATGTGAATCCATCTTTCCAGCCCTTTAGGAAGGAAAAACCCTTGTCCGGATGGAAAGGTCCAAGTAGCAGGAGGTTTTTGCACACCAAGAGGCAGCTCTGTGACAACCTATGGGACAACCCCATCAGTGCTGCTGTTTCTCCTTGTGTCTGCTGGCAGAGGATGTGCCAGACACATTGAGATCATCCCAGCTTGGTAGTTTAAGGCTACCGTTGCTGTGAGGTGGGAGATGGCCAAAGCCTCTTTTTTATATACCCATGACTTGAAACTACCCTCTTGTTTACAGGGCAGTGCAGACCCAAAGGGGATGATCACAGAATCATGGACTCATGGAATGGTTTGGATTGGTTGGGATATTAAAGGTCATCCTGTTCCAATCCCCAGTGCCATGAGCAGGGACACCTTCCACTAGAATAGGTTGCTCCAAACCGCACCCAGCCTCACCTTAAACACTTCCAGGGATGGCGCAGTCAGAGCTTCTCTGGGCAGCCTGTGCCAGTACCTCACCACCCTTATAGGGGAGATTTTTTTTCTAATACCAATCTTAATGTACTCTCAGTTTAAAGCCTTTGCCCCATGCAGGCATGGAGTGTTCTGGACATGCCCTTGGTCTCTGTGGCTGGTATGACCTTGCTGTTGAGAGATCCACTCTTTGGCAGCATCAGGAAAGCCAAGGTCTTGCAGGACATGTCTGAGGGAAGCAGACCTATGCCCTGGCTTTGGTTCCTAAGGACAGGTCAGGTCATGGCCTCTGCTTCTCTTCACAGGAAAATCACCTCACAAGAGATGTTGGGGCTGGAAGCAGGCCATCACAGCCATGCTCCTTGGGAAAGGGGAGCAGGCTGCCCCAGGGGATGCCAGCACACCCACCCTGCCTGCTCAGAGCAGCAGCAGTGGATTTAGCCTGAGGTGGTATTGCCTGGCACCTGCTGGCCCTTACTGGTCCCACTGCAGACCTGGTGCTGGTGTCCAAATCTTCTGCCAGGGCTTCCTGGGGTGCTGCTGGTGATGCAGGAGATGCATCCCCCTCCAGGCTCATCTCTGGGGCCTGAATGGTTGCATGATAGGAGCGTGGTGGGCTGCGAATGTGTTGTGTTTGGAGTAGCCCAAGAGAACGTTGGGACTCTCCTGGCTCCTTCTGTGTGGTACCAAGCAGGTCCTCAATCCCCCTGAGCCTCGTCTGGAGAGATTTTGGGGGTACCACTCCACTCAAGCCCCTTCCTCAGCCCATTTCCTCTGCCCAGGCTCCAATTCCTGCCTTCAGGTTCCTGCAGTGGGCACACAGCTGGTAGGCAGCCATGGAGACTTCCTTGCCCTGGGGTCCTGTGGCCACATCCCTGACTCAGCCCTCACCTATGGCCACTCTGGAAGATACAGGAGCTTCTCCTCTAGCCTCCACCTGCCCTGCACTCCTGATATGCTGGCACCAGCCAGGGATTGGTGTTTGCTCCAGGCTCACCCCCAGAGAATCCCCCCCATCAACATCCTGGGCTGGTGAGTGCCCTGTCCCTCCTGGACAGACGGAAGAGCCATGCTGTTGACAGTCACTGCTGGAGGAGGTGTGGCACTTCCAAAAGCACCTAATTCAGGATATTAAAGAATTATGATCCCTGCAAAGCAATTCATTTCCCTGGAAAACCCCTGCAGTTTCAGGATTGTTTCTTCCCTCCCCCTGTTAATTTATGAGGGAGATTATAACTTATCATAAAGCAGAAGCAGCACAACCATAGTTTTAATTTCTCATTCCGCCTTTAATTAACACTGGTGACGGGCTGCCCAGCTGTGGCACTGCCAGGAGCTGCCACACAGTAAATCCCTGCCTGAAACACTCACTCAAGTGACCACAGAAATTTGGACTTTATTAATATGAATGAAGTTGCTTTGTGTTCAATTGAGTAGAGAAACCAATTTAATCGTGCTCAACAGTTGTCCAGTCAGTGCCAAAATGGGTGGGACAAGTCTTGCACTTGCCAAGTTTCCTGTTGGTCAGAGGATGAAGATGGAGGCTGGCCAAGCTGTGAAAATGCACTTAGCCTGTTCTGGATGCAGGGATCAAACAGGGACCTGTGGCTCCAGCTGCCTGACTGAATGTCCCTGGGTGATGAGGGTCTGTGGGGACGTTCCTGCTCATGGCCTGGTCAGGTGAGAGCAGATTTGTCACCTCTAGATCCTTCTGTGCTGGGTTGGGCAGTGTGGGGCAATGCCATGACACAATGGGGCCTGGCTGCACTGGGGCAGCAGGGGGGTCACAGCAGCAGCAAATGTGGACAGTCCTTACAGGTTACATAGAGAGGGAGTTGTGTTAATTAGTAGCTTTGGGGCAGGGACCTCCCTGTGCTGCCTTTGGGGAGTGGACGCGTGGGGCTCCCTGTCCCATTGGTGCCAGGGCAATCTCCCATCCTCGGGGATGGATTCTGGCTGCCCAGGGAGAATGTCCAGAGCAGCCACACCAGACTGGCATAGGTCCTGGCTGCCAGGGAGGATTCTGAGCTCTGGGATGGGTCCTGGCTGCCAGGGAAGATGCTGAGCTCTGGGACGGCCACTTGCACTGGACCATGATCCTCCTCACACACCCCCCCAGAGCACGTGTGGGCAGAGAAATAAACACTCTCCTCTGTCGGAGACCCGGGTTCGATTCCCGTCAGGGAGACAGTGTTAAGAGTTGGACTCGATGATCCTTGTGGGTCCCTTCGAACTCAGAATATTCTGTAATTCTGTAATTCTGTGTGTAGACACTGACACGCGTGTATGAACACACACACATACGCGGGCTCCGTCCTGGGGCAGCCGGGATCCGAGATTCCATCCTCGTGGCAGCAGCCACTGGATGGCAGCAAGTCCCCAGCGCTGCCACCAGCATCTCCGGGACAGGGGAGGGGGTCCGGCTGCTGCGGGCAGAGGGACACAGGGGATGGGGAGCGGGGATTTGAGGAGCATGTGGGGAGCAGAGAAGGGTATGTGCTCGCTCCCCGCGGGCAGGCGGGCCCACCGGCCGGCAGGGCGTGTTCTGGTGCCAGGGTGACCTTACAGGAGATCAGATGGTGAGGGGTGACTGGCAGAGCCGAGGGACAGAGGCAAGGGGGCAGCCCCATGGCAGGTCAGGCAGGGATGGGGCAGGTCATGCTGCACAGCTCGGTACTGCTGGACCCTGCCCCAGGGATAGGGGCACAGCACCTGCCTGCTCAAAGATGAGGGGTACAGGCACTGCAGTGTAAGGGATAGAATCATAGAATCATAATTTAGGTTGGTAAAGACCTCTGAGGTCACCGAGTCCAGCCATTATCCCAGCACTGCCCTGACGCTGTTTGGTCCATGAAGCCTCTTGAACCTTTGATTCTAATTATTGTAGACTTAATGAAGGCACACTGTCTGCCATCCTTGCGGTAGCCACTTGTGCAGACACTGTGGGGAGAACAGCCCTAAGTAATTAACATATTCCAGTAAATTCTGTAGCAAACAGCTTCTGATCCTAAAGGTGCACTTTGCACAGGAGGGTGTCCTTGTGTAGGTTTGAGCAAGACACTCTGACCTGATCCCAGGTATTTTACACCTTTTCGGCCCTTCTGGACTTGGCAGGAGAAAATCAGGTCCCAGCCTGGTGACTGCAGGAACCCAGAGGAACACGGAGCTCCTCTGGAAACGCTTCCAACAGCTGCAGGTTGCTGCTGGTTCTGTTGCAGAGAAGGCAAAATCTAGAGGACTTTGGATGAGGGGCTGAAGGCTGCAGACATCTTTTCACCCACTGAAATGACCCAGAGATGGTTCTTGAGGTGATGAGAGGGGAAGAGTGAATCATGCAGGGCAGCTGGAGATGAGGATGATGAAGACAAGAAGGATCCAGGGCAATGGGCCACGTTGGTCCTGCTGGCAGCAGGGCCACTTCTTCCCATGTTTTTGAGGTCAGGGAGATGAGGGGGAGGAAACCAGGGAGAAAGAAGTTCTGTGAGCCCCTGGAGCTTTGCAAAGAGTTTCTTGTTCCTACTTGTAGTATTTCCAATGCTGCTTGTGCTCAGGGAGGTGCTGTTGTGCTGTTCCTCTGGGGGTGTCTCTAAGACTCAGGCAGGAATTAATGAGCTCTCATGAACGGAATGTGAGTCTGAGGGGACTAGAGAAGGCTGGGGAGAATGTCACCTCTAATAGCTGGTGTGGGAACTAGATGCACAAGTGGCCATAGGAAGGAGGTGGGTGGGAGGGCAGGCAGATTCCAACCTGGCTATGGCTGTATGTGATTCACAAAGGCCCTTGAATGCTGGTGAAGTAACTGGGGCACTGGTGGGACTGGCACATTGGGAGCAGTATGGGGATTACAGATCCCAGGGTAAAACAAGCCAGGTAGCAACAGGCTGTGCCATGATGGGCCACTATTCAACCAGCTGGGAATCGTTCATCAGGAATCTGGGGCAGAGAAAAAGAATAAGCAGAATAAATGGCTTAGGAAGGATATAGAAGTTTGTTATAAGTTTAATGTAATTAAGGTAAATTAGCTATTACATAATGATGAGACATGCAGATGTAATGACACCCTTTGGGCCTGTCTTACGTGTGTGGCCTTTATGAGTAAGAGCTGCTGGGACCCGTCTGTGGCACAGGTGGGTGCAGGAAGGGGGAGCACCCACACCCCGACTGATTGGGCTTGTGTTCCTGAGCACGGCCTCTCTCACTCTCTAGCAGCCAGGCTGGGTCTCCCCAGGGAGAGGAATAGTCTCAGCACAAAGCAAGAAGGCAAGGCAGGATGCTTTCCTGTCAAAGCCTCATTATTCAAATTCAAGCTCCTCTTCAGAAAGCAGAATGTCAAGAAACAGCACAGCTCCAGCATCAGCGCTCTCCCAGGAGAGATGTTAAAAGTGGGATCTTAAGCATCCAGTTTCGGTAACACAGGAGAGCCTTGGGTTGGTTGTTCTCTGACGGAGTCCCCAGTCTGACTTCAAAGGAGCCTCTGCCCCCGTCCCCCAACTCATCACCCAGTGTCCCCAGGGGACAGATGGGAACCCCTTAGAAGTTGAGGGCACTGGAAGGCATTGGAGGGATGGTTGTGGTGTTAGTGGCACGTGCTAGAGCTCATGCTGAACGCTTTCCATTTGGAATGCTGTGTAACAGCCTCCCTTGCTGCTGTGCTGCCAGGCTGGCCCGAGTAGTGCAAGGGTACTTGGCCAAGGTGGTACCCACCAAGGTGGGCACCTTTGGGAGCTGGAAATGTCCTTCCTTACCCCAAGGAGCTTTCCTTGGGCGGTGCTTTGGGGGATGTGTGAGCTGCTGGTGCCCAGTATGAGCAGGGAAGGGCCACCCTGGTCCCTGTAAGGACAGCCCTGTCCCTGCAAAGATATCCTTGTCCTCGAAAGGACAGCCCTGGTCCCAGTCCCTGTAAGGACACCCTGCCTGCTCCCTGGGGTAAAAATAGCCCTGTCTGTGCAGCCTGGCTTGTACTTGACATCTTGAGAGGCCTGAATTTAAACAATGAAGGACCTCGGATCACAACCTGACACCAAATAAAGGACAAACTTTGGCTGAGCCAGGCTCTGCACCCACTGGCAGTGTCCTTGTGAGGCTGCTCAGGCCTGTGGGTGTCAGGGACGGCATGGAGTGGGACTGTCTCGTCGGTGGTCGGTTGCTTCCATGAAGGCTGAAGTCCCCAGACCCAGACTGGGACCAGGGGCTGTGGCTATCGCAGGGTTTGGTCTGGACCCAGCACTGCTGTTGCCCTCAGGAAGGACCCTATCCCCAG
Source organism: Pitta sordida (assembly GCA_013390025.1). NCBI lineage: Eukaryota > Metazoa > Chordata > Aves > Passeriformes > Pittidae > Pitta > Pitta sordida. The sequence goes on along the minus strand of WEKX01022782.1, from coordinate 71,025 downwards.
GTCTCTGTTCACATGTTTCAGACATGTTTAATGGTTTAATGGTTTTTAACCCTTACAATTCCCCAGCAAAGCAAATCCTTTGGCACTTGAGTCCTTAGCACACCTGTGAGTGCTAAGTGTGAGTACCTGGGGGAGAGTGTGTCTGTCTGGGCAAGGAAGGTGATTTTTCTGCCCTGTGGACTCCCAACATTCCATCCAAAATTCCCTGAAGGTCCAGAGACAGAAGCAATGGAGAAGGGCGGAATTCAGCTCTACCATTGGAAAGGCGTGCTGCTCGGCTACACTGCCAAACATCCTCAGGGCTCTTCAGGGGTGGGAATAATCTGCTTTTCCTACTCCAGTGCTTCCTCTCCATTAGCATCAAGCTTAAGCAATGTGCCAGCACCATGAGCATTGGCTGCTGCCATCTGGGATGCTCCTGTGGCCACGTGCAGCCCTGCTAAGGCTGAGCTGGAGGGGATCTGGGGACACAAGGTAACAGCAGATGTCTCGCTGGCTGAGGGCTGCCCTTGGCCAATGTTTGCTTAGCGTGATGTGTTTTGCCCATTAATTGCTGGTACATTACCAAGGCACACTCAGCATGGTGGTGACGGATGGACCTTGACACATAACAGGTTGAGGAGACCTGACCTGGTCCCTCTTCCCTCTAGAGATGCTGGTGTATGCTTTGGGCATGCCCTCCCGGTGTGGGACTCATCCTGGCTCTCCCACATCCTTCAGTGCTGAGGCAGGTGTCCAGGACCACACAGAAGCATGGGGAGAGACTCCTAATCTCCTCTGCCCCAGAATAGTCCCTCGCTGTTGGCAGAGGGCCACGCACGTGTCCCTCCTGCAGACCTGTGTGCCCCGGCTGTGCCCTGCTCTAGGAGCAGATGTCCCTCAAGGACAGGCTTAGGAGGAAGGAGATGCTGATGCCAGGAAGGAGACGCAACTCGTGCTGCCTCAGCTCCACCGTGTCAGACCCCTCAGCATCACTGTGTCAGACCCCTCAGCACCACTGTGTCAGACCCCTCAGCACAGCCAGGACACAGCGCCAGCTCCCAGCCCTGTGCCTCCGCTCCAGCTGTTCCATATAGTGTAACTTTCAGGCTTTTAATTAAATCTTCATGAAACACCCATTTGAGGTGCTTAATTTAAAGTGAGAGCTAATTAATTTTATGGGCCTTGGCCACGTCTGTTTCATTTCTGAGTTAATGCCTGGGCTGTGCTGGCAGAGGAGCAGAGAGCAAGGCAGCCACTGGCTCCTGGGACTGTCTAGACAGTCCTGGCTCAAAGTGTGGCTGGTGGCCCTGTGTGGGGCTGGTGGCCCTGTGTGGGGCTAGTACCTCACTTAACCTCCTCTCCAGGCTGGCTCTTGCTCCTCGAGCCCAGCTGAGCAGAAGCAAGACAGGGAGATGCTGAGTTGGGCCTCCATCCCGGTTGTGCTAGACCCACATCTGGGCTCTGCTCCATGGCAGTGTCCCTATTTGCAGGGTCCAGCTCAGTGTTACAGCCCCTCTCCTTGCAATCACCTTACTTCCCACTTCAAAGTAGGTTTAGGGCCAAAGCTTTGCTTTCTAGTGCTGGCCTCTCCGAGACCCCAGCACCACTGCAAAGACCCCCGTGGGAGCTTAGTGGAGCTCCTTGGGAAGCATCTGCCCAGTCTGGGTATGCTCAGACCAGTCTGCCCAGCCCTCTCATCCTGGGATTTCCCTGATGTTGATCCCAGTGGGGAAAACATAGGGTGGGAGCCAGCCTCCACCTGGTCCCCAGACCTGTGAGCCACTGTGGTACAGCAGTGGCCCGTGGCACAGCCCCTTGCGCTGGCAGTGGGAAGGCTGGGAGCCAGTGTGCACGACCTGGAGGGCAAAGGTCCTTCCAAGAGCAGCCCAGGAGTGAATTGGCTGGAGTGAGGAAGGCAGATAATTCCCTGCTGGGGCTGGCTCTGGCCCTAAGGCATGGCAGGGTCTGTCTCTCCCATGCTTCAGATCCAGTGGGAAGGAGTTACAGGCAGCTCTAGGGAAGGTCTGCAGGTGCTGGGGTCCAGCCAAACCCCTCGGCACAGCAGCCCCATCCCTGTAGAGCCACACAGCGCCAGTGCCTGCACCACAGGGAGCCCAGATGGGCTGTTTTCGAGGGCCTGGCAGACCTGCAGTCTCCTGCTTTACTGCTGACTGTAAAGGGCCTGGTATAAACTGTGATTGAAAACATGAATCATCTTGCTAATTAAACAGAGTTGCTCTGTGCCAGGAAATCTGTCTCTTTGTCAGGATCTTTGTTTTTAAAGGGGCATAAATCTAAGGCAAGGCTAAAGATTGGCTCCTTTATCACCAAGTGGCAGTGATTTATCCTGTGATTTACCCTGGCACCAGGGAAGGAATAGAATTAATAACAAATATTCATTTCTAAACCACAGTAATCCTGAAGTGTCTAAACACCCACCAGAGCAGCATTACCATTCTGCAAAGTGATCTTTGAGTGTGGGAGCATCTTGCCAAGGCCAGACTGGTCCAGTGTGGGGGGACCAGGATACTGTGGGCACTTGTGGCAGGCTTGGTCAGTGGGGATCATGGGCTCCCCCCAAAACAGCTGGTGAGGATGGACAAGGAGCAAACACAGTGACCACAGAGGCACCTGTTTGTGCTTCAGGGCTTGTATCCAAAGCATCAAACGCTGTGATGGCCCACACTGCGGTTCACTGCTTCCTGCTGGGGCCTGTTTGGATAACGGGTGGATTGATGTTCAAAATCCTTATAAAACACCAGGCTCTGGTTATGGCCTGGTCTGAGATGGAAAGAAGGTCCTCTGGATAACACAGACTTCAGGAGGGGGATCAGGTGCCTCAAGTCTCCATCCTGGCCAGGTCTTGGTTCACTGTGATCGTGAGCCATCTCTGCTGTGGCCAGGAGCCTTCTCTCCTCCCTAGGGCAAGCTGGGACTGCGGCTGTCCCCATAAGGTGTGTGGCACACCCACACTGTTTGCAAAGAGCCTGAGCACTTGTGGGTGACAGTAAATCCCTGCAAATGCCACTTGCAAATTTCTTTCTAGTGTTGGGAGAGCTGCAGGACAATGTCAGGATGTTAAAGTCACAGCGGCAGTGTCACCATGGCTGCAGCACTGTCCAGGTGCATCTGCCCAGGGTGGGGGGGGGACTCTGGCTCCTGCACAGGGTGCAGCCCTAAGGCTGTGCCTGAATCAGGGTGCGGACTCCTGGAGCAGCCTCATCCCTGATTCCTGTGCCATTTGCTTGTGGTGCCTTGCTGGTATTTACAGAGGGTTTCCAAGGAGTTACCTCAAATCCACCAACCCTTGGGTCAACATTGACAGAGCCTGCAGGAAAGGGGGACAAGGCACTGGCAAATAGTGCAATGTGTACACCCAGGAAGATTCTCTGAGCTGTGTTAGTGGCATCTGCAAAAGGCAAGGGGGAATGTGGAGCAGCTCAGAGCAGTGGGTGCTACAGCTCGGGCCAGATGTTCATGTTCCTACAATAAGGGAGAAGAAGCCCCTGAACCTTCTGCTTCTTATCCTCATCTCTCTCAGAGCGGATTTATTTGCATTCACATCTTCAACAGCAGCTCAGCCAAGCAGCTCACAGCTGCACACTTGCAGTCATGCAGAATGGATGCAGCAATGCCAGCAGAAAGGACCATTATGGTGGTGTGTGCCCCCAGGATGCCAGAGGAAGCTGCTTACTGATGGGGCTGCAGCAGAGGTACTGCAGAACACATCCTCAGATCAGCTTTTCCAATGCAGATGTGGTCCCAGGGCCCCCATCTGGGTTTTCAGGGGGTAACAAGTAGTACCTTTGAAATCCTGCTTCAGGACTGTAGGATTCAACCAGGATGCTGGTGATCCACCCTGGTGCACTACTGTGCCTATGTCCATTGCTGCTTGAAGGCTGTGGAGTGACCAAACCTCTCTCAGCTCTGTAGGAGGCTCAGGGTGAAAGAGCTGCAGAGGAGGCTGGAGAAGATTCTGTGCCCACCACTCCCTGCTTCTCCCACAGCAACCTGGCTTGTGGTCTCTTCCCCGCAGCCCAGTATTCCAGTACAGCTCCAGTTATCTTCTGCTGGCTTCAGAACACAGCAATAAGATGGAAGGATGGAGACATGCAGTCACCTAAATACCATGAAATTGGCTGCTCAAACTGTCCTCTGCAGCCCAGTATACCTGAGCCACTCCAGGCCTGCTGGTGTTTGCGTCTGGGATCTGGGGTACCTCTCCACCCCTATCCCAGGCAGGGATGCCCTGCCCTGGGAGTGACTGGGCACCTTGAGGCTCATACTGGGATCTTATTCACCAGGCAGCACTGGAATCAATGAGGGGTTTGAACCCACAACCACACACACACACACACACACACACACACGACTGATTTGTGGTGTGACACACTGTTCCCAGTGCCAGGGACAAGTCTGTGCCACTGGGAAGAGGGATGAGCGTGTCTGACTGTGGAGCACAGCTGGGACTGCAGCTACCCTGGGCCTCTGCAAACCAGCTCTGTCGCTCCCAACATGCTGTGTCTGGTATGAGTGTCTTTATCCAGCAGCAGCAAACACTGATGGGATAATTAGAGCTAAAGCATGGAGTGCAGCAGGAGAGCAATGCCCTGCGCTGTGGTGCCAGGAGCTGTGATGTGTTTGGAGTTGTTCTTCCCACAGAACCAGGAAGGTCTCCTGCATAAGTGCTGATAGAAAACCTGCCAGCTCCCTGGGTGATTTTAAGCGAGTGACAGGAAGAAAACAACTTTATTGCCTTGAAAAACCACCACCTCTCATCACTTCTGCCGCAGAGCAGATGGGCACTGCCAAGAGTGAGAACCAGCACAGGACCGGGCAGTGGCCCAGGGGAACTGGAGAGGAAGTGGGCAGCGGATCCATCACCACCAGTGCAGGGAGCCAGAGGGAACTGGCTTGTGCCTGGGCTCCCCCAAAAAGCACTTCCAACACCTTCTTCGCTTTCAGCTGAACTCCTCCCAGACTTCAGTCCACAAATTGCATCCCTGTCAGATGTGTTCTCATGCTTTAAACAAGAGGTTTTCAAGGAGATGAGTTTCAAAACCCAATTGTGTAGTGAAGAACAGTAGATGGGTATATCACTGACAGTATAAAAGAGCTGGGGGAGGGTGGGAATGCTGCTGGAAAGGTTTTTTTAGGTGAGCAGACACTCGAGATTGCATTACTAGTGTTTTCAAGGAATCTACTGCTTATCCAGGGAATTTTCTGTGTCAGTTGTAATGGCCCTGAAGGGCTCAATTCCTGCCCAGACCCGCCCTCCACCCAAGACACACTGTGAGATTAGTAGAGAGAGTTTAAACAAACACTTTTGATAGTTTTAACAATTTCTTGCTGTCTGGGAGACCCAGCACGGCCAGCATGTCAGACACCACATTTTTTGTTGACCACTCCTAAAACAGCCTGAGAGACAGCTTGAAGAGTCACAGTCACCTGGGGATCCCTTGTGTGCCCATGAGGGCTGTGAGGGATGTGGGGCTGTATGTGGCCAGGGACAAATGCTGTGCATGGGCAGGGGTGATGCTGTGCATGACACAGAACCAGCCAGGCTGCACTCCCTGGTCTCAATCCTGCCCTGTGTTTTGGGGACCTCTGCAGCCCTGCACCTGCTTTCCCCCCTTCCCTGCCACCCTGTCCCATCCCTGCTCTGATTCTGTCAGTCTCTGGCTTTTTGAAGCTGCTTTTCCAGGGTGGGCTGTCAGGCTGGATGTGGTTTGAAGCAGAAGCTCCTGACACACCATTAGCACACGGCGATGAGAGGCAGTCTGCAGGAGCAGTGGGGGCTGCAGAGCGGTGCCGTGGGGAGCAGCTTCGAGCTGGCAGCAGGCTGGGAGCCCCAGGAGTGAGGAGGGGATCCCTCCATCCCCTCAGCACCCCGGAGTGGGAGCCAGCTGATGGGGTGTGGAGAGTCTGATCTGGGGCTCATGGATGAGCTACAGCATCCAGAAAACCCTGGCACTGTCCTCGGTGGGAGCTCTTGCCCCTGCCCTCACCTTTGCCCTGTGTCCCCATGGGGGCTGGTGGCAGGCAGGGACAGCTTTGCCCTAAGATCAGCCCTGCTTGGAGGCAAAGCTCCTGCACCTACAGCACTGGAAATTTTGCTGCTGTATTTCTGCGGGTTCCCAGTGGGCACCACGGGCTCCCTGGAGCAGGAAGGGTGGCTTGTGGCTCTTCTCATGCTCCTTCCCTCAAAACTGCATGGATAGGGGAAATGTGGGTCAGTGAAGGGGTGAGATGTGCTGGTTTCTATCCCTTGGGCTGCAGCCCTCAGCAGCTGAGAAGCCTGGCGTCCTCTGGCAGCCAGAGCTGCCCATGGCTCCTCGTAGGGTGGGGGAAATGGAAAAAGAACTGCAAGTTCCAGATTAATTGCAAGTTCAATGACTGTGTACATGAATATTTAATTCTCTACATCTGTCATGAATATTCATGATATGCAGATGCGAGGGGGAGGCAGCAGTGAGGCGGGGCAGGCAGGAGCACGGGGGAGGGCTGGCAGTGAGAGGCAGAACAGGCACCAGAAGTGCCGGCTCCTTGGGGACCCACTTGTCTTGGCGCTCTGGTGCCCAGGGACCCCAAATGGAAGGAGCTGTGGGACAGCAGGGGACAGTCTGGGGCTGGCAGCGTGTCACCTGGGGTGGTATGTGCCCATGTCTGTGAGACCTGCCCACGCACACACTCCTGTGCTGTGCAAGGTGGACTGGCTCCTTGCGGCAGGGAGAAGCGAAAACGCATCGAAGACTTCCCTCTTGTCCCAAAATATATTTCCCAGTACTCCTTCAAGGACAGGATCTCTCAAAGAGCTCCAGAGATGCCCCAACAGCCAGCAGAGGCCCTACAAACCCAGAATCCCCACACTCCAGCTCAAAGCCTTGCTGCCAGATAGGAATAATCTTCTGTGGGATGAAATTCTGCCCTGTGAGGGTGGAGAGGTCCTGGCACAGGTTGCCAAGAGAAACTGTAGCTGCCCCATCCCTGGAAGTGCTCAAGGCCAAGGTTAGAGGGTGAAGAACAAGTGCCTGATCCCCAGTTACTGTGGGAATGTTCTGGTGATTAGTGCTGCTTGGGACAGGCTGTCAGAGGGTAGGTACTGGGGTGCTGTATATCTGTCAGCACAGTGTTTTTTATGACTTGTAATTACAGCCTGAAATAGCTTTTTTTTTATTTTGGCATTGGGAAAAGCCATTATGTTGTGGGGACAAGGCTGCTACTCTCCTTAATTTTCTCGTAAAGAGAAGTAGCCGTCAGTGGTTCCTAGGACATGAGGGCCATGGTGAGGCCAAGGGAGCCATCTGTCCACTGTCCCCCACCTCCCTCAAGATCCCCCTGCAGACTCCAGGCACTTGGGTGGGTTGCAGCACCCCAGAGAGGTGGCCCCCAAGCTGACCAGGTCTGTGCCACGGGAGGTGCTGCTTTTGCTAAGATTTCATGAGACCAGTTCAACAAGAATGAAATATCCTGCCTGCAGTTTTCTGGGAAGATTATTTTGGTCTAAACCACCATTTCACATCAAAATACATGAAATACATACTCTGGATTCTTCCCAAGGAAGAAACTGCCATTGTGAGCTCTGCCCTGGTAGAAGACCCCCAGCCCAGCCTTTGGTGTGAATGTGGTGGGGAAGAGCTGGTCTCCCCCAGATCCCTGAGGATGGGAATGTGCAGGGGGCAGCTGGCTCTGCCTCCCTGCCAGCTCTCCTCCTGTGGCAGGGAATGGGTGGGTGTTCTCCATCTGCCTTTTCCCATCACCCTGGTGCCCTGCAAGCCTTGATGTTGTTGTCCACCAGTCTTCTCCCCAGCTGATGGAGCACTGGTCGCCTCCCCTGAATGTTCATCACCTCCTTCTGGAGATGGCACACAGGTACCAGGTGTTCGAGATAAGGGACACCCCCTATCCATCTCCCAGCACCACTTCATGTGAAACCAGAGCCTGAGCCAGTGGTTTTCTGGCTGTTGCTGAATTTTAGAGGTGTCACAGGTAGCTCCAAGGCTCTTCCTGATCCATCACCACCAGCTCTGAGTTTGGCATCACATAGCCCTGGCTCAGGCTGGTTTTCTGTGGGTGCAGTCAGAGATGCCAGACAGGGCAGCTGGGATAATGTGGTCCACAGTTCATAGAATCACAGGACCTCCTGAGCTGGAAGGGACCCACAAGGATCATCAAATTCAACTCCTGGCCCTGCGCAGGACACCCCAAGGATCCCACCATGTGCCTGAAAGCCTTGTCCAAATTGGTTCAGCTGGATTCACCTCCTCTAACTGATCTGCTGCAGACACCCACGGGTGTTCCCAGTACCTGTGGCAGCAAAGACCAACAGAAAGAAGTCACTGACCTACCCTGCTGTGGCCACGGCATCCCCAGCTCCTGTCACCCCTGACCCACCACACTGGTCCTACCAATTCCAACACCTCTTCCTTTTTGTGCATTTCCTCTCTTTGATGTTTTGTTTCGTGTTTTTTTTTGACTCATCTCATTTTTACATAGTTTTATTTCCTAAAATTGATTACATGTACATTGGATTTCTGCGTGTACTCTCCCTCTGCAGCATTAAACCCAGTTGCACTTTGGTCCCTGGTACAGAGCAGTGCCTTCGTTGGCACATCCTGAACCAGGTCCAGAGCAGCACCTTTTCTTGGTGGATTTTGACAATTTTGTTCAAGGATCATCATTTGTGTGGAGAATGTTGTCTCTGCCCCTTTCTCTACCTGTCTGCCCTGAGATGACACTGTCAGATCTGTGCAGGGGAGCTTCAGCTCCTGCTGTCACCTTCCACTTGAAATTCGCAGTTTCTCTAATCCCAGCCAACTTTCACATATCAGCCCTATCATTATGGCAGGCTGGGATTTTCCCCCAAAGGCATCCTGGTTTCCTTGCTCATTTGTTGCCATGGCATGTCTCCCTTCAGGCTTTCCAGAGGCTCACTGAGCACTGGCTGCATCCTGCCCTCCACCAGCATTTCCATCTGAACCAAGGGCCCTTCCTGCTCCTCCCCAGCACCTCCAGTTCAAATCCTCCCTCCCCAGGCCATCTCAGCTTTCCTGACTGTCCAACCAAAAAACTCCCCAGAATTCTTTGTCTTCATCCCTTCATCCCCTCTCTTCATTAATTCCTGCTGACAGCTCCTCTGAGTGAGAGCATGAGAGTCTACACAGACTTTGAAGTCCTGGACAGTTTGTGATGGAAAAATCCCAGGATCTCAAGATTACAGGTGTGTTTAGCTTTAGGTATTATGGCGCACAGCTTATGGGCTTGGAAAGTCATGTCTGCTTTGAGCAGTCCAAAGAAGGAGTTACCTCCCATTAGCTGTCCAGGTGTAGTCACACTGATTCAGTCTCAGCCCCCCTGCCAGGGCTTGAGGCAGAGCTGCTCCCTCCCACCTCCCTGAAAATGCTCAGGGATACACTGTTTAATAATCAGTGAGGGCTAAACTGGAGAACACCAACCTTCAGTCAAAAGCAGACTTGAGGCCAGGTTTTCCTGAGGGTGATCCTGGCAAAGTGAGCACTGAGGATGGTGTTTGCAGCACAATCAGTATTTGCATTGGCACTGTGGCTGGGACTCAGAGAGTCAGAGGTGCCAGTCAGGAGTCAGCTGGGGACATGGCAGCTGATGGCTGGTTCCTGGCCCCGTCCTCTGCCCCAGACTGGCCCATCCCTCCAAGCTGTGAATCCAGCTGGACACGCCATGTCTCTGCAGGAGCCATCTCTGTGCCTTTCAGCTTCTCTCTCCCGACAAAGACTTTGCCCTTGTTATTTCTCATCCAACCAAAGGCCAGAAATATTGTGGAAGAGCCTTGTTTATGTGGAATTTCTGATTTAAAGGGACTCACATGGATTCTTCCCTTCTGTCTGGTTATTCTCCCACTCCCTGACCATGGAAGAGGGTCACTCTGCCTCCCAGATACAGCCCAGTTGCCCATGGCTGATGGTCCCTCCCAGCTCTCAGCACAGGGCACAGCCCCAGGTCCCTCTACCACTTACTCTCTGCAGAGCTCAGTCACACAAGATTCTTCAGAGCTACAAAATTAACCTGGCTGCCATTTGTTATAGAGTTGGAGGCAGGCATCCAGCTTTCCCTGGGGAAATGTGCAGTTTCCTGCAGCAGGAGATAACACTGACCATCCCCTAATCCTCCTCAGACAGTGATTTATCACCCATAGGCCCGGATCCTCAGTCCCTCCTGGTAGTGGAGCCCACATGTGGAGCGAGAGGAGCTCACAGTGAACTGGGATCCCATTGCTTAGGGCTGTCCCTGAGCTGGTGTGTTTACACTGGCAACATCCTGGGATGTACCAGGCTCCAGCCTCCCTGCTCCAGCTCCATCCTGGCTATTTACTCCTATTCTTGTTCTGTGGACATGGAGAGGTGATGAGCTCATGTGCAGGGCTGAAGGAAACCTTCTGTACCCCTGCAAGCCTGAGTGTCACATCCAAGCCATTCCTGAGGGGTGGGAGGAAGCTGCTCTGCCCAGCACTGCAATGCTATGCTGCTGTCCCCTCTCCAGCCCCTGTTGGAAAGGGATTAGCTTAAAACATCAAAAGCACTTGCTTTCAGTGGGTGTTTGATGTTCCCTCAGGCTGGCTGTATTTGAGTGTACCAAAGAAGGAACATGTGTGTGGCATTGGCCTCTCGCAGGCTGCAGTCCTGCTGGGGGGAGCGTGTTCACTCTGTGGGATCAGCTTTGGCCACATCCACTCCTGATGAGAAGGATTGCAGTGGAGCTCAGGGCTCACGGGTGCACTGCTCACATGGCAGAGGATCCCACAGACCCCACTGTGGTCACTCCTGCCATTCTCCAGCCCCTGTCCCCAGCATCGCCCCTGGGGGAGGCACCTGTTAAAGGTTAAACCCTTGGATTAGGTATCCATTTCCCTGCTGCTTTTGCCAAGATGCAGTAGGCAGTGCCGGTGTCAAACGCATTTCTTGGATTCTTTTAAACATTTTGCTCCCCTGTGCTACACAGATTGCAGCAGTAATCCACTGTTCTGAAAAATCATTTAATATTTCTGAACCAGCCATTCCCTCAGATTTGGCCTCTGGCGTCCTCGTTCCTCCTGATGCCCAGTCACACACATCATTTCTGTAGCACAACAGTCTTAGAGGAGGAAATGAATTACATCTTTACAGTTCTCCAAATAACAGGAGTTGCTCCATGAATGATGGGTTTATATCCCCTCCTTTGAGGTTTAAATGCAAAGTGCTGTCACTGAGGGATGGGCACAAAGGGGAAAATGCCTTTGCCCACAGATCGAGCACCTGGCTCTGGGCTGGCAGCAGCTCACAGGGTGAGCCCCAAAGGGCTCAGGAAGACCCAGCAAGCCCAGGGACAGGGCATGGGCAGGGCCACAGCTGCCAGCAACTCCATCCATCAGCTCTGTACAGCTGCAGGAGCCTCAAGCATTGAAAAGCCTGGAATGCTGCAAAGCTCCACCGCTGAAGGACGCAGGGCCACCATCCTCTTAATCCCATGTACAGAACCAATGCCAGGAGACACTGGAATTAGAACTTGCCTTCCTGCTTTGGCCAGTCAGATTCAACCCAAATCCTCCCCAGTCTGGTTTTGGACGCAGCTGTACACCCGTGCTGCAGCAGCAGGAGGGGACAGGCAAGAGATCAGTTGCTGTCAGTGATGATGTTCAAGGGGAAACCTTTGGCCTGAACCAAGGACTTTGAGTTTGCTTCAACATTTGAGCTTCCCCTCAGGAAAGCCGAGAGGAAAGGTAGAATTTTGCAGCTTCTCCTGCTTTTGCAGCTTCTCTTCCCTGCTTTAGCAGATCTGGGTTAATAAATAAATCAGTGCAGCTGATTTTCTAGCCCAAATCCTCTGATGCCCTGGTTTGCTGCGTGTTCCCATCAGTCAGACGTGGGAGACAAAGGGCAGTGCACCCATGGGGGATCAGATTCCAAGTGTGTCCAGGGCAGCAGAGCCCCTGGGCCGGAGCAGCGACCCAGGATGTGCCTGGGACAATGTGACATGAATTAATGTCATGGCAGCACTGGGCTCATGTGCTGGCATCCACATCCCTGCCAGGAAACAGGTTGTCTGTGGAGCCCCCTGGTATCTTGTGAATGTGCAACAACATCATCTCTGATGCTCAAGCCACACTGAGAGGACAAAGATGGGTCCTTCTCCCTCTAGAACACCAGGGAGGAGGGAAACATGTGCTCCCCACCTACCCCTTGAAAGCAGTGGGTGCAGATCTACCTGCAGCATGGAGCCACCAGCCCCAAGGCATTCAAGGAACTCACCAAGGGGCCTGTTCCCCCCACCCCAGCCAAGGTGCAGGAGGGCGAGGCTCCCACCAGCTCCAGCAACGTCTGTCCCAGAGCTGTGCTTGCAGCCCAGCACCACCAGCCCAGTGCCACCAGTGCGCCAAAGACCAAATCCAGGAGATCTTTCCCAGCTGGTGGAGCTTGCCCATGAGCCAGAAGGGGCTGCACTGTGAGGACACTGCAAGGGGACACCACAGGACCCTCTCCTTGAGTCAGTGCTGCCCAAGTTCTCCATCAGTGAGATGGAGAGAAGGGTGTGTTTTCAGGGGAGGATTTTGAGCTGCTGGAGGTCCAAACATAGATAGGAACAGAACTGCTGGACAGTGTGCTGGGAGCCGGGCGGGCTGGTGGTGTAGGTGCAGCTCCACTCTGTGCAACAGGATCCAGCTGCTCCTGACTTTGCTCCAGAGCTGGGATGTGCATGCCTGTCCTGTGCATGGCAGGATGCTGAGGAGTTGGGAGAGACTTAAAAGCCAGTGGCAGGAGGGTGGACTTGTCAGAAGGACTCACTTCAGCCTGCGAAAGCACAGATGCACACAGCAGGATTGATGTGCTTGTCACTGTGCTGACAGTCTGCATCATCATTTCCAGGCTGCATCCATCAGCATTTTCCCATTGCCTGCACCCACGCTCTCAAACGCACCTCTCAGACTCATCTCTCCTCTCTGAAGCCCCATGGATAGAGACCTCCTGGGCTGGAGAAGCACAAACCCCTGCTCAGGAACTGCAGGGCTCCATGGAAACCCATCCTCGGGAACACAGGAGCTTCATGCAGGGCAGAACTACTCCCTGCTCACAGAAATCATGCCTGGGAGGAAGTAGCAAGCAGCCCACACAACCCTAGTGCAGGGAGAAAGGTTCTGCCAGGTCTGAGAAGGAGCTGACACATGAAAAGAGCATCTCTGGCCCCCAGTAGCATCACGTTCTCTCACAAAGGTCTTTAAGACCTTTTATTGGACCCGGGTGTCTCAGTCCACTGTGCTGTCGGAGAAGGCAGCCCAGGGGATCCTTGGCAGGAGCAGGAGACACTGCTGCCAGTGAGGCCATTGGTGCCCAGACAGCAGTGGGCAGCTGAGGTGCCCTGGGCCATGATGTGCTCCCAGAGCAGCAGCAGGCTGCCAGCATCACTGGGGACACTGGTGAGAACAATGGGAATGTTGGTGGGCAGACTGTGGATGCTGGTAAGAAGGTTGGGGATGCTGGTGGGCAGGGTGGGGACGCTGTGCAGCACAGCCCTTGCTGCCAGGCTCAGTTTTCAATGTGCCCCTGGCACCATCCATCCAGCTTCAGTGAGCAAAGAGCCACTTCAATGCCAGGTGAAGGCAAGAGCAGACAGGATGGAATGAAGGTGAAGCCCCACATTGGCCTCTTGTGGGTTAAATCATACCATGAGCCCTCAGCAAACCTCTACTCCCACTGAGTATCACAGCTAGCGACCTTGGTGAATAAATCACTGCCCTAACTCTCTAACTTCCCATCACTTTTCTTTGGAGCAGGGCGCAGGAATCTCTTGAGAGGGGCCATTAAGCACCTGTCAGTACCTAAACTATCTCTCCTCAGAAGCACACAGCACATTTGTTTGCAGCTCCCACTCCAGGACTGACTGCTGGGTGAAGTGGTAGGAAGGGGTTAGAGACGGCTCCCCAAGACAGGCAGCCATGAACTGCCCGCCACAAACTGAATCCCTTCACAATTGCCTCTCCCTATGGACAGGGATAGAGGTGACCCTTTGCTCAGGACCTGTGCTGGAGCCTGGACCAGCTCCAGCCTTTGGGCAGCTCCCAGCTCTGGGCTCCGGGCTGTGAACAGTCCAGAATGGTAGAGGTCAGCCCAGAGCAAGCTGTGCTCACGATCCCCATCTCCTCCTTTCCTTGGACCAAGCCAGAACAGAACAAATCCAACTGAGAAATCAGTGCTGAAAAACAACCCCTCTTTCTTGTCTTTTTTTCTTTTTTTTGTGTGTGTTATTTCTCAGTTGGATTTGTCCCTGCTCTGGTTCATTATGCTTTGTCCCTGCAACGGGTCACGAAGGATCAGGGACAGCAGAAGAACAAACTCCTTAAACTGTCCCTGGGGCCACAGGAGGGCTGTTGCAAGCTGTGCTGGGAGGGACAGGGGCACGGGCTGGGGGCCAGCATGGTCATCCCAGCGCTTTCCAACCCGGCTGACATCCAGCTTGTCCTTCAGGCAGCGTGGGAACACAGTGGGAACCCGGGAAGTGATGGGAGGCTCTGCCTCTGGGCTGCAGTCTGAGACAGAGGCAGTCCTCGATTGCCAGCAAGATTTGGCACCCTGGGGTTTGTGCCATGAGGTATCTGAAGTAGTGGCTGCCCCATCCCTGGAAGTGTCCGAGACCAGGTTGGACAGGGCTTGGAGCAACCTGGGATAGTGGGACGTGTCCCTGCCTGTGGCAGGGGGTGGAGTGAGATGAGCTCTAAGCTCCCTTGTCCATGGCAGCTCCAAAGACTCCATCAGGGCTGGGGAAGCTTCAAGAGAGAGTGACAAATATTGCCCCCTCCCTCCTAAAACCCTTCCTGTCCTGACTTGGCCCAATGAGTCCCCAGGGTGGCACAACTACCCCCCTCAAACACCCAAATAAACCCCAGCCATTTATTACCTGAACAAAGCATCTACTCACCTGGGTATGGTATGGACAGGTTTGTCACTCAGACATGACTTGTCTCCACTGAACCTGACAGATGCCAACCATCCTGCTCGGAGGGACGGCCAGGCTGGGGACCCTGGGAACCTCCTTCCCATCTGGAGAGCTGTGGAATTACTGACAGGCTCCTAACATTTGTATTTTGTCAGAGAATTCAGTGAGTGGGTTAGGTGTGAAGACTAGATCTGCTTTGGAAAGGGAGGTGTTACAAGGATGAACACTAAAAGGAGTCAGCAGAAATACAATAAGAAACCAGACACTAGAATTAAACCCAAATCTTTTTGGCTTTAATGGTAAGAACAGGCATTGTGCTGCAAGGCAGCCGCTCTGCCATGGGAAATAAGGAGTCAGGTCTCCTGTATCCTAATGAAGGAATATCACTGCCAGGGTCACAGCAGCACCAGTGAAGAGGACTGGGTTTTTTTTACTCTCACCCCAGTTCATTAATACTGAGAGTTCTGTTAATCAGGGTCATGTAATCTGGAGACAGAGGCAGCATTCCCAGCGGGCTCCCCGTGCATGGGGAGCTGTTCCCAAGGTTCCCTGCCCTGGCCCTGGCTCACAGCAGCGATGTGTGGGATGGTCAGGGTGACACGGCAGCTCCGGGTCTGGCTGCTAGCAGCTCCACATCGCTCCATCTCACTGTGCCAGGGACCAGCGTGCGGGAAAACAAACCCAGCGTGGGCGACCAGCAGAGCCGAGGCCAGCACTCCTGATTTCCGCCTTTGATGTGTGTTTATTTCCAAAGAACCTGGACTGAAATAAAAAACATGGACAGAGGAGAAAATATTTTTAATTGCAGTAGGTCTGCTCTGTTCTGGTATTACTGGCACTGGCAGAAGTTCGATCCTCCATGCGGGCTCAGAGAGGGCTCCCTAGGCCCTCTCTGCTTCTTGACTTGTCCTTTCCCCTGCTTTTCTCTGTCCCAGCCCATAGTAGCCACTGTGCCGAGTCGTGCCTGCCCGCAGCTTCACGTTGGTTCTGCAAACTTCTGTAGCAAGGGCTGTGGGGAGAGACTGAGCCATTCTTTCAATAATGAGATAGGAATGAGCTGGTGTGCCAACTGTGGGAAGATTGTTCTCGCTGACACACTTCACAGAGAAGGTCACTGCCACAGAAGTGGCTGCTCCACACAGGGATTGGGGCCAGCACCGCCCCTCCCCCTGGGATTCCCTCCACTGCTTTTTTTCTCCCTATCTCACGGATCCCTGCCTGTTTCCGGATGCTGTCAGCTTCCAGAAAGAATGACTAGATTTACTTTGTGTGTTATCTCCCGGGATTGTGTGTGTCTGTCCCACTGCTCTGCATCAACAGCCGCTGCTCCCACCACCCGTTCCCATGGATCACATCCATGCCGCAGTGCCCTGTCCATCCTGGGGGCTGCAGAAGCTGTGACCTCTGGGAGATCCAAGGCATCCGACCTCCCTTCTTCTCCAGGGATTTTTGCCTCAGAAGGGAGGTTCAGACATCCTTTCTGCTCATGGAAGCTCTTGGAAGATGTTGCTGAGGGAGCACCTGCTCTTCCAAGTGCCATTGAAGAAGATAAGAGTGTGTTTGCTTTCTTGTGCTCCAGGAGAAATCCAGAGGTTTGTGCCATGTTCCTGGCATGCCTCCATGGAGGGGAACCCTCCTCTCTCAGGTTCCTCCTCCTCCTGCATCCTTCCCCTGTGGCAGCATCCCTGCTCAGCAGGATCTTGCTCCAGTTCCCAGTGCCACGTGCCAACCCAGCTCCGTGTTTGGTCACAGTGGTGGGAGTTCTCCTTGGGAACACATGGCTGAGTCCCTCAGCTCCGGTGGCCTTACCTCCCCCATCCTCCTCCTTGCAAATATTCATGTATTTTCCCCTCTCCTGGGGCTGCCCTGCCTTCCCACACTCCAGTGAGGAATTCCAAGGGCTTGGCACATGCACAATCCACTAATGAGGACTTTTTCCCTGGCCCTGCTAAAAATTACATCTTTCTCCAATTAGCCCCAGAGAGGTGGCACAGTCTGTCTGCCCTGAGCCTTGAAGGCAGCTTTCCTGCTGCCCCAGGGAGGCAGGGGATGGGTGTGCTGGGGAATCCCCTTCTCTTCCTGCACCCCTTGCCCCCAGCAGCCCCAGGCCCAGACAAAGGTTGTGTTCACATCCCCCTCTCTCCTCCCAGCCCACTGGTCACAGGTCCCCTCCCCAGACCTACAAATCATTGAGCAAACGGGCACAAGTTCATTTATTACATCAATTAAAGGCCCACTTCCTTGTATTTTTTTAGCTTGTAGAAAAACAACAACAACAGCGCCAGGAAGGTATATAATTATGGCTCATGATGGCAAATTTTACATCCCCAAATTGGAGTATTTAATTCAATTAGACATTATAAAGCTCTCGTTATCCCCTTCGGATGTTAATAAACTCAAGAACTTACAACTCCCTGTATGTGCAGCTCTCACCACCCCAAACTGCTGTTATTTATACATTTCTAAGCTGTTTCTAAACAGAACAGATTTTTATTGCTTTCTGGCCATATGCCCAGAATGGGCCACGTTTTGGGGGAAAAAAATTAAAAGCTGTAAACTTCTCTTTCTGTTTTTCTTTCCTTTGCCCCTTTCACCAAGGGGTCCATGAGCTGTGAAAAAAAAATTGAGGGTTAATGCTGAGTGGGTCATGTCCAGCACTATCAGGGGCTCCTCAGGAATGAAGGAGCATCCTGTGGGAATTCAATGGGAGACACTTCCCTCACTCCTCCTCTCCCTGCACGGTACTGCTCGGGGGAGGCTCTTTCTGAAAATGGGTTTTCTCTGGTCCCTTTGGGAGATGTGCTGTGGGGGTGAGTGCTGAGGTGCTGCTGGGGACCAGAGCAGATGATGCTCATGGTTGCTCGTCTGATGGAGGCATCAGCCAGGAAACACCAAACCTGCTGGGACTGGGGACAAGGGGCAGGAGGTGCTTTTTTTAGTGCTGGTGATGGATGGCACAGATGGGACCAAAGCTTCCATAAACGTGGTGCTTTCCCTATTGTAATGAGAGAGGGACTTTGGAGTGAAATGGTCTTCAGGATCGTGTGTCTCTGCAAGCAGATGAACTCAAGGCAAATGTCACAGCCTTGGTGGCTCCACAGTGGGACCCTGACACTGCTGTGACATGGGAAGGTTTTACCATTTTTTTAATCTGAAAACTTCTGGAGATTTTAATAACAACCTCCAGGCTCTTGTGTCAGACAAACATGGAATTTCTTTCTCCCTGTTTATAAAATCACAACGCCCTTTTAACCATTCTCATAACATCTAAACAAGTGCAATTCAAAGCTGTATCATGGTGTGTGTACGGTGTAATCTGAAGATTCAGCCACAGCAAATGTCTTTTGGCTGATGCTTCCTGGGAAGCATGTGCTTAGCCAGTGCCCTGAACTGGTTTAACTGGGAGTGCTGCAGTAATGGCCTTTTCATCCCTCAGCCTCCAGCTTCTCAGCTCTGATTCCACACCCCACACCAGGAGAGCTGGAGGCAGGCAGTTATCCACGGGCCATTCAGCACTGAACATCCGTGAGGCTCACCCACTGCTGGAGTTAGTGTTGAAGGTGTTGCTGCCCTCTGGCACATGTCACAGGGGTGTGGGCATGTCACAGAACATCTGCTTGCTTGAAACAACCCTTCTTGTTAGCACTCAGTGGTGGGGAGTCACGAGTACCATCACCTGCAGCCCTACTGTGGTCCCTGCTGCAGCCTGGGCTTCCCTCTCCTGACACTGAGCTGAGGAGGGGGTGGTGCTCACAGCTCTGCTCCCCATCAGGGCATGGATGACTCAGGCACAGTGGGGACATGCACACCTCAAAAATCTGTTTCTGTGCAATTGTTCTTGGACAATCACAAGAGCAGGTTTGGAGCTTGCACTTGGTTTCCACTCCCTGCCCAGGTCATGGGATCACTGGGATACAGCACTGGCACTGGGATCGTCTGGCAGACGCTTCAGGATTCTGTTCCAAGGGCCAAGTCCCCTGCGGGTGTAGCTGGGTGGCCAAGTGTCCCTTGAGCCCCAACGCTGTGAATGCCTCAGGGAGACCCGAGTCCTGCCCAGGAGTGCTGACAGCATGTGCAGCTATTTTGATGCATGTGGTGTCCATAAAGGCATTGGATCGCTCCTAATCTCCATGTTTTCCGGTGATTAATGCATGTGTCAGCTGTGGAGGGGCTTGTGCTTGGCTTCCTTAATTAGCAGGAGGGGAATTATCTCCTCTAGTTAAACCCTGGCTGTAATGAGCAGCTCCATGCTGTTGTTAACAGTGCCTCGCTCGCCCTGTGAGGTGCGGATGGCTCCATACAAGGGAGACTGACCTGAAGGATCCTCAGAGTCCCCCTCAGCTTCCCCAGTGCTCTCTGCTGACTTCTTCCATTGCCCACCACACTAGAGGACGGGATCTGGGATCTGGCTGCAATTTGTTCAGCTCTGACACAGTTTGTGTCACATCTACCTGCCTGCAGATACCTTGGTCTGACTGGGCTGGAGCAAAGAGTGATGTGCAGAGCCCACAGCTAAGTCACACTCTCCATTTGCCAGGTCTGACTGTGGGCTGACCTATTCCTTGCCCTGTCCACTCTGAAATCACAGGGGGAATTTTGCTCCTCTCAGCTGCTCCAAGGCAGAGGCGATGGCAGCACTCACCACACACAGACAGTGCAATTCAGTGTGTGAGAGATCCCAAATCTGACCTGCCCACTCGTTCAGCTTTGTGTCTGTGCCGAGGCCCTCAGATGAATGTGTGCACTGGGCAGAGCTGCAGGACAGAGAGACACAGCCCAGCGCTGCCAGCGCGGGGGCCGAGGTGCCATGGCAAAGTTCAGCAAACAGGATTGCCAAAGCGCGTGTTTGTTCACACTGTCTGTGGATGTTGGCTCAGCAGCCAGATCCCACAAGGATTTTATTCCCAGAGATCCGAGATGACCGTAGGGTGATCTCTGCAGTGACTCAGAGCATGCTTGGCTGAGCCCAGACAGCCATGCCCAGCTGAGCTGCTGCTGTCACGGGACACAACCCCTGAGGTACAGTCGGCTTCTTGGTTTAACTGGTGGGAAATCGGGACAGCTGGGGGAATGCAGGATGGGAACCAGCTGGTGATGCCTCTGGAAGGCTCCCTGACATTTTTTGTGGTTCAGGACACCTTGCCGTGTCCAGTCCTCTGGTACACACACAGCAGGATCCCCAGGTACAGGAGGTTGCCCACAGACTGGCACAGCCTCTATCACCCCTAAGAAAGAGAGTGATGTTGTTCCCTGTCAGTGTGATGAGGCTCTGGCACAGGTTACCCAGAGAAACTGTGGTTGCCCCATCTCTGGAAGTGTTACAGACCAGGCTGAATGGGGCTCGAAGCATCTTGGTCTAGTGGAAGGTCTCCCTGCCCATAGCAGGGGGTGTGAAATGAGACTGAGATTTAATTAGGTCCCTTCCAACACAAATAATTCCATGATTGTATGATTCTATTTCCTAAAAGGCATGGAGATGATGAGAGTTACTGAAGACAACCTGCCTTGATGAGATTTTTTGAGCCTGGTTGTGCCTGGTCCCCAAAGCTACAACCTGCTCTGGTCACATGTGACTCAGTGTGGCCTTTGGCTTGGTCTGTGCCTTGGAGATGAGTTAAATGGTGGCACATGTGGCTGTGGGCAGGTGTCAGGGTCAATAACATGGGGAGGATCTGCCATGTGCCCCTGGGCAGGGACCAGCCACACAGCCCCACACTCATGTCTGGGAGCAGTGTCTGACAGAGCAGAGCAGGCAACTGGAAATGTTTCATAACCAACAGTGGCAGAGGAGATGAGGAGTTGGACACACATTGCTTCAGACACGTTTCTGATGATGCTCTGGCTCCAAACTGTTTTAACTTTAGCTGAAAAATGTCAAACTATCAGTTCATGGTGCAGAACAGAGCTGCCTGGGGCTGGGGGAGCCTGGAGGATGATGTGAAAGTTACAGAATTATTTTATATGCATGTTTTCTTTTTTTATTCTTATCCCAAGTGCCCCGAGGCTTTTCAACTTTTAAATCTGTGCTCTAGTGTGGCAGTTGCATCGACCAGCTCTGTCATGTCAATAACCTGTGTCACGCAGCACCCTGGAGGCCTCGCTGGCACTGGGGAACACAGCAGCACATCCTGGTCCCAGGCACGCCTGGCATCCACTTCCAGGGATGTCTTCTAAATAAAACTGACTCAGGTACCCAGGATTGGAGCAGTGGAGACATTGAGGAGTGGGAAGAAGATTCATTGTCAGAGCAAGCTGAGGGTCCAGGGCAGGAACAGTGGCATTTGCTGCAGGCTGAGATGCTTTGGCAGAGCTCAGTGAGGGGCACTGGACAAATCCAGCAGCCGTTAGCAGACAGGAACTGAGAGGAACAGCAGGGATGCTCCGGGGCCAGGGCCCAGACAAGAACATCTGGAACTGGCACAGGCTGCGAGAAGTAAAAATAGGACCACAGAGAGGCTCTGCACAGCTGCTGAGGGGCAGAGGCTGCCCTTCCCTGATCTGCTTGAAACACCAGTTCCACCCCACTAACCCTGACCTGCTGGAAGCCCTTTGTGTTTTGGCATCTCTTGCAGAACGATGGTCTCAGCATCAAGACATGACTGAGCTCTGTCAGGCTTTCCAGGTTCCCTCAGATAAAAGCACATACTGTGTCTGCACAGACAATGGAGTCCCTGTCCCTGGAGGAATTGAAAAGATGTATAGATGTGGCTCTTGGGGATGTGTTTTGATGGTGGCTTTGACAGTGCTGAAGGAACAGTTGGCCTCGATGTCTCAGAGGGTTTTTTGAATCTAAGGGATTTTTGGGTTCTGTCCCATGATCCCATCACTCCTATGATATTTCCCTTTCATGCCCAACTACCCATGATTCTCCCACACCTTTCAGCTCGATCACCCAAGGCATCATTTTCAGGACTTAGGGGACTCAGCAGCCAAAGGAACCCCGAGGCCAGCTTAGGATATCCTGCCTGTCATTCCCTGACTGATACCTGAGCCCTGAATTGTAACACATCCGCTCATTGCAGCACCCAGCTCTGTCACTTGGGCTGAGGAGTTCCTGGAGGGCAGAACATGTCAGACATGGAAGAGAAGCACCAACCCCTCAAGGGTGTGAGGGAAAGGGTCCACGTGAGCTCGAGCTGTTCGGCAGTGCTGTGAGAACAAGCTGCAGAGAGGGACTGGGATCCACAGGAGCAGAGGGATATGTCAGTCTCAGCATAGTGAGCAGTGAGACAGGCATTGGACTGTGCCCTGAAACGCCACCCTCCAAGCAGGAGGCACCTGTGGCACTTTCACACCTGTGTTTCAGAGAGGGAAGTCTCTTCTGAACCAGTTTTGAACTGATTCAATGAGAAGATCAGAGCTGAGGAAGCGCGCCTGGGCCCGTGATTCTTTTGATGAATTCAGGCAGTGATTCTGTCTGCAGGTTGTCAGCAAAAGAGCTTTGATTTGCAGAAATTCCTTCATTATTCTCAATTATTCAGAACACATCTTGCTGCCTCAGCAGTGCTGCGGGCAGTCTGCACAGCGCTGGCGGTGATGGTTAGTGCTGGCAGTGATGGTGGATCCTGTGCCATCCCAGGGTCTCAGGTCAGTGCCTGACACAGTCCCTGCACCACAATTTCTGACCAAGGCTCCAGCACAGTGAGGAGTAAAGCAGCAGCATCCCATCCCAGTCACAGAGCTTTCCTTGGGGATTTCTCACACCAGGGAGGTGTGACCAAGAATGTGGCAAAGGGCTGAGGTGCTGAGTGCCTGCCATCGCCCCAAATGACAAGCCAGGGTGGCTCTCTGAGGTGAGAATGTTTTTACAACTATTTCACACGAGATTAGCAAACAAGCTGGGATGTGAGACACATCTACCTGCCAGAGAAGCTGTGGCTGTCCCATCCCTGGAAGTGCTGAAGGCCAGGTTGGACAGGGCTTGGAGCAACTTGGGACAGTGGAAGGTGTCCCTGCCCATGGCAGAGGGGGTGGAACGACATAAGGAGATGATCTTTACGGTCCTTTGTGATACTGTGGTACTTGAGAGGGATTTTTTCCCAGCTCCATGGTTAGTCCAATCAAAGCTGTCAGCTACAGCCTCAGCATGCACAGGGTGAGAGCTTTTTAGGGGAAGAGAAGAAAATGTGCAACATGATCATCACTGTGAGTCACATGTCAATAGCATGACTGAATTGCCAGAGGGGTCTGGGGCAGCCTTGGAGGGCAGTGCTACAGCACCCACCTCCATCTCCTGCCTGAGCATCCATCTCTGTGTTGTATGAGGTCCTGGCACTGTTTTTACATTGTTTGCTAAGGAATTCCTTGCAGCCAGGGGTTTCACCAAGTGCTGAGGTGAGCAGCTCGTGGGCACAAATTCCAACACAGCCAGACCAAGACATTTGGCCATAAGGTCTTGTACCGCCTGTGTTACCTGCTCCACCTGCCCCATAGAGGACTCAAGTCTGCCCCACCTGCCCCACACATAATTCCCTGAGAGTCAAAGCCTTTTGTTGAAGCCCAATCATTATCTGTAGTTTTCAGCACAGCCACGAGGACGTTTGAAAATGCTTTTGAATGAAAACAAAACCCAACATTTTCATTTCATTTCTTGGTGCCATCAAAAGCTGCTCACTGCTCTATTTTTAGCTCCCCCAGAACAAGCTGCGTGAGCTGGAGAAAGGAGCAGCATGTTGATGAGGGGGGTTATCACATCCCCAGCTCCCACCGCTCCCACACGCAGGCTGAGCTCAGCAGGGCTGCCCATGCCGGGGGTCCCCCACCCCACGGCTCCCCAGGTGGGAGTATTGATCCCTCTTTGCTGTGAGCATGGAGTTCAAGTCTGGCAAAGACCTTGGAGGTGAACTAAGACCTGCTGGTTCCTCCAGTAGCATCTTCCTGTTGGGACAAAGCAGCCGTGGCAGAGCCCAACATGCCAGAGGATTCATGGATGTGTTCAGTCTCTGCTAAATTGCTTTTGCCTTTGGCTCAAGGTTTGAGCCCAGGTGTGCTGGGATAAATTCCCATTGTAAGTCCCTGTTTGGGAAAGAACTGCTCCATGGAGAGGTTTGGCCCAATGAATCATCCTGGAAGGAGATGGCAATGAAGCACACCTGGATGGTGGGGAAGGGCAGCACTGCAAACTCCCTGGAATATGCTACTAAAGAAGGAATAAGCTTGACCCAGATACATGAAATAACACAGACCCTTGCAAAGCACTGCAGCAAGAGCCAAGATTTCACATTCATTAAAAACTCAACTCACTCACTGTCCGCAGATACACACAGCCTGGAATTAGGGATGCACTGGGATGAAATGGCATCAGCACAGGCTGAATCCAGCTGACACAGTGCCATGGCTCTGTACTAGGGCTGTGGGGCAGGAACGCTGCTGTTCCACCT
Organism: Pitta sordida; assembly: GCA_013390025.1. Classification (NCBI taxonomy): domain Eukaryota; kingdom Metazoa; phylum Chordata; class Aves; order Passeriformes; family Pittidae; genus Pitta; species Pitta sordida. The sequence goes on along the minus strand of WEKX01022782.1, from coordinate 46,723 downwards.
GCCTCCACTGGTACCTGCCTGCCTTCACCTGCCCTCTGAGGTCTCTCCATGGGGCAGACAGCTCCATTGCTTGTGCTCCAAAAGCCGGAGGCACTGCTTTGAGGAACACTCTGCAGAACCCTCTGGTAGACTGCAGTGGGCAGATGGATTGTTTCACACCAGCAATGGTGTTGGGACACTGGGAAGGGTGTATTAAGCCCTGCTGCCAGCCAGGAGCCAGGGACTATGGTGACCTTCTCCTGGCAGCATGTGGTCACTGTGGCTAGTCCTGCCCTGCCAAGGGGCTGGCTCTGTCTTCTGGCACAGATCCTGGTGTGCCGTGCCACATGGGAAAGGGGCAGTGCACTTCATAAGTCTCTGCAGGGCGGTGCACATCGTGCGGGAGAACGGCAGGCACTGGTGGTCCCTGGGGTTACTGGTTGGCACCATCACTCACAGGCTGTTCCCAGCAGAGCATGAGGCTGTACCTGCTGCCTTCACCTCTTCAGGGCCATCTTGAGTTTTCCGCATCATGTGCTGCAAGAGTGTGAGCTGCAACAAGTCTGCTCAGGAGTTTTCCTCATGCCCTGGAGCAGGTAACATGGACTGAGGAGCACGAAGGTTTCTGATCCTCATGCCACGTGCAGAACATGCCAGGACTGGTGGAGCCCTGGTACTCCTGGCTCCCACTAATGTTAGGTGCTGCTCTCCATCTCACCCATTCCAGACTCTCACTGATGCTGGGCACTGCCCCCCATTCCATGCATACTCCAGGCTCTCACTCATGTTGGGCATTGCCCTTTATCCCACCCAGGAGTGTGGGAAGCCTGATTGCTCTCCTGGCACTAAGAATTGAGTGCTTGTGGTGCTATCATGGGCAGTTTGAACTGAGTAGACGGATAGAAACCTATGTCAACATTCATTTGGGAAGCATGAGGAATTTGTGGAAGGCTGCCCATCCCACTCGCAGCTCAAGGGCAGGTTCCAACAGCACTGTCCCCGATTCCTTTCACCATGGGAATCACAGCAAAGTAGCCTAATATTAACTTTGTGTCCCCTTGGCTGCTCTTAGGGCCATGGCTGGGGGCTGACCAGCAGCCCTGGTGGCTCTGTGCCACATCCTCTGGCAGCTCTGCCATGAAACTCGGAAGTCTTGGAGCCTGGTCCAGCAGCACCCACCCACTCTTCCGGTGAAGGTGCTCCACAGGACACTCCTGAGAGCTCTGTGGCCCAGGAGTTTCTCATGCCAGGTTCTCTGCCTGCCATTGACTAATGTCTCAGACCCTGGCTCACCCAGCCTGGCCTCTGTGGGCTGGGGAGTGCATGTCCCCTGCCCTGTTCAGTGACCAGGAAGGATGATGGGGGTGATGGCAGCGTCATCCCAATCTACCTCATCTTGCATCCTGTGCAGAGCATTCAAGCAAACACATTTCCCTGATGCCTGGAGAGCAAACCTGCTGAAAATTAGGGAAAGGGTGCAGCTGGAGGCAGCCATGCAGAGCTGCCACCTACAAAGCTGTCCTATTCCCTGGAAAGATGCTCGCAGGGAAAAAGTTTTTCTCACTGGAAAGGGTCTGGGATGTTTGGAAGACAAGTAGACAAGGGCTGGAGTTAGTGCCTGTGAGGCATCGTTTAGGAATCTAGCAGGCAAACTGACAGGAGTCGTAAAGGAGAAAGATCTTCAGCATTACCCAGGGGCTTGGGAAAGCTGCTTTCTCACACTCCCATCCCCACGGATGGGGAGGTTTACAAGGTACATAAACATCGTCACTAGTTTGCAGTGGCAGAATTGTGGTCGTGGGAAGAAGGAGTATTTGCTGAAGGTGGCATCCAAACCTCCTACCACAAGATAATGGGCTGTTCTCTGAGTGTGCCCTGCCATGATCACCTCCTGTGCATCCATCAGGAGTGCAGTGGGGCCCTAACTGCCTTCAGACAGGATCAGCACGTCCAGCTCCAATGGTGAGGGTCACACTTGTGGCTGAAGCACATGTTTGTGAGATGTCACATGCCTCAATCCCAGTTCCACTCCTTTGGGGTCACTGAGGAGGCTCCTGCACACCTGGTGTGGGAGAGCTCAGTTGGAACCAGGAGCCTCAGATTGATACCTTCAGATATCAGGTCAGCGTGGACAAAATCTGCTTGTCTTTGTTTTGCGTGGTACATCCCACCAGCTCCTCATCCCATTGGGATACAGCCAGTGATGCTCCTTGTTGGAGCAGGGCCTTGGTGCTGCTGCAGGCCCCACAGCCCATGACCGGCCCATCAGAGCAGGGGCTTGGTCCCAGTGCAGCCCCACAGCCTCTGCAGCTCACCCTGAGTCTGGTGGAGCAGAGGTGGCTTTGGGATGGGAACCTTTCCATGTACCATGGGGACTCAGTCATTCCATCTTGTTTCCCTTTAAAGCCCAGTCTGGGCAGGAAGCGTGGAAAGCACATGGCATCTCCCACACCAGGCCACCGACAGTCCCATGCTGTGAACATGGACCGTGTACTCGTGCTGAAGACAAAAACTGCTTCAAATTAACTTCTCAAATTCCAGATCCTGGTGTTTACAAAGCCGGAACGGTGCTAGTAATTCCTGAAGGCTTGTGTTCCAGGTGTGGAGGGGGTGGATTCTTCTGTCCCAAGGTATAAAGGATTTCTGACTGTTTCACCCCAGCCATCCATTTCTGGCAGATCCACCCGCCGTGCACACCCCCAGGACACCAACTTCCCCTGACCTGGGTCTGCTTTTTCTACTTCCCTGCAATGGCTCTTCCCCTAATTAGGAACCATAAATATGATTCTACCAAAATTTAGGTTAGGCTCCGTGTGTGATGCAGTGAGGAATTTGTACAGACAGATCAGCTCTAAAGCTGTGGAGCAGAAAAGGATCTTTGCAGGGTTTTTAACCCAGGAATGTTTCAGTTCTTTCCAAAGAAAGGAGAGAAAAATAGACAGACGGGGAAAAAACCATCCACACGTGTCTTTTAAAGCCGCTAATGGAAGATTCCCTGAGGCGACTAGTCAAGCTGGCAATCCTCCCGCTTCACTTCTTGACAGCTTCCTGTCTTTGCCTGAGTTGTCAACCCAGACACCTCTGTACTTTGGCACTCCAGAGCTGACAGACACTGCAGGATAGCAGGACACGGATGGGACCTCATCAGGACCCGGACTCAGGGGCCATGCAGACCCCCAGCTCTGACCCATCTTTTCCCTGGGACGGGAAACATTTTCTCTTTTTAATGGTGTCAATTCAGACTTACAGGAGTGTTTGTGGTTACTGATGTAGTCAGTCATATTGAGATCTGTGCTCCATGTAAAGCAGACGATGCTGAATGTGGGGGCCACGACCCTTCTCTCTGTGGGCAATGTTTAAGTGGTGGGTCTTTATCATTCTGGCAAGTTGTGTTCAGTTAACACAAAGGCATAAACTGTGTCCTGGTCCTGTCTTCCCCTTGTGATAATTTGAGGTGGATGTCATGTACACTGACAGTTCCCTAAATTGCCAGAGGGCTGATTTTATGCCCCTTCTCCATTCCCTTGGGAGGGGCAGGTGGGGGTTGTTTTAAAAAAAAAAATGTTTTGATCAAAGGTGTTTGAAAACTTGCAGAGATCAGCTTAGAGTCTTTTTTACAGTGGGATGTAGGTATGTATGTGACAGACCTGACAGTCCCATGCTGCACCCATGGGATATGGGCATGGAACTGACCTGGGAGTACCAGCAGAGCAGCACCTGGCACACTGAGCACTAACTGCACCCCAAGAAAACAAGAGGCTCATCACTTAATCACCTGTATAGTGTCTTTGGCCTCTTGTGTCCTGCTGCAGGGCTGGGGGTCACATCACTTCCAGAACCCTGCTCCAGGACAGTGTGTTTAAGCACTGGGAGTAAGGAGTAAAAGCTTGTGGTTGCTCATTTTGGGCACTGCCAGCCAGGCCCAGACATGCAACCTGTTGGTTCTTGTGCAGCCTGTTGGTTCTTGTCTAAAACCAGAAATCTGGATGGAAACCTGAAAGTGAAATGCCCCAGCCCTGGGAAACATGCCTGGAGGAGTGTAGGAGTGTTTCCCTCTCCAAGGCAGCAGCCGCTGGGAAATGGGAATGGCAGTAAAAAATAGATGTATCCAAAAAGGAAAAAGAGAGGAAATAGTTTCTTTGCCACACCAGGTCTGCCTCATCCCCTTGTGAAGGTGGGATCCCACACTGGGTGGCTGGTGGTACTGGCAGGAGATGCCCACAATCTGCCAGGCCCAGGGGCTGGCATGCAAAGAGTCAACACCTTATATTTCACCCCAAAGGAACTCAAAACCTCCCATGGATGAGTGTTGCAGCACCTTTGGTGTTGGTGTGGCTTTGCTCATTTCTAAGTATAGCAATAAAACTCCCAGTGATCATTCTGGGACATCCCTGGCCCTGCTCTGCTTCTCTGGTCTGCACAGGGCATTGTCCCTGTGGGGAGGTGACATCCCTGTTTGCCATCAGGATGGAACCAGAATGTCTCCCAGGTAGCTGCCATGGGGAGGGATATCATCTTCCCGCATATTTCTGGTCATTCCAAAAGGTAATTCCAAAGAGGTCTTTGCATCACTCTCCTCATCATGTTTTTGACAAGTCCCCAACAGCAGGGACCCCTCCACCCCCTGCAACCAGTGACACACTGGAGTGTGACCACAGGGGTGAGGAGTGGTGACATTCCTGGTTCTCCAAAGGCAGAGGAGCTGCCCTTGGGGAGCTGTGGGAAGTGGTCTGCTCTCCCAGTGTCCCTCTCCAAGTAGCTGAGCTGACTGCTCTGAGCTGTTGAGCGCAGGAGTTCCTGTTGCCCACATCTGGTCTTGCAGTGTCGCTCCCCATTCCTGCCCGTGCTGCGTCTCCTCAGGGAATCTCACAGCTGCCCTCCAGCATTTGGAATTGTTGAGGATTTTGGCCAAAGGATTTAAACTACGCAAAGAAGTCATCCAAATGGGACCACAGCTCCTGGCCAGGCACCTGCAGGAGCAGGAGGAAACCATGCATGGCCATGTGTGCTGCCTCTGGAACAGAGGTTGTAGAGCATCCTCTGCCTAGAGCGAAGCAGGAGGATGCTGTAAAGTGCAGAGATAAGCCCTGATGGAGCCACAGAGACTGGAGTTACTCCTACACTGGGATGTGTGGTTTGCTCTCAATCCCCTGGCACCATTCCCAGAGGTTAATGTGCCCTTCAGGCAGCCACATCTGACACTCTCAGCTAGAGGGAAAGTGTAGCCACCATTGTTCATGGTGTGGGGCGGCTTGAGGTTCTCAGAGCCCCACACTCCGTATGCACACCCAGAGGGGGTTGTTAGGAGGGGAGAGCAGGCACAGGACTAACTGTGGAGGGACCAGACTGTGCTGGGGATTGGAGGTGAGGGTGGTTTCGAGGAATGAAACTCCTGTGGGCTGCAGGCTGAAGCCAGTTTCATGGCTGGGAGGTTTTAAAGCTCAGCCTGCCTTGCCCTACATAGAGCCAGGCTGTGATCCCACCTTAGTTACCCTCAAACTACCTTTGGTCTGGGATATGCGGGATGTCCAACTCTCCCACTTAGTGCAGAAAAAAAGAGATGAACTGGTGCTTCAAAGGCAGCCCAGAAATACCTGCATTCTGCAGGTGATTCACAGGGTGTGAGGAAGCCCTTTCTCCTGCTCCTACACAGGGACAGACTGTGCTGCCAAGCCCAGACAGGCCAAACAAAGCAACACGGAGAGACTCCAGGAAGCCAACAGGGCTGGGATGGAGAAAGGGATGGGAAAGAGAACTGTGGCTGGAGAGAGTGTCACCACAGTGTCTCAGGGGCAGGGCTTTGGCCAAGTGCTGTCACACAGCCATTTACGTGCTGCATCCAACCACTCAACAGCAAAATGCCTTGAAAGGCATCACTGGGGACAGGAGAACTATCACAGTGACGCCTGGGGAGTCATCACATCACACACCTAAAAAACACAGAAAGAAATCTCTGCACCAACAATGCTACAGCTGGACAAAATGAAAAAAAATTTTCTATAAAGGGTTATCCACATTTATTCTGNAACAATGCTACAGCTGGACAAAATGAAACAAAATTTTCCACATTTATTCTAAATTCCCCTTGTCTGCCTCTGCCTTCCCACAGACGTGTTGTTGACAACATGGCAGCATTGAGGGATGCATTGCAGACTTTCCTGGGAAAACACACTTCAAAATCCTAATTTGAGCCTCTGATCTACTCAGCACCACATGATCTGTGCAGCAAATCATCCAGATCCTGTGTAATTACAGCCTGATGCTAATAAATGATCAACAAATTCGTAATTATCTGCAGAAGTTTTGATGAATGATTTTTGGAAAACCCACCACGACTCAAATCTGTCTGTGGCCTTGGGAACGAGCAAATGGGAAGGAGAGTCCCTGGCCCTTCATCACCCTGGCAGCAGTGTGAGGCTATCCCGGATGTCCTGGCTGTGGGGAGGCCTCTGGAAAGTTCCAGTTCTTGGAAGAGCAGGGAAGAGGGCCTGTCCTCTGTGGACAGAGACAGAGCCCAAGCAAGGACAGCTGACAGCCAGGCTGGCCTCAGGTGGTCTTGCACAGGTGATTCTTGTGGCAGCTACCCCACCCAGATGGAGCAGGGTGGGTGTGCATGATGGCCCAATTCCATGGTGAGGGGCATTGAGCAGCTCTGCTGTGCCACACCTCCACCCTCACACTGGCTGGTTCCCTGCCCAGCTCCCACCATGGGGCAGGGCCAGGAGAGCCACTTCTCGCCCAAAAAAGGGCTTGGCATCACCCGATCCCAGGCAGAGATACCTAACAGAAGCACCAGGTGGGAACTCGGCCAGGGCTGATCCCTGGGCAGACAGCACCCAGGGCTGTGCAGTGCTGCTGTGGAGGTGCCCATGTCCACCCCTGCTGCCTTTGGAGGGGTTCCTGCCACCTGCTTTGCCTGAGTCCAGGTTTCCTTCCAGGCTTCCTGGGATCTGCTTCCTTGGGAGAAGCATCCCCTTGAGTAATGCTGAGCCTCAGCATGAGGAGAGGAAACCCTTTCTCTCCAACCTCAATGCCAGAACAAAGTGGGACCTGCTCAGCAGAGTGAACCTCACTGAGCTCTTCCTTAATCTCTCCTCCTCCCACTGAAGCTGGACCTTGTTTCCCTTCCTTTTCTCCCTTCCCTTGCTGCTGTTCCATGCCTGTTCTCACAGCATTTCCTCTGAAGCTTTGATTATTCATGCTTTATGACTGAATTTTGGCTTTTCACCCCATTGCCAGACACAGTGCAACTCCCACACTTGCAGCTTCTCTGCTGACATTTGTGGTCAGGCTGTTGGGACCAGAGGTGAGTGTCATGGAGGAGGAGAAGGAGGAGGACACCAGGAGGGGCAGGGAGCATGAATGATGTCTGTGCAGCTGAAATCCCTTCTGGACAGTTATAACACTGTCAGGATCTGCCCATAAGAAATTCTTGTTCCAGACACTTTAGGAATCAACTTTAGCATCCAGTTTACAGAAACCCCATATAAAAGCTAAAACTATGCAGAGAGGCCAAAAAGCTGTCATGAGACTCCAAAATCTCAGCTGCTCCCCATAGCAGAGGCCACAGTGACTCCAGTCCAGCCCATGAAAACCTGCATGGGGAGCTGACACTGGATGGGAAAGGCTTCTTTCCCATAACACAGGTCTGGCAGGAGAGCAGAGCTGGGAGTCTCACCCAGCAATTCAGAGGGGAGACACAATGCACTCAGCTTATTAAGAGGGTGAATTGCTACTCCAACAATTTACTGAGGGAGATCATGGGATCTCCACCATCAGATCTGAACTCCCGCCAGCTCATGCTCTGTGCCCTGTGAGATGGGATACAAAGCTGAGCTGATTTGTGTGGTGAGCAGCCCGGTCATCCCAGCTGCCACCACACCCTGGGGATTGTCCATTCAGCTGACATGGCAAAACAAAAATATTTTTAACTTGGAGGGAGATAAAAGGTAAAAACTTCACATCTAAGAGCTCCAAGTGTTGCTATGGAGGTGGTTTATCTCCTTGTTTTCCTAAGAGGCTCCTGCTAGTCCAACCCACTGTGCAACTATCCGAGGATCTCCGTCTCCAGCCAGCACCAAATTCCAGCAGAGCAGGGGTCTGTCTGAGACTTTTTTTGTTGTTGTTTTTAAAGTTACATTTTCTGGAGCAATGGGAGGATTTTTGTACCTCACTTTCGACTTACAGTCCAGCAAGTTTCTGTTCTGGCATTGAGTTTGGAGGTAAGGGGGTTTTCTCTCTCCATGCTGAGGCTCAGCATTACTCAAGGGGATGCTTCTGCTGAGAAGAGAGAGATCCCAGGGAGCTTGAAAAGAAACCTGGACTCAGCCAGGGCTGGTTGGAATCACCCACAGCACCACGATGACTGTGCATATGGCACCGTTACTGACCAGGCTTGGAGTAATGCTTAAAAATGAATGTGAAAAAATCCATTTTATAATCATAGTGTTGGTCATCAGTTATTCCACTTCTCTTTATCAACATACTCATTGTCTTGCATCATGTGATTTGCCATTAGATATGACTCTTCTGGCAGAGCCTTGTCCCATCATCTGAAGAGCCTCCGGCTCTGAGATGCCAGGAAAAGGAGGCACTGGTGGCCAGTGAGTTTCTGAGCTCCTCCTGACTCTTGTGCTCCATTAACTCAAACTCACTATTTAAAATTGAACTTCTGAAAAGTCCATTGCCTGTGGGGCAGAGCAGTGGGTGCCTGTTCACCATCCTGCCGGTGCTGGAGTTTGCTGCCATGGTCAGCAAGGGAGGGGGGCAAGAGAGTCAGTGTATGTGTGCACCTGTGCATGGCTTCATCATCCTCCTCCTCTTCCTCCTCCAGATTTTAATTTCCCATTAAGCCTGAGCATCACTTTAATTTGGAACCAGCTCATGCTGCTCTGTTCCCAAGCCCCACGCTGTGCTGAGGGAGGAGTGGAGCAGCAGGCAGTGCACCCCGTTGGACCTGCTGCCCCAGCTGCCTGTTCCACAGGGATTTCTTCTCCTCACACTGGGGAGTCACACAGCTGCCTGGGGAGGGGACAAGACATCCCAACACTGGCAAGTCAGGCAGCTGACCTGGGAGCAGGGCCATGGAGCATCTGGAGCTCAGGGGGCACTTAAGGGGCAACAATAGTCACTGGAAAGGTCTTCTCCCTCCAGGCTCAGCCACATCCATCATTGTCCTTGTCACCTCCTGCTGCAGCCTCCCCTGCTGTGCTCCCAGCTCTTTCGGCATCACTGCATCTCCCATCCGCCTCTCGCTGAACAGCAGCACATCACATTATGTGTATTTCAGATGAGCTTCTCTCGCTCTGATTTGCATTTTCTTATATTCTGCTCTAGCCTGGCCCAGTCTCATCTGACTGGCTTGCCACAGTGGGGATGGAGTGTCAGCTCCACTCTCCAAGCTGCCTAAAAGCTGTTGGCCTCTCTCCCTGCTGGAGAGGAACCAACTCCCATCCCAGGACTGTGTCCAGCTCTCTCCCTGGGTTTCAGCCACGAGACAGACGCAGTGCCTATTCCTAAGGTTGGCTGCCTCCCAGGAGGCCTGCCTGCTCCCGCTGCCTAAATAACATCCCGGCTTCACCATTCCCACTGCCCAGATAACATCTGGGCTTCACCCACTGCAGTCTTGCTCGTCCCCACACCTGCGCCTTGGCAGCAAGCGCTGCCTGCACCACCTCAGGAAGAGATCATGGGCAGCCAACTCACGATGATGTCCAAGTCCACACAGCCTCTAATTTCACAACCTAATTTAGTAAATGACCTCCATGTGCCTTTTGCTCCCTCCTCTGCCTCAATAACAAAGCTGGTGCTGTTTAGGAATATGGGCTATTTTCTGCAGTTGGGCAGCTGCCTCAGAACAGCCCCATGTGCCCCACACACAGGTATGGGCACCTGCTCAGCCAAAACAGGGATCCTACCCTGGCAAACCTTGGCCTTGTCTCCCCAATTCTCTGTTCAGCACTTGCTCCTGCCCAAAGGTGCTACCGTGAGCCTCAACAGAGGATCTACTGTCATTTCTCTCCCTAAATTCCCTCAAACTCAGCATTCGTATCCTTTCTCACCTTCTAGATGATGAGGTGTGAATGGGGAGGAGGAAGCACTTGCTGGGTACTGCAGGAGAGGAGTGGGGGAATACATATATGTATGTATAAGCCTGGGGAGCAGATCTTTGCTTTTTGGAATGTTTTTTATGTCCTTCGAGTGCAGACGGGGATTGTTGGGGAAACTGAGTGACTCCTTGTGTGAGGATAAGGCACTGGACAAGTGGATGCTTATCCATCAGGGAAGTTCTGGGGTAGATGAGGCCACCTCCCTTGGCAATGGGAGAGAACTGGAGCTGGGATCAGGCTCTGAAATTCCAAGCCTCAACATGAGGTGGTGCACAGCATCCGTTTCCATCCCTGCACTGCCGCTCCCTGCGCAGCAGCAGGGAGCAAGAGTGGAATGCCTTTGGAGAAGAACTGGGGATAAAGGAGGTGCTAATGAGAGCAGGAGGAATGAAGTCATCAAAATGTAGAAAATAATCTTCTGGGGGAATTCCTCCATCCATCCATCCCTGCTCATCTCCACAACGCCCAGGTGGTCTTCCTAAGGAGTGGGAAGAGGGATGTAGAACTTAAAAGGACTTTTTCCTCCTCTGTGCATTCCATTGGAAGAACAAATTTTCGAGGGGGAATCCTGCTTTATAGCCTCGTGTTATTTGTTCACTTGGCATCCCAGGCACGTGGCACAACTCGAGTGTTTCCATTCCCTTCTGTGCAATGTGGATGTGAGCACAGACCAGCCTTGGGCAGGAAAATCACAATTCCCGGAGCCCCAGCAACACGCTCACAGCCATGTGATACAGAAAACAAAATGGTCTTTATTGAAACCACACAGGTCCTGGAAGGGCTGCTGAGCACTCGCCATTCCAACCTGCCTTTGTGGGCAGATGGAGATGATTTCCCCGCCCCTGAGTGCTCAGCATATCAGTGTGAGGAGGTCTACCCTCTGGTTGCCCTGCTGCTCGTTTAAGTGCCATTTAAACCAGATCCCTTCTGTGTTTTCAGCACATGCACAGACACGTGACTGCAGTAATTGTAAATATTTGCCCAAGGTCACCTCTGATACCTCCAGCAATTAATGCAGGAGCCCAGCTAATCCCAACACCCACCAGGCTTGAGCAGGGCTGGTATCTGTGGTGATCCATGAGGAAAACTGTTTGAGGGACTTAGATACACTGTGTCTCTGAGCTATGGTCTGGTGCGTCCCAGCCCACCCTGGGCATTGGCATTGGGTCTGTTCAACAGCTGGAGCCACAGCTGTGCACATCCACCATAGTCCCTCAGCTTGTGAGCGCCAGCAGCAGCCGGGTCCCAGAGGGCAGAGGAGGCACCAGGGCCAATCTCTGCTGCATCATCCCAGCAGCTGCTCCAGCCCCACATGCTGGTTTCCAGAACACAGAGGAGACACTGAAGCTGATCTCTGCTGTGTCACCCTGGCAGATGCTCCAGTCCCACAAGCTGTTTCCTGTAGGGCAGAGGAGCCCCTGCTCACCTGTGATACTGTCACTGGAGCCTGGCGCTGGTGGGATGTGGTCACCCTATGGAACTGGCCACTGCTTCATGGTGCCACCTCCCAGGCTTTATCTCCCTGGCTGCTGTGGGATGAAGGCGGATGCTTGCAGAGCTCAGAGGAGCCAGGCTGTCATCCAGACATCCTTGGTGGTGGGGCTTTGCTGTGATCTCCAGCCATCTGCAGATTTCATCGCAGCCTGATGTACCACTTCCTGTGGCTCTGAATTTGGAAAAGTGGCTTTAATTTCCTACCTGTCCAAGCAACAGAGAATGAGGCTCTTCTGTGCCTGTTCACCCACCTCACACTGCTCTGCAGATGCAAGACACCAGGGCTGGTCCCAGGACAGCTCTGAGCTGTGTGATTTGCCCACAGCTGCCTGTTTTTTTCTTTTGGTGCCAGAAATGCAGAGGTGGGGTTTAATGCAAGCAATGTGGTGCATATTAACTCCCCTGCTGTCAGACCCTCCTGGGAACAGGCATTTGTGATCCCTTTGGGCAGTGGACCAGGTGAGAACAAGGCTGTCTGTGGCAGTGGTGGTGGCCTCAGCTGCTCAGCAGCTGTGCATCTGTCCTGTCCCTCTGGAGAGCCATAGTAGGACAGTTGCCATGTGCTCTGTGTCTGTCTGGACAAACACAGTGTGTGTTTGTGCAGTGGTGATGGTGCTAAGAGCAGAGAGGAGGCAGCTGCACCTCCTCCAGCACCTGCCAGCAGCTCACCCAGCCTTACCTTAAGATGCACAAGGAGCCTGGATATATTTTTCCTCATGTTTATTTTAAAAAGATGGCTCATCTAGCACTCTGGGCAGCCTTCAAATATAAATAACCTGTGCAGCACGTTCCCATGTTGCTGAGGAATAAATTACAGTTCTGGGTTCCCCCTCCCATGCTTCCCTTTGATGTTATTGCTGTGGATACATGTATATGTGCACTTCACACACAACAATTCAACCTCACCCAGAGCTGGTTTGTTGTACAGACACACCAGGACGTCCCTCTGTGATGCAGTGAAAACCCTCATTTAGTGCGCTTTTCATTTAAAAAAAAAAAAATGTATGACAGACCTGCTGCTAAGGAACTGAGCCCCACCATAAACACAGAGACACACACTGTTCTCCATCCTATAGGAATACATCCACACACGCCATCCCATTGGGGTGCACGCTGGCCCCCATCTCACAGGGACACACGGTATGCTCCACTCCATAAGAGTACTCCCCACCCCATAAGAGCACAAATACATCCGCCATCCCACTGTGCCCCCCATCCTATAGAGACACACGCTGCTCTCCATCCCACGGGATCACGCACCGGCCCCGGGGCGGGCGGGCTTTAGGACCCCGCTGCCGGCGGCCTCACCTGCGGCGGGGCGGGGCCGGGCGGGGCG